>OW203761.1:65049978-65649978 GCA_934045905.1 Leuctra nigra | reverse complement strand
GAACATTCCCGTATGAAAACAGAGAGTCCAATCAAGCGGTTTGGGCGCGACGAAGACCATGTTTACTATCCTAACAAACCCCGCAGTCCCTGAAAGACCGCTGCTGTGAGTATAGTACATGATAGCGATGATCAGACCGACGAATAGTTATTGCGCAGATGGAATTGGAAAGGATGCACTAAGAACGTTGGCGAAATGCCTTCCGAGTACGAGGATTGGAGAACGTGTCTGAACTTTCAATGATAGAAGTGCACACTTGGGCGTGATTACATAACACTCTTACTGAATGCTCTTCTTTCTTAATTCATGGATATGAACGAGCACAAATAGTTCTTTGACAATATTAATTATATCACAGAGTGCACTATTGTCGTGAATGCTTAGGAGAACTAGTTTTGTCTATTGTACAAGTTTGTAATACCGACGTCAGGCAATGAATTTGACGAACACTTGAGTATCATTGCTTATCGATCTTTGCCTCCTATTGAACATAAAGAGATGCGAATAATTTACCTGAAGATCGAAAAGAGTATTGAAGCGAAAGAACTCCTCCGCCAACGAAAGCATTGCGCCTACAGAACCGCGCAGGCTAAACCAGCCGTGTTCTTTTTAAACAAACGTACAGTTTGCTACTGACTGGTTCTCTTCTTCAAGCCAAGGTGTTATAATTACAATAGGGAATATGCACTGATTTTAGATTTTTTGACACTTGATTACTGTAGAAAATGTAAATACAAATTTAATGGTGTAGATTTTATGATGGTGACACGATTCTTTGCACAGAATGAAAAATTCTTGAGCTGCCAGGTAGGATGTCAAATATTCGCGCTTTGACATAGAAATGTAGTAGTGGCTACTGCCAGAAGTGGCTCCATCACGTATCACTTATTTGTGGGAATAATATATCTCAGGACTTTTGATATTTATAAAATATTGAATCACGGAATACTGTCTTTCAGTAGGTGAAGTAAATTTTAGTTGTCAGATTGGTGGGGTACGTTATTTCCGGTAAAATCAGTAATTTTCGAGGTGCAGTTTAAATATTTTTCTTCCGTGTTTTAATTGGCTAAATAAATCAGGGTTGATGGATGGTTCTTCTTGGGAGTTGTTTGAGAAATATTACGTCAGGTGACGCCAGTAAAGTAGTATTTGACGTCCGTCGTGCTCTTGTATCTAACTGTAGTAATTTGGTGTTGTTCTTAAAAACAATCAAAGAGGAGTCTCAGTAACACGGGTGAGTTGCAGTTACAAGGCTGACCAACCTGTATTGAATGTTTTTTTTTATATAGTGGTTGTCATTCTTTTAGGAGTCATGAAAGACAGGAATTTAGGAGACACTATTTGGGAGGAGCACGCTTATGCGTGGCTGGGAAGTTCGGTGCTACACACACTCATGGTTGAGACGTCCCAAGTCCTGGTGCAGGAGAACATCTCCGTCCATGACAACGGAATACAACCTGAAGTTGAACATGTGGTCATAGAATCAGTGGTCACTGACTTCGACATGGATATTCAACAAAGTTACACTGAGCAAGAAGATAGTCAGGTAAACATGGCCATTCAACAACAGGACATTGATCAAATCTTAGATCAAGTCGATCAAGTGGTCGAGCAGAGTGAGTTCAATGAAGAAGATATGGCTGAACTGTTGGAACTGTTGGGGGTGACCACAGCCACCCCACAAGATTTTCCAGAGGGTCACTTTGAACAATTGTTGGAAGATATCGCCGCTATGGAGTTTAATTTTTAACTACCTATGTCTTCTAATGTGTAGTTTGTCTGTGTCCTGTGAAGATAACATTTGACGTTTAGTGTAATTTAAGCTTATGTATTATGTCATGAACTTTGTTTTAATTTGTTTTAATTATTCAGTTAACAGATGTTTCATCTACTTTCTTTTCAATTTTTACGGGCATACATTTCGTACAATAAAATTTTGTAACAATATTAATCTTATGCTGTTATTGCAATGTATGTTTGATTCGTCATTTTTTTTCTTTCCAAATTGTTATTGCTGAACATAGTCCATAGTCCTTTCTTTCATCAGTCCATAGTGTGTCAGTAGATACAGTAGGCTACAAGTGGTTGTTCTTTAGTTTCAAATTTCCCGGTCTATGGTCGCTTTCTATACACCTTGACTTGAGTTTAACCTTTTTCATTGGTTCGTTTCTTCAAGGTTAAAGATGGCGGCATACATGATCTGTCAAACTAAGGAGAGTGGTTGTGTTTCTTTTGGAAGTTTCACACGTTTTGTCGTTCTATTGCTTATGTTCCTCATTGTAATATAATTATAATGTTCCTCTTAGGGGTGTCAAATATGATTTATGTGTTTGCGAAGTGTCTTCTCTATTGGATATACCAGGACACAGTGTTAACCTCACTTTCTTAAGAAGTCCTTAGTTATCTGGTGAACATTCCTTGGATGGCTATGTCATAATTTTATGGCTATATTGCGGTCCTTTGTAATAATTCACTTTGTAACAATTTTATGTCTATATTTCAGTTTTATACTTGTTCTCTAAAATGTACTCACAACTTTATGCTTGTTTATTGTTCCCAACGCTGTAATGAGTTCGTGGTTGTTTCTTGTTCACAGCCCTGTAATGATATGTAAATATGATGTGTACTATTAATCATTTCAATATATTTCAGTCCGATCCCGTGGTCGCAGTTTTCACAATGAACACGAGATCGGACTCCTCTACAACCGACAACCGGCACTGCGCAACTCTTTCACTCAACTACGTGGCTCCGGCTTCCGAGTCGACTACCCATTGTCGAGGTCACTTCAATGTTCGCAGCGCTGCCTGGTGGATGTCGTCCCTACTATGTCGACACTGAAGACTGTCAAGATTATATAATGTTTCAATTTAAAATATTACTTTAATGATTTTCCAATATTTTTTTTTGAAGTTTGAACTTTTATAAAAGTCCAAACTCCATTCTTCACTGTACGGAGTTCTTGTAGGGTAGCAGTAGTTTGTAAAATCATTAAACTCGCTTACTGTTTTGATTGTCATTATCAGTATATTATTTCCAATTCTAGAGTCATTACTATACAATACTGGGTCCAGTTAGGAGAGAGAAGGGTTACAAATTGAATCCAGAAACAATGTTTGTGAACAAATGTTTATTGAGCGAGCGAAGCGAGCGACTCCATTTGGCTCTTTTAGCACGGACCTCTGTTTTTTTTTTGTTTTTTTTTTGTTTTTGTTTTTGTATGCTAAAGGAAGCAATAGAAGTCGCACCGTTTCACCGATCGACCTGAAATTTTGCACACATGTAAAGACAACCTTCTCTGTTTGCAGACCCAATTTTTTTTTGAAATCCATCCATTGGTTCATTGTTAAAATAAGTATCTCCTGATAGCCTAAAAAATGAAAATGGTCTTCGAGAAATGTGATCAAACTCATATTTAGCATGGTCAGTAAGACCAACAATGTCACTTATTTTACCAATTTTCAGCCGAATCTGTCAAGAAAGTATGCACTTATTGACATTTTTAATAGCTGTCAGAAATGAAACATTGAAAATGAATGTCTTTCCAATGCAACTGAATCTGATTTGCTTTAGGTACAAGAGTGTTTTGATGGTATGTACACTTTTTTAGTGAAAAGCAGATATTTTTATGTGTATTGAGTTGATCAAATTTGAATAATTCAATTTGGATCATAGTTTCCAACAAATCATTTCGAGTTTTTAAGGACCTTGATTGTCTTTTCGTCAATTCGTAGTTCTGATGGCCGTGCCTCCCGTGTTTCTACTTGGCTGATTTTGCATCCAGGAGGGATTAGAAACATAAGCTCACATTTCAATAATATCATTGAGTGGCGTTTGTTCTCTTCTAGCGTTCACACGTCATTCCAAATCTCTCCTGCATTGTGCTTCTTTTCGTTGATAATTTTGGCAATTTGGTGTACTTTGTGAAGGTATTAGTAAAATTGAATCGCTTTTAAAGCATAGATATTAGGTATCTACAGTTTTTGTCCAGGGGATTGATTATTTCAAATTATTTTCTTCTTGGAAACGTTGGGTTTATTCCGTTTCTGAGCTTCTGTCTAGCCTGACATTTCCTTGAAGGTTAGGTATATCTCGGATTACACATTAATGGTGGTCATACAATGACACATTGTTTTATATTGATTCAGTGGATCGTAGTTTGCTTTCAGTTTGACTTAAAATAATGTTTTCTGTGTGTTAACGAACGCATATTCGGTTAATGTTTGCGCACGTGTCGTGCTCGCTCATTCAACGCGTTACACAGAGCGTTTTCCTAGTTTAGAAGTTATTGTTTAACAAGTCAGATCAGTCGAAGGTTTCAAAGTTAATTTATTTTGAAGACAAGTTTGTCATTCATGTTCGGTATTGTATTGATACTGTATAGCTTCATTTTTATATTTGAATTGTACGCTAAAAGATGGTTAAGCAAAGCGTTTCTTAAAGAAAGAACTCTCCAAGGTCAAGGTTAATGGTAAACTCGTGCCATCTTTGAAATGGGTGATTCTGGGTATGATATTGAATTGACCTCTGCTTGGACTGACTTTGGGTGTCCTCTAAGTTGACTCGGTTCCATCTTTGAAATGGTTCTGGGTAGAGTTCTAGGTATGATATTGAATTGACCTCTGCTTGGGTATATAAGGAGATGCTTTACCAGCTTCCAGCTAATTGTCCAGGCGATCTTGTACAATTCACTTCCTCTTCCGGGGACTACCCTCTCTGATGATTCAGGCAAACTTGTTGATTCAGACGGTTTTCTCTGTTCCTTTGGTTTAAAAACTTCATCTCTCAGGCAAACTTGTTTGATTAATTTTTATTCCTCCTTCCTCTTCACGTCACTACCTTTTAGTGTTGTCGCCTAATTCTTCGAGGTTTAATTTAAATTTGTCTATTGTTCTGTATCCTCTATCAATTTGAAGAAGGGAATATCGCTAAAGTTTTGTGTCATTCACACAATATATTTTGTTGTGAAACATTGTCAATTTCAAGAGCGTGTAAACGCATCAGTAACAAGTGTAACTTAAAACGGTAACAAGTGTAACTTAAAAAGTGAAATACAAACATCAAGTGAACTCAACATTCAACGTCTATTCTGAGGTGAGCAATATTGGTTAAGCCAATCCTTCACAAATCCTTTCCAACAGATTGAGGTTCCCATTTTTACGAGATAAATATCATTTCAATATTATTTTATATCTCTAATTAAATTCCATACAAGAGTTTGATTTTAATCAGAGAAAGACTCTTGATCGTAAATCGACTTCACATCGACGCTTCTACATTTACCGGTTTCACAGCTCGGTACTCCCACGTCTCATCTACAGGTATTTATATTTTGTTCTATACGTTCAGGGAGTTATTAGGTCGGTTATTACCTAGATAAATTAACCTAGTGGCAGTCGGATATCTACCAAGATTTGTATAGGGTTCAGTTTTACCCCTTTAAGGGCCACATTACACTAATTTCAGGACCTACTTACAAGAGCTACGTACAAGTGATCACAAGAGCACACCTGAGATCAACTGCAATAGGGTGGTTCCACCAGTAATCCACCAATTTGGAAAAAATTGTTGCGGCACTATTTAATATAATTTTTTTACTTAGGCCATAGAAACATACATATATAAGAAGGTAAAAACGCATTTTTGCATATTTTTATAATTTGTCGTTTTGAAGATACGGCCCTTGGCGTTTTGGAGAACACTCAAAAACATGGTTCACTGCAAGTCTCGCATTTCAATCAATAACAAAGATAATTGCGTTCAACCAACGTTATTGGATTCAGAAAATGTTCATCTTCGAACTAAAATTTACGGAAATTTAATTTAGACAACCCTAACTCTGTGAAATTGGGTGCAAATTTGGGGCGGGAAAACGCGATTTTTTTAAATTTTGGGGCCCAAGATTTTAGTTTAAGGTTAATTATTTTAAAACAAATATTTTTGTGTATGAACTACATACCAAGTGGTATAATAATTAGCAGATAAACATTTAAAATTAATCCATTATCCTTGCTAAAAAAAATACTCAAAGTTTGAAAAATTAGTTTTTTTACCATTTTCAAGGTCACAGCACGCAAAAGGGGGACCTGATAAAATCTGGAAAAAAATATTTTTTGTTAGGCGTATATAAGGTTAATAAGTACTAAAAGTTTTGTATTGTATATTGAGTTGGTATAAAAGTTACAGTAACTTGAATGAGGCATTGCCTGCCCAAAGACGGTATTAAATAAATGTTTCGCATAATTTGCCATAGCATGGAAAAGGGAGACCATATTAAATGTGGATGCAATACGATATGATTGGCGTATATACGGTTAATAATCAGTGAAAGTTTTTTTTGATGTATTAACTTGGCATTGCGTTTAGTAACTTATTACATAGGTACATTAAATTGCTCAAATTGGAAAATACATTCATTTTCGAGATATTTGCCAAGTGATAGTACGGAAAAGGGGGACCTGATAAAATCTGCAAAAAAATATTTTTTTGTTAGGCGTAATTAGGTTAATAAATACTGAAAGTTTCGTTTTGTATATTTACTTGTTATTGAAGTTACAGTACCTCTAATTAGGCATTACGTGGCTCAAGGTGGCATTAATTTTGATTAAAAAACTTTGTTTCGTTAACATTTTTAAGATAGATAATTAATGTCTAATATGATTATGGCTAAGTATTTTATAAAGAACAGCTGTAAAGTTGTCATCACTCTTGAAATCATAAACATTTCAGTCCTGATAAGAAGGGTTGGGTTGGTTGGAATGTCATAATGATGTCATTGTTCTAAAAATGTGTGAAGACAGTTCTATATTGATCAGTTGACTGTTGAATCTGAATAAGACAACAACTCAAGAGTAAAGTTCTCATTATGGCGTGTTCTATTGGTTTTGCTTTGAAAGATTATATTATATTAAATTAGTTTGGTTTAATGGCTCGTCAACGACGAGGTTATATTGCGCACATTATTTGTTATATTTTACTTTGTTGATCATAATTGGAGGGCAATGGGAGGGGGTCGACCTAACGGGCCCGATCCGGGGGAGTCCAGCACTGGTGGGAAGCCCAGGACGGAATGGGGACGGACCGGGGGGTGTAAGGATTCGGGCCGGCTGAACCCGATTTCAGGGGGATCACCAACTCAAGGGGGGAGGCCGGCCCGAGGGGACCGCAAATTCAAGGGAGGGCATGGTTAGGCCGACCCTGGCTGCTCTTGGTCTGGGCCTCACCACTGATCTGTCCGGCATGGGTAGCCCTTACACATGAGCATATGCTCGCCGGCGTAGCTGCAATGGTTCATTGGCCAACACAAACCCCACCACCGCGATAAGGTGACAGCCGTCGGGGGGTGCTTTGAAAGAAGATTGTGATAATACATCTTATGGTAATATTACGGAAATCAAATTCTCGGAACAGTTTTCAAGCGAAGAAAATCAGTTGTTACTGTTGCGCACTGAAATATCAAATATTCAATCAGTGTTCTTTTATCATGAACATAAATATTTAATAAAATATAGTCACTTATTTGGTCAGCGATGCTCTAATCCTCTCTCAGTGCACAAGAAATTTATCAAGAAGGGATTGCGGCAAATAACATTACAACTATCCCAGCGTAACCCTCAGCATCGACTTATTCCCGGACAATCGTTTGCTTGAATTGTGTGAAATTGTTAAATTCAACTGAATCTGAAGAGATGGACATTTCGAATGATTGTGAAGACTTGCAACATTGTTTTGAAGCATCATTTTATGAACCTCCAGTGACAATTCTGCAATCAGTGAATGACGCTTGCAGTTCCTTTAATCTTTCCCCCCTTGATATAAGGAAATTAAATCAACGCCAACGAATTGCAGCCATTAACGCAAAGGCCGGGAAAATACAAAATACAGTCACGTCAAAACTTATTTCATCTTTCGCTCCAGAAGTACCTCGTGTTGTCAACACTTCAGATAAGACCAGTGAAGACAGCGATATGTCTACACTTCTTGAAAAACTGAAAATCAGAATAAAAAGTGCAACTGACGATCAGTGCAAATTTTGAGTCTGGTGCCGGATTCTTGGTCGAGGAACAAAGTGTGTGCTGAATTTGGAGTTCATGATTATTTGGTACGGAAAACTCGTCTCCTCGTTAAGAAGTACGGTATATTACCTACAGTCGAGAAAAAAGCAAGTGGACAATCCGGTTTAAGGTGGATCTTACCGTTCAATATGAGTTGAAATTAGTATTGATATCAGTTTATATGCACTTAGACTGAAAAATAAAATTAATGAAAAAAATCTAGTTTGATAATTTTCCGGGAAATCTTTGGAAAATCGATTTTTAAAATACAGATAGTAATACACATGCAACTTTGTAACTATATTATAGAATTCGCTACGATTTTGTTGTAAGTATCTTTATACTGTCTACTTTGTTGAGGGTTGGTTTGTAACACTCTTTTATGTTCCCAAAAAATAAAAATAATTTTTTTTGTCCCCCTAAATCACACATACATGAATGTCATTTTCTGTTGCCTACATATTAAAGAAGGGTATTTCAAATATATTGCAAACTAGTTCATTACACGCGTCAGACCATCTTGAATCCAATGCCGAAAGTTTGACATTGATTGGACTTATATTAACGTCACTCTGTGTGTTTATGTGATGCTACTTATTTTGTTGTTTCTCTGGAAAAGTTGTGCGATGTCTTGGGCCGGCTAGTCGCGCCACTAGCGGTGTGTATCTCAAGTGCTGACACCCGCATGCCTGCGCGGGGGAGGGGGAAGTCTGTTAGGTCTTTGCGAGGGTCTTGGTCGGTCTTGGTCGGCCTTTGTCTGGTCAGGTAGCGAGCATAAACTGTTTATGGCTGGGGGAATGTATTGGTTCACATTTCGCGGTAGCTGAAGCTGATGAATGACTGACTTTGCTCACGCGGCAAAGTGTGATTGGACTGTGTTGTACAAAACTAATTTTCTAATTCGTAGACAAGGAATGTCGATAATAATAATAATATAAGGATTAAAGTATAAGGACACATGTTTTGTGAGTCTACAAACTTTTGTGGACATAATTATTTGTATTCTTCTTTTGAAAGAAATCAAGATTACCGTTTTATACTGTACAAGAGTAAGACATAATGTATGAGAGACTGAACACGCGGCACGGTTTGATCATTGTTCATTGGGTTTGATTTGATCAAACCAAATCGTTCGCTATTTGGCTAGTTCGCTAGTCGTCGAGCTGGGAGGTTGTGTCTGACTCACCGACTTTTAGCGTGCAGGATGAATACCAGAGCCACGGCGCTACGAAGTAATAGCAGTGGCGATGCGAATAGCCCAGATAGTGAGTTAGTGAGTATCTTTACCAATCAACCACCACTTCAGACGGATAGTGCAACAACCAGCACGGCTGACGAGGTCTCAATGAGTATGGTTTTAAAGCGTCTCACCGAGATTAGCACCACGCTCCAACAACAGGAAATTCATCAGCGAGATCAGCTTGAAGCTAACCGTGAGTTAACTAAGAAGATTGAACACTTGCTCGGAGAAATTGTTGATTGTAAGAAGGAAAACGCTGTGCTCAAGAAAGAAAACGAGTCGCTAAACAATAGAATTAACAGTTTGGAGCAATATTCCAAGAATTTTAATTTGGAATTTCAGGGCGTTCCTTTTGTCAAGGGCGAAAACACGTACCGTACAGTCTGCAACATTGCAGATGCTATTGGCGCTCGTCTTGAGATCGGGGACATTGAGTATTGCCATCGTTTGCGTCAGAGCAGTCGTACACCGCTGAAACCTCCGGTAATTATTGACAAGTTTTACTCTCGGCAAGCTAAAGACGCCATCATCAGTGCGAAGAAGAATAAGAAGGAGAGTTTGCTGGCCAAGGACATAGGTTACTCGCAGGCAAGTACGATTCATATCAACGAGCATCTTACTGCTGCAAACAAAAACCTATTTTAGCTTGTAAGATCATTTAAAAAACAAGCTAAATTTAAGTTCGCTTGGACAAAGGGTGGTCGCATCTATCTGAGAGAAAGTGAACACACAGAAACTCTGTTGATTAACTCCGCGGCTGACATACCGGTAATTTCGAGGGAAAAAGTAAACACCACGCCTCTGCCATTAACCTCTTAACTAGTTATTCCGACTACTGATTAATCGACGTGAGTGTATTGCTATTTATTTGTTTGTAAACAAACCTTATGGTTCATGATGATGATTTTGTTTTGATTAATCGCATTGATGAGGATCTATATATGTGTAGTGATGATGATGTGGAGTGTTTAAATGTAAATGTAGACAGTGTTGGGTTAAAAGTGTTACATCTAAATCTAGTGGAGCGGTCGCTCCACGCCAGCCAAGTCGTACGGCGCGCGCACACTCTCATATAAAGGCTGGAGCAAACCCACTTTTACTGTAAGCATCAAAGTGGCATTTTCGGCCTACTGGATCTTAAAATTGAGAAATCTCACATTGTTGCGAAATATCTTAATTTCGAGCTATGGCCCACCCTACAACATATACTAAATTTGGGAACAATAGGTTACGCCCTTTGCGCGCTAGAGGGCCGTGAAAACAGTGTTTTAGGGCGGTTTTCATAATCAGTAATCATAGTAGTAGGCTGGAGCTAAAATCCGGTAAACAGGCCACAGCCTAAACGGCTGAACCGATTGATCTCACATTTTTACCACGTGTGCACTTTTGGCGTCTGATTTAACCTTGTCCCCATGAATTTTTTGTGCCGCCATTTTGAAACCGGAAGTGACGTCATATCTCGTCAACGGTTGGACCGATCGGAACGAAATTTGCGCCAATCGTTTCAGACGGTCATCTATATGGATTATCAATATCAAAAGACTGAACATTATTTTAAATAAACCGGAAATGACGTCATGAAATTTAATATACATCGATTTGCATTTCAGCAACAACTGTTGATCCGATTGTCTTGATATTTATGTAACGTTTGTACTTTTGATATTTCATTTGACTTGTTATAAAACCAACCGGAAGCCGCCATTTTGAAACCGGAAGTGACATCATGTCTCAAAAACGGCTAAACAGATTAGAACAAAACCAGCGCTAAACGATTTAGACGGTCAACTTTATGTAATCAGTAATATTTGATGATTCAAATATCGAAACCGGAAATGACGTCACACATTTTATGACCTATACCGGAAATGACGTCATAAATATGCTAAATGACGCTAAATTCACCACTTTATACTTTAAAATAGATATAAGTAAACGTACTTTGTAAATAATTATAAATTCAAGGTTGCAGTGTTCTCGGCGGCCATTTTTAAAACCGGAAGTGACGTCATATATCGTTAACGGTTGTACCGATTGCAACCTAAGTTTGGAAATGTGTTGGACTAATAATTATGAATTCAAGACGACATTATTTTCGGCCGCCATTGTTAAAACCGGAAGTGACGTCAAATATCGAAAATGGCTGTACCGATTGCAATCAAATTTTGGAAATGTGTTGTACTAATAATTATGAATTCAAGACGACATTATTTTCGGCCGCCATTGTTAAAACCGGAAGTGACGTCATATATCGAAAATGGCTGTACCGATTGCAACCAAATTTTGGAAATGTGTTGTACTAATAATTATGAATTCAAGACGACATTATTTTCGGCCGCCATTGTTAAAACCGGAAGTGACGTCATATATCAAAAACGGCTGTACCGATTGCAACCAAATTTTGGAAATGTGTAGGAGTAATAATTATGAATTCAAGACGACATTATTTTCGGCCGCCATTGCTAAAACCGGAAGTGACGTCATATATCGAAAACGGCTGGACCGATTGTAACGAAACTTAAAGCTATTCTTCTTGGATAATTATTTTAATCTTATATACCAAACGCAACTTTTCTAAGTATCCAAATCGGCATAGGCGTATTTTTTTAAAGAAATAAGTTCTTGCACGGACACAAGCTGTGCTACAAGCTGTATGAATAAACTAACAAAAGAAGTGATATCCTAGAAAAAAACACTCCGTGTAAAAAAGGCAGCCAAGTCTCTTTACTTTAAAAAAATTCAACACCGAAAAGGAGTTATATCAAAAAAGGAGCCAAGTCAATGACATTTCCAAATATTTAATCGTATCTTTGAAATAAAAGTATAAACACCGAGAAATACTTTACAAAAGGACTTGGCGCATCGTTTTTTTAAAGACATTTTTCTATTCATAAGCATGTGCCATTTATATACAACCGTCATTTTGAATGTTTAGAATAATAGGGAAACATCTTTCAATTAGGTACATATTATACATACCTTCTGTAAAATATTTTCTATATGAATATATACGCTATGAAACTTGTTGTCTATGCTTTCTATAAATATACACAATAGTTATCTTCGTAATATTGTTTCGTGGTGAATATAATTAAGTCTCATGCGTTATACCTTCTCATCATGTAACAATTTCTATTAATACACATTTTATAAAAATACATTTCACAAAGAAGACAGTCATATTGAATTTCTATTAAAAAATTTAACTTTATACACTTGACACTTCAAAAATATATAATTGTGTTCCATTAGTTAGTAATTATTTGACAACGTTTCATGATTTCCTTCAGTCAAGATCAAATTATGAAAAGATACCAGTCTAATATCGCCATATTAACAGTACTGCAAGAATATGTATGAGCCCACTTCCAATTGATATGAAGGGATGTGTGTTGTGAAAAATATCCGACCGAACCGGGGCACGAACTTGGGACCTCTCACTTGCCGGGCGAGAGCTCTACCAACTGAGCTACCCGATCGGACGGGCGGACATTAGACACAACACACTGATGAGGATCCTGACTCCTGACTCCATGGAAGTTTTCCAAAGAAACCTACATTCTCACCACTTCCAATTGTTATGTAATTCTTTCACCCTTATATTACTTATATATTACAGCATAAAATCATGCTTCTATCGCCATTGACAAAACTATAAAATAGTCATTACTAAAAGTAGCTTGATTCATAGATTCTGGCTCTAATAGAAAGAGGAAAATGTACCTACTTGTAAATTTCTTTCCACTTTTAGGATAGAATGATGTCTTTAAAAAAACGATGCGCCAAGTCCTTTTGTAAAGTATTTCTCGGTGTTTATACTTTTATTTCAAAGATACGATTAAATATTTGGAAATGTCATTGACTTGGCTCCTTTTTTGATATCACTCCTTTTCGGTGTTGAATTTTTTTAAAGTAAAGAGACTTGGCTGCCTTTTTTACACGGAGTGTTTTTTTCTGGGATTAATATTAGAGGCGTGCGAAGTAATTTTGACAATTTCTGTATTTTGCTTGCTAGATTTAAATTTAGTTGGGACATCATTGTTCTTACTGAAACTCATCTTCGGTTAAGCGAACCTTGTTCTATCCCGGGTTTTTCAACTCATTATTTCAACTCACGGCACACGGGTGCGGACGGTATCATTGTGTTTGTAAATACTAATAATATAAATGATGCAAGGGTCGTGTCTGAAGATGCGTTGTCTGGTAGTTCGAATGCTGCTCGCATTTCATTTACTCGTAAGGGTGTGGCCCATACTATTGTTGCTATTTACAGGTCTCCATCCACAAATGTGAGGCATTTCATTCAAGATTTAGATGTTAGTATTAAAAACCTACCATTACCCTCTATGTACCATCATACGATAATAGGCGATATTAATATAAATGTATTAAATGTTGATGATTATATGGTTTCTAGTTATTTGAATATGTTAAGTGCCAATGGTTTTGTGTCGTGTATAAACAATGCAACCAGGGAAAGCTCTGCTACTAGTTCATGTCTTGACCATATTTTTACACGAACTAATGAAAGCACTGATTATGTCCCGGGAATTATTAAGGTCGATATAACTGACCACTACCCGATTTTCATTTTCATTTCAATAGAAACAGGGAGTTCTGTGAAAGATGTGTTGAATAAACGTGTGGCCACTAATACAACTAGCAGAAATGTGATTAATTTTGATAAGTTTAACGATTTACTAGAAAATGAGACATGGGAAAATACTTTTAGACAAACCGAAGTGGATCATGCGTTGGACTCTTTTATGTGTTCGTTTAATGACATTTTATCAAGTTCATTAGACCCCGAGGAAACTAAAATTAATTCTAGGAAAAGGAAAATTAAACCGTGGATAACGGCTGGCCTTGTTGTATCCATTAGAAAGAGGGATGCTCTGCATAGAAAAATAAATACTCTGAAGAAACTGGGTTATCAAGATCAACATGAATTTACCGAGATGGAAAACAGATATAAATTGTATCGTAATTTTATTAATCGTTTAATTTCTAAAGTTAAGGAGGACTACTATAGGCATAAAATTGATTCCTGTGAGTCTTGTCCCAAAAAAATTTGGTCTACAATAAATGAAATTTCAGAAAGGAAAATTAAAGAAAGCCTGCCAATTAAGGAGCTGAATGTGAAAAATAAGATATATAATTCATTGGATGAACCTCGTGAAGTTGCTAATGCTATGGTACAATATTTCACTGATGTTGGAACTAATTTAGCAGAAAAGATTAAATCGACTAATAGTAATAATTCTCAATTGGCTGTAAATTTTAGATACAGTAGAGGGCGTGAGTACAGTACTGGTGCTAGCATGTTTCTGGAGCCAGTTTCTGAAGCTGAAGTATACAAATTCATTTTTGGTCTAAGAAGCAATACAGCAAATGGACATGATGAAATAAACGTACGAACTCTAAAAATTGCCTCCAAATATATTGTAGGACCACTCGCGCATATTATCAATGTTGCTTTTGAAACTGGTGTCTTTCCTGACAAGCTGAAAATTGCAGTCGTCGTCCCGTTGTACAAAAATGGCGAAAGGAATAAGCCAGAGAATTATAGGCCTATCTCTCTACTTTCTCCTATATCTAAAGTAATTGAAAAATGCATTAAATTTAGGCTAATGAAATTTTTAGAGAAGAATAATATATTATCAAGCAATCAGTACGGATTCAGGGAGAAGAAAAGCACTGACGACGCAATTCATCAGTTGACCAGTTATTTATATGAAAACTTAGATAAAAATAAAAAAGTACTGGCAGTATTTTTGGATTTGGCCAAAGCCTTTGATACAGTTAACCATACAATTTTACTGAATAAATTAGAACTCGTTGGCATTCGAGGAGTTGTACTAAACATTTTCAAAAATTATTTAAAAAATCGTAAGCAAATGGTTAAAATTAATAAAGTTCTGAGAAATCAGCAAAGTATCATGTGTGGTGTACCTCAAGGTACTGTGCTGGGGCCTATTCTCTTCCTCATTTATATAAATGATTTATGTGACCTAACTATTAATGGTAAAATTATATCTTATGCTGATGATACAGTTCTAGTATTTGCAGAGAGCAACTGGAACTTAGCGTACAAAATGGCCAATGAATCACTGAAAATTGTCCATAACTGGCTAAATGTAAATTTGCTAACTCTAAATTACAGTAAAACTGTATATTTGCCTTGTACTGTTGATAGAAAAACGCAGCCAAGTGAGGATAGGAAATTATTTCTACATAATGATAAGTGTGCCGTTCTCCCAGACTGTATGTGTGAAATTGTAAAAAGAGAACGCCAAACTAAATACCTAGGTATTATTATTGATCAACATCTAAGTTGGAAAGCTAATACTGCTTGTATCGTGCGTAAGCTAAGAAATATGTTGTACATTTTCTATAGGTTGAGACGTATTGTTAGCAAATCTTTATTACTAACCATTTATAAAGCTCTCGCCCAATCAATAATGTCCTATGGAATTATTGGCTGGGGAGCAGTTAATAAAACTAACATTAGTGAAATTCTAACCATTCAAAAAATTATTTTACGGGTAGTTTTAAATAAGCATTCACAGTTTTCATCTAACCTTACTTTCAAATTGGCAGAAGTATTAGATATTAGACAAATTTTTATAAAAAGGGCGTTGATGTATCTTTTTCTTAATTTCGGTAAATACAGAATTCCTGAAATTACGCATCAAACGCTACCTGTGCCAAAAACCAGAGGTAGTAATAAAAATAATTTATATATGTTAAATTTGATATACTGTAAGAAACAAAAAGGGCAACAACACGTAAGTTACATTGGTCCACGTCTGTTCAATGCGCTTCCTATCGATATTCGTAAAACTTCTAATATTAAATTATTCAAAATACTAATTACCGCATGGATCAGAGAAGTAGGTAGGGATTTCTATGATAATTTTTGTTAACTGAAATATTTTGATTTGAAGTTGATAAATTCACTAAAATTTACTATAATCTTCCCCCTCCACCACTATTTTAATTAATTTCAATATTAAGTCTTTTATATCCTCTCACTTCAATATTCAATATCCGATCGTCCAATTTCTTTCTTTTCCGTAAAAGTAGTATCGAGTGATTGTTCTTAATATCTTCTATACTTTACATAATATTTTTGTTGTTTCTAATCTGTGATTGAGCTGACGACTAGCTTTGATTTCTAGAAATGTAAAAGAATGTATGCCAGCGCACAATGGTTTTCCATTATGCTGGCTGCTTCCAAAATAAAATGCCCCCTCAACCCCTTGTAAACTATTTCTCTTATCCATGCTCTTCTTTGTGTTTCTATTTCGCTGTGTCTCCTTTTATCTCAACACTATTGCTTATTTTACTACTGATTCTTGGTATAATGTAACAATATGTAAAAGGTAAATGTAATATGTAATTATGTAATATGTAAAGGTTGCACAAGGAAAGCGTATGGTTTAGGTAAAATTGTTAAATTTTGGAAGAAATAAAATTGTATTAAAATTGAAAAATTGAAATTGATGTTCACGCGGATTCGATGTTACGTCCCCCACCCACGCCCCCCGCGCCCCCTGCCAGGGAATAAAGTGGGATTGATTTGGTATCATCAGTCAAATTGCAATTGATAGAGTTTGATTACATAATTCCAAAAATGTTCAACGCAATGACGAGAAAATTGACTTACGGCCTTCGACCTCTGAAGTACAGATTTGTACCCATGTACCAATAATACAATTTCAATCTGTTACCATTGCGAAGACATTGTTGCCAGCTAATACCATCGCTGAGTTCAAAGGTACACTAAGTAAAGAAATACCTTTTATCCAAAAGTAAAAACGGCATCTGAAGCAGAGGTGAGCGCGTGACGTGACTCACGCGTGACTCACGACTTTTAGCGTGACTGTGCGTGAGTGTGCACACCACTGCTAAAAGTCGTGCGTGAGTGTGCAAAGTTACTGATCACGCGTGAATCGTGACACGCGTGTCACGCGTGACCAGTAACTTTGCCATTTCAGCTTCCCAAAAAGGTTTTTATTTCGTGAAAAACAAAAAAATGCCCTGCGGGGCATGATATTTTAATTAAAAAAACAAAACATAGTCAACAACAGATTTCTGTGCATTTTGGCCAGGTCTTAGTGTTCAGGAAAGTTGCGATTGTTATTTCAAATTATGGACCCTTGATAAGCAAATTTAAATATTTTATGCAAACTACCTAAGTTGTTATTACTGGGTATACCTATAAGAAAAGAGAGCAAAGGTGGTCCGTGGCCAAGTTGCATTTCTCATGCTACATTTGACTCGACAGTTATTTGTAAAAAAAAAAGTGCTGTGTTGTTTATCAAAAATATGAGGACTGACCTACAGGGACCTGACATAAACAAAGCATGTTGTATACTTATCAACGTGAGTGACTGTGCGTGAGTTGTAGTTCGTGAGTGTGCGTGAGAGTGCATGAGTACATAAGATTTGCTGCGTGAGTGTGCGTGATCGTGAGCTAAATGACGAACCCGCGTGCGTGAGTGTGCGTGAGTGGAATACGTGCCCGCGTGACGTGACCGCGCGTGAGTAAAAAATCACTCACGCGCTCACCTCTAATCTGAAGGAAGCGGATTGGCTGGCAGTGTCTTTGACAATCAGTCCTTGTTAGTATCAATGAAATCAGAGCTCACCTATACTACTATAGAGTTATGACGAGTTAGCACAGACTTCATTGGATGATGCCATCAATTGAAAATCAAATGAAAATTTCCTGTTATAACTTTCGATTGCTTTGACACTCATAGTCAAAAACTACTTGTCAGGGGCATTTGAGAGAACTGGGCATTTGAATGTAAAATTATTCACTTTCTTATACACCATCGAAATATTATCAACTTGCACTAGGTGGGAACAAATTAGATTACTGGCCATTTTACCTATAAGCTTATATGTTTGTGATATTTTGTTATTTATTACGATTTATTTATGATTCATATGACAATTTTTTAGTTTCAATTTATGTTGAAGAGAAATTACTTTTGAAAAATATGAAACTTGGAGGTATAGGCATCTAAAAGTGTCATCACTGTTTCGCGAGTTCACTTTTTTGGCTAGAATGTTGGAGATTCGTTTTACCAAATCAGTATTTTGCCTGACATTTCATATTATTTGGAATCGTGGAAAACATTGTAAAAAATTTCGCCATTGGGACAGTTAAATTGCAATGATATTATCAATATTATAGGCTTATAATGCGTAGTATATTTTATGTATAATTATATATATTGTTATTTGTAATTGTGAACGAACTGTGGTCGTTTGTAATTTACAACGATTATTGATAAGCCAGTCGTAACAATGTTTGTACCGTTATGTAATTTTCATTGCCCTATAAAGGGTCGCATGCAAATAAAAGCATCGAATTATTGAGTCAGCGCATAGCTGAAAATGTAACATTTTGTCGTGTTGATAATACATTTTCGAATAAAAGCGTATTTCTTTTATTGGAAACATTGTATTCATTTCTTCTTTCATATGTGGCTAGATTACTTACAAACTTTCTCTCCTCATATTCGATAAAGCTCGGTAGAATCAATGAGTTTGGTAACTGAACTAATTGTGTCAATAATTATTGATACATGTAGGTATCTATGCCAATTTTGTCCTGAAGATCCGACGATTATAGTACATGAATTATATGAATTGCAATTAATTTAGCACCTTTGGTGTAATTATTGCAAGATGAAATATTCTACTGAATGTAGAATTCGGTAAATGAGAAGTAGAATGCCGGAAGTCAATTAGGACTAAAACAATTTTTCAGCTCATAAGCCATTACTCCCTCATGCATTGAATAATATTTGTAATGGTGTTGAATACGTATGTACCTCAATAAAACTAAATTTGTTTACACAGTCAAACAACAGGCAATGGTTAGAGCTTGTTTACATCATTCCAGAAGTGTGCAAGGACGAGACAATTGAGAAAATTGACTATGTATGTACATTAGTATTTTAAAACTTGTATTTAGAATAGTTTTTTTAAAGTATATTGAGTTTTGTAGTATTTATATTTTACTTTTTTCAAAATACTAAAAATACCGAAGTTTGAAAGTGTTTGAAAAACACATTTTTTCTAATATTTTCTCTCTTTTCTTCACAACCACAACCACACCTGCATTTGAATGATACCCTTTTTTTAGCATTTAGGACTGAAAGTGATGAAAGGGGTGGTTTGACTGGTGAGTGACATTTATGGCAGGAACTACCTGTTGGCAGTCACTGCTCTCTCTTCCCAACCACTCCTGTAACTAGCCGACAAAGCCATCATTGTCACATAATGAGTTGATTTCTTGGAAATGCAATTCGCCAAACATCCCTGAACCCCCTCAGTTTCAAAATAAAAAAGTGAGCATTGCAAAATGTGTTGTTCAGGCACAATTTTTTGCCATTCAAGTCTTAGTGCTAGCTGTAGTCGCTTCGCTCAATTCTATCCTTGAGTATTACTCAAGGGTTCTATATTCACTCAGTATTCGGTGTTTTCCACTGCAAAAGTAATACAATAATTAAAAATAATACACATAATGATTGCGATAGTATTGAAGTATTTTGAGCATTTTCCCTACTACAAGTGAAAATTTGTTATTTAGTTCAGTCTGATCAATTATTGTGACAATTCTGTAAAAAACTCATTCTCTTGTAATATTCATCTCGTGTGGCGTGTGAATATTTTGTGAAAGTGTATTATACATTTATAATAAAATGCCGAAAGCTCGCCCAGCTCAAAGCAGAGTGCGGAAAAGATCAAGACGGTCCAATATCAGTAGAAAATGGATGTCATTACAGAAAATCCGTCTTCAAGCCGAGGCTACTGAGCCGTGTGACAATCTATCATTACAACCTGCTCTTCAGCCGTAAATAAACTATTTAGATTATCTAGTTAACTATATTTTATAGAAACTATTTAGAGGGTACCACAAGTATAGATTACTGATTTTTAGGGTCGCTGCAGTCGACGAGTTACAGCATGGCACTTTTTTACCTCAAAATGAGGACGCTATTCCGGGGTAAGTAACAAATAATTAAACGTACTAGCTGTGATGCGTCCAAAAGCGAGCACTGATATTCTGTGTAGGAGTTGCTGTTCAATATGCCTTGACAACTACTGGAAAAAGCAGACAAAATGATATGCGCTCATAAATATGCCGACGCAGTGATACTTCCCGATAAAAGAAAATTAACATATTGATGGTGTTTCAAAATAAGCTAAAATTGCTTCAAACTCAAGCCGATTTTTCTGACAATGTTTAAAATCTCATACAATGTTGGTCTGT
Organism: Leuctra nigra; assembly: GCA_934045905.1. Classification (NCBI taxonomy): domain Eukaryota; kingdom Metazoa; phylum Arthropoda; class Insecta; order Plecoptera; family Leuctridae; genus Leuctra; species Leuctra nigra. Next base: position 65,629,388 of record OW203761.1, on the reverse strand, counting down.
ATAGAAATGCAAAATTTAAACCTATTGTACATAACAGAGACTATTGTTCAAAATTTGAGAGTACTTTCGTTGATCAGTATGACCTTGGTAGTGCAGCAAAATACAAACAAGACAGTATAAAGGAATAAAGAGATAATTTTTAGTATGAGTAGTCACTCACTATACGCTCTCTCAATTATTTATTTCGCTTTAGGTATAACAACTACAGTTATCAACTTATCAGTTTTCACCTATCATTATCAATATTCCGTGCTCTGATTACTGAATAATGTTTAATTTATTCTGAAATATACAAAACCACGTTAGCACTATTGTCATCTTGCAGATGCTCCTCTTGGAAATCAAGCGTGGACAGCGTTCGCCCCTTTGAGGTTCTGAACCAAGGACCTGACAATGACGACATGGATTCTCTAGCTTCGTTCCTTCCTGATTCTGACAGGTAAAATTACGTCAATTCAATTCGACCATTTATCGTTCGCTATGTTTGACATGCAGGTTCGAGACAAGGTGTTGTCATAATGATCACCGTTTGGCAAAGATATACCGGGTGGCGCAAAAAAAATCACCCTTATTGACAGGTCACTATATCGAAACTTTTATAGGTAGGATTCTGAAATTTGTACACATATTAGACAACATACCAAAATATTTAATATGTGCAAGTTTCAAAAACATTACTTTTGTAGAAAAAAAGTTACAGCTGTTCAAATTTGGTTGTCAAAAAATGATTATACGGAGCTCAAATAGCGATGGATGCAATGGATTGATGGAGCGATGGATTGCAATAAACATTTTGTCAATTCCAGCATCAAGTGCAGCCACTGAAAGAAGTTTTAGCACGTATTCTTTCGTTCACACCAAGAGACGCAACCGTTTAACTGTCGAAAGAGCTGGTAAACTCACGTATATAGCTCACAATTTGAAGCTTTTGGTCCCAACTTCAAACGTTGGAAAGGAAGTAACTCGTGCTGAAGAAGAGAGTGGTGTAGAAGAGATGGAAGAAGAAGAGGGGGCTAATGATGATTAATTCAATTAGGATGACTAGCTTATTTACTAGATTTCCTAGTAACTTCCGATATGCTAGGTACTAAGAAAATCGATGTCTTATCACTGTGGATCAGAATTAACAGAGAACAGGAGTGCTTACATTGAATGTCGGCATTTGCTATTGAAGATAATATGCAGTTATTTTTTGCTGTATTTTTAAGTGTATTTTTATTGTACGCATTTGTCGATTTATTGGTACGTACGTGCCAATTTATTAATATGTAAGTCAACACGTACCAAAGAAGGAAATCAAAGTATTGTCATTTAATCAAAGTCTGAGTAATTGTTGATGGCATTAATTCGGAATTCCTACCTATGTATTCTTGCCTGCAATAAAAAATTACAGAAATTGTAATTTCAATATTCTAATAATTCTCCTATTAATTTATGAAATATTCAACATTCCAACTGTCCCCAGTCCACTTAAACTTATGACACACTTAAATGATAATAAAAGAGCCTAATGTTAAGTTTCCATTGATAATGAAAGGTAATATTATCTCCGTTATGGGAAAAAACAAACATTTTGTAATATTCTCGCATACGGAGAATATTCTCGAGAATATACTCGAGAATATTCTCCAAAAAATAATTCTCGGGAATTTTCCATCTCTAGCTGTGACGGATTTTAAAAGAATCGAGCGGAGATGCTCCTCATTCATAAACCCTATCTAAAACATTGTACTACCTATGTCACAAGTCGCCTAAATGTATGTACCTTTTTCAGTTCATGGAAGACTTCTCCCTTAAATTCAACACAGACTTCGAATATAATTTTGACGCAATGGCAAAGAAACTGTTGCTGATATTTAACGACGAAGAAGACGTGACTTTGCATGAATTCGGTAAACTGCAGCTACTGGTCACTCTGGAGCAAACACTCCATCCTCGCCGTTTAAAACAATGCCGTCTGGCCTTCCTTCTTTTCGAGGTAAGTAATTTGAAAGTGGTTTGCACTCGTAGCAGCTATTATTTAGCATGTTACCGAATTAGTGTGAAGCTTTCTGCTATGTATTGTTAAGTAAAATGGTAGTTGATTAACCATTGTTATGTCTATGTCCTAGTCCGGTTTTGGTACTTTCAACCGATATTAGCGTTAATTATATTATAGTGATGTTTCCAAAGGCTCATTTCATGATTCTTATATTTATTTAAATGAGATAAAAATAAAATGTATCAATTGATCATTAGAACGAGTCCACTCAACAACATTGAAAAGCACTGTGAAATTCAAATGGGACAATTAAAATTGTAAGCCTATCGGATTTCAGAGTTTCTCAGAACAGTATTTAATTTTCTAAAAATTCAAATTGTCCTATTTGAATTGTATGGTGTGTTATGGACAGTGATACCTAATGGTTTAAAGTGAGCGTGTAAAAAATGCTAATTAATATACTGAACGAACTCTATAGAACTTGGAAACATAATCAAAGAGGATTGATTAATTTCTTCTTGATAAAACAAATTTGAAAAATTCATAAGGTGCATTATACGGCAATATATATTTTTGAGCGCGTGACTCCTTTCAACCCATTTGGCATGGACATCTGTTTTCTTTATAATTTTTTTGTTAATTTGTCCCTGCCGCCATAATACAGGACACATCGTTTCTCCGATAAAGCTGATATTTTGCACACACAGACCCACATTATTTGAAATCTGATAGGTTGGTCCGATCATTTGAAATTTTGCAAGGTCCTTAAGACTATATTATTTTGCTTTGAAATATAAGTCTGCATTATGCATATATGCATATCACCTAAGTGTGGGTTCAAAATTTCAATTTGATTGGTTGGTCGGTGTGAGCATTATATGTACAACAGTGCAATCAAAAGCACTAACAGATAGAACTGGTCATAGAGTACCGTCGTAACCGTTACCCGCTTATAAATATCCAAAAATCTGCAAAGTGATAGTGCTTTATTTAATGCTAAATGAATCCAAGGTAACTTTAGACAAGCCAGGGCCAGTATTTATAAAAACGGCACCTGGCTCAATATGACATCAGTTTTCACTGCAATTCCAGCTCATATTTTTGTCTAGACTGACTACTTTATTTTACATGATTGACTCGAACTAGCGTAGAACCTAGTCGATTTTAACCAATATGACAATCTTATTTAACATGACTTCGCTTAGCTATATATATATATATACATTATATTACAACATCTTGTTGTATGACTTGGCTGGCGCTGATGACCTCGCTGTTGAGCGCCATAAACCATAATATCTATCTAATATAAATTGACTGATTTGATCTGTTTTAGGCTGGTGGCAAAGAATTAAACATGGAGACGTCGGAGTTGTCGGCCCCGTGCGTGACTGTAATTACGCATCAAACCACATTGCAAGATGTGTTCCTTCATTCGCAAGGAGTGGTCGTCTGCAGGTTGGAGGGGCCTACGCAGGCCATAAATGCAGTTAAACTTCTCCTGGGGGCGTACTTCTTATTTGACATTAAGTACCCCGCATATTATGTTGGACTTCTCAATTTCTTATCAAATCACTAACTTGGCATCAAAGATTCTTCCAAAAAAAATTCGATCCCGTACATCAATTTCAATGACAAGTATGAGGATCATGTACTGTAAGGAGTAATTACGCGTCAACTCTACAAAAATGCGAGAAAATTTATATGACCCTCTCCGATTTTGATAAAACTGGTAGGATTGGTCACATGTCAAAAGAGACATACATATTTTTTGATTTGTCCAAATATTGGGTACTTTTTGGAGAATATTTGGGACATATTGGGTAAATTTTGAATTTTGAATTTGAATAATTCATCATTTTGGTCACTGGCCCTTTACTATATTACTCTAATTTCTGTACTGTTTAGCTTGAATGGTATTATTTTTTTGCGACTTAAAGCGTAAATCTTGACCTTTTTAAATAATTGATGGGCATTTTTGGGTATGGTATATTAAAAGGAGAAAAGTCATAATTTTTTAGAGGAGAGCCCTATTCGTAGTCAGATTTTTGGTTAATTAATGGAGAAAAATCAAAATAATTTATGGGGGGGGGGGCTGTTAATAGCCAAAATTTTGAGTTTTCTCCTCTTAATTGAACATACTTAAATCTGCCCATGAATTATTTAGAAAGTTCAGGATTTAAGGCCGGTCATATATTTTTTCCCACCAACAGTTGGTTTGGAGCGGTTTCAGTGCGAAATACAAAATATAAATCGCCGTATTTGGCAAACGGTTATGAATATCGAAAAAGCAAGCCAGAGGTGACATACCTTTATCTACAATTTCATCGCTTACTTTTATTACTTTGCTCATTTGGTCAGTATTTGTCGGGCACGAAAACGTTCCGTGCGAGCGACAAACGAGAGACGGAAAAGTGAGGGAGCGTTTTCGTGCCCTACAAGTGCTGACCACATAGTAGGAGCAATATTAGACAGTAATCGATGAAAATGTAGGTAAAGGTTCAATGCATGTCTCCTCTTGCTTGCTTTTTTGATATTCGTAACCGTTTGCCAAATATGGCAATTTATATTTTGTATTTTGCTCTAAAACCGCTCCAAACCGAGCGTTGGCGGAAAAAATATATGGCTGGCCTTAAGGTTAAAAGCGTACAAATATTATGCTTGTAAGTACGATACAGAAATTAGAGTAAAAAGTACTCTAGTTTTGGACAAACAAAAAAAATACATGTTTCTTTTGGATCCTGACCAATCCTACCAAGTTTTAACAAAATCGGAGAGGTCAAGGGTTCTTTAGTGAGTTGACGCGGAATACACTTCTTGATTTTGCGGACACTTCTTTATTGAGTTTTAATAATCATTTTAAAGATTCTTTTTTCCCCTTAATTAGTTTGGATGCTAATTCAAACTATTAGGTCTTATCACAAACTATTTTTTTTTATTATACATCAATATTTCGTCCACTCTTCTGTGGACTTCCTCGGGATGAAACTAAACAAGTAAACAGCAAAATATGAAAGGAACGAACGGTGGGGAAGAAGGTTTAAGGAGGCAGCAAACATGGCAGTATTGAACGTCGAAGGCATCAATGTTCTAAGTCAACCCAGTTTCGATTTTGACAATTTGGAGTTCAAGATCAAGTTAGAAGAAGATGGGATAAAGTGAAACAAGCATTAACATGTCAAGTTTTTCTCTTGTTCTGCTTTTATATGTTAAAATTTGTATAGATAATTAAACCTTAACAAGTTTTTTTTTATAATTTTTATAATTTCTTTGGTTGATCTGGAATGTTTTCTGTGAGCCACATGGATTTTTTAAATATGTCTCGTCATTTGTATTTTTTTCTTCTGTTTCCATTCATATTTTGCTGTTTACTTATTTAATTTCATGGGTTTCATCCTGAAGAAGTCCACAGAAGCGTGGACGAAATATTGATGTAGGACCTAATAAAAAATAGTTTGTGAAAAGTCTTAATAGTTTTATTTGAATATAATAATCATATTGATGTAAGGACAGCATTTATCAGTGGTATTGATTTTGTACCCTATTCATGTAAGTGTAACGATTCCGTTTACCAGTGCTATTGATTACCGCATTAATTTCTAAATAACTTTCGGTGGTATTGATTTTGTACCCTATTCATGTAACGATTACGTTTACGAGTGCTATTGATTACCGCATTAATTTCTAAATGACTTTCAGTGGTATTGATTTTGTACCATTTTCATGTAAATGTAACGATTACGTTTACGATTTAATTACCGTATTAATTTCAAAATGACTCGGTGGTTTTATTTTGTACCCGATCTTACTGATATTTTGAATTATATGTATTCCAATTAAACATTGTTTTATTTCAGAAACCCAGTGCACAAATTTATATCCCATCCATCCTACCTATGCAGTTTGGGCATCTGGAAGGGCCTATTTTAAGGCGCCTACAGGTGCCTATTTTAAGGCGCCTACTGCTTACAGGTGCCTATTTTAAGGCGCCCACAGGTGCCTTTTTTAAGGCGCCTACTGCTTACAGGTGCCTATATTAAGGCGCCTACTGCTCACAGGTGCCTATTTTTAGGCGCCTACAGGCAATGACATATAAAGCTACTAGTAGGGCTAGACTGCTCGTGCGCAATACTCAGTGCAGGCAGAAACGTGACAGGTGGTTCGAGCGACAGCCATGTTGTTTTGGGCAGAAAGAGATGTGACAGCTTGGTGTTTATGCAGTAATGACAGCAGATATTTCAGTTTATTGTAATTATGGTGATGTCCTGTGCTAGTTTCGGTTGCACAAACCGTTATAATAAGGAGAAAACTATTTCGTTTCATAGGTACCTAAGTGCTTCAAAACATTCATAATACATCTTATGTTTGTTTATTGAGCCACGGAATAAACTCTAACCCAACTTGTTCGTGTGAATGTTTGGTTGCAGGTTTCCACTACAGAACCAAACTCTCTTGAAAAAATGGCTCATAGCGATGAAACGGGACTTTGTTCCCACAAAACACTCCTCTCTCTGTGGGGAGCATTTTACTCCAGATTGTTTCATCCCAAATGCATCTGGGCGTGGTCATTTGAAAAATGATGTAGTTCCAACAATTTTCAAATTTCCTGAACATCTTCAAAAGGTAAGCAGTTTTGTTTATTTTCTCTGATTAAACCAATGACATAAAGCGCTAGAATAAACCTAGTATTGCCATTAGATAAGTTAAACATCTGACCATTACTAGTAGCTTTACTAGTAGCTTTATATGTCATTGCCTACAGGTGCCTATTTTAAGGCGTTTGGTATACTAAATTAGGCGGCTTTATACTACTGAACTAGGCAAGGTTGGGTTAGGCACTTACCAATTAGGCGCCTCCAGGCGACTAAAAAGTGACGGCAGGCACTTAGTCGCTTAAAGCGCCTAATTTCAAGTCATTACTTTTTAGAGTGCAGATGGCTTACACGGTAAAATTGAACAGAAAATGAAAACGAAGAAAAATATTCTAGATTTAACAGATTTTGTTGATGCGTGCGAACAATCTTCGAAAAGATCGCAAGCTATTCTTCTTGCCCATACTGACATTCGCATTCTCATAAATGTATTTCGTCAACGACGTAGTTTACCCAGTGAAAACATGCCATTACTGAACACATTGTGTTGGGTAAAAATTGTGAAAAATGAGAAAGTGTTTTTTTATAAATCAGACTTCAAGGATGATTTCATCGCAATGCCACCAGAATGTGCCAAGAAGAAAACGGTTTTGATTCTGCCTGAAGAGGAAATGACAGAACCGAGGGGAATGAACTCCTCAAAGAAAGATCGCATTATGAAAGATCTTACAAGTAAGATGCCCTTGAATCGTAGGGAGTTTTCGGTAAACTTACCAATAAGCCAAACCTCTGAAGACTTGTTGGGTAGCAGGGGCTGTGAATAGACCAGTTTCACATATCTTACCGTGTATTCTCCAATTTATCAAATTTATTCTCTAACTGTTTTCTACTTAAGTGTACCTACATACATGTCATGACCCTTCAGGAGCAAGTACATAAATAAATACCCAATTTGTTGGAAATTACAATTCTAATGTCTTAGGTTTACCTATCTAGGTGTATTTAGTAATTGTTATGTTGCACCGTCTTTTGTCTTGGTTTTTTGTATCATCACGGAAATGTGCTGTCATTCTCTTTTGTGCATTACATCTTAAATAAAGGTTTTATTACTACTAATAATCTCAACACAATTTGAGAAAAATTAGTATATTATGAGAGGAATCACATATTACTTTTGTTATGTAATTTTTTCAGATGTTCTAATAAAAAGTTCTGAAAAATAATTATCATTTTTGTTTGTTCTTACTTAATTATGATAACTTAACGCATTTGGCCAATTTGAAACAAGATATATATATCCCGGACGGAGCGATAAGGCATACGAAGATTTGGCCGCCTTTATGGAATTGGCCAATTCTTGGTTTGACCTCTTCAATTCCTACATCCCGAAAGTATATGGATTTCCATGTAAAAGCGGCTATGGCCTATTCGAAGTTCAGCAAAATGCCGTTTTGGACGAAATGTATCGCAAGATGACAGAAACGAGAGTGATTGGCAAGAAAATTCTTCCAAGTTTTTCAAACGGGCATTCTCTTTGAATATTATGCTACTAAGAACTATAGAGAATTGTAATGTCCCCTCCCTTGAGGTTGCCTGGCAACGTCACAGCCACTCAGCAAATTGGGCCACACCCATGACACACACACAATGGGGAAGCGTCCTACCTCCTTCACTTAGCCTACCTTGCATGCGAAGCATACAGGAATGCAAACAACGACCAAAAAAGGAGCTTCAGACCAGCTTTGATGATCATCAGAATAATATAGAGATGGCACGTGAAGAGAAGCGTGAAGATGTTGCGGAAGCGTAGGAGAAAGGAAATGAAAGGATGATAGTGTGCTGCTACGACTTAGAAGCAGTACTGACAACTCCCAATGGAGAGATATCTGTTTACTATTTATAAAACAAAGCTGGCCGTTTACAACTTCCCCATATTCGACATTTGTGTCAAGCTGAGACATTGCTTCATGTGACGAAGCAATCAAGAAAGGAAGGATTCCTAATATTCCTCTCTCTGATTGGTTGGAGTAGCGCATGCGCACTATGATATTCTGGGACTTAGAAGAAATTGCAAGGTGTAAGTAGGTGTAAGATTTGAGGTTATGACTTCTTTTGTGACTTTTTGTGTGTTTTTATGACGTTCGTGGTCATGGAATAGTGCTAGGTAGTAGGTATTGTGATAAGTAAAGTAATACTATAGGTATCTTTAGTCATGGAATCGTGCTATTTATGTGATAAGTCACTGTCAAATTCTTACAATCTCTACAAACATTTGCGCAATGTGCACAACATAGTGCCTCAACTCAAACAAGGATCTCCTGGTACTTTGAAGTCCTTTTCATGCCACTTGTGCGAGTCAAGTTTTCAGAAAAAGTTTAACCTAAATAAACATCTACGCAAGAAGCATTCCACTTGCCCGAAGACGTGAAGAGTGTGAGGTTGTAAACGAGAGTATGCAGCTTCTAAATAGTGAGGTGAATGGTACCCTAAAGAAAATGGATAAGTTGAACAGTGTTGTTGACGAGATGGCTTCTAAATTGAATACACTGAGAGAAGAGGATCAAAAGAAGAGTGACTGCGAGGGGCAGAAGAAGAGTAGCTACGCCGCAGTAGCCAGGAGAGAAAAGGGGAGGATCATGGTCATCAATCCTAAGGAAGGTGCTGAACAGGACTCACCAGTAAAAGAGGCTCTGCAGAAGTGTATCAACCCCGTAGCAATGGGTGTAGGGGTCAGGATCCTGAAGGAGAAGAAGGGCGGAGGAGTTGTAGTGAGGTGTGAAAATGAGACCACGTTTAATAAAATCAGTGAGAAAGTGAATGAAGAGTTGGGAGGTAAATTCGACATGGTGACTCCGAAAAAGAAAATGCCGAGATTGATTGTGCTAGGTATAGATATGCAAGACAAAGAAAATGGAGAAATTGAGAAAGATATTATAACACAAAACTTTGGAGGATCTGCGCAAAGTTCTTCCTTGAAAATTGTGTTCAAGAAGGTTAATTCAAATGGCTACATCGGAAAACTTGTTCTGGAAGTAAACGCCCAAGAGAGAGTTCACCTACTCGATCAAGGATCAATGTGGATGGGATGGAAGAGCTATACCATCAAAGACTACTTCCATGTCATAATGTGTTATAAATGTTCAAGGTATGGTCACTACCAGAACGACTGTCAATATGAAAAAACATGTGGATCTTGTGGGGGCAAAGGCCACAACTACCATGAATGTGACTCTTATGAAGTTAACTGCGTGAACTGTGAACAAGCAAACTCCAAGTATAAAACATCGCTTTACACAGATCATGTTGTTGGACATAAGGATTGTGAATGTAAAAATAGAATCATTAGGAGCCAACGTAATAGGACATCCTATGAGGAATAGGTAATAAGAGTGAACGATAGCATTCTATACAGTAACATTCAAGGACTAACTAGTAATTTTGATAAAGTGTATAATTTAATTGCAAAGGAAGTGCCTATTCTCATGTGCCTCAGTGAGACCCATATCACTAATGATGTAAATGTCAATGAATTAATTATAGAAGGATATCGTCTTGAACAATGTTTATCAACTAGTCGGCATACTGGAGGAGTGGGAGTCTATATCAGGGAAGATCTAAAGTACAAAGTGATAAATGAAGAGTTTAAACCGTATAATTATTGGAGCATGAGTATAAAAATATGTGGATTGGTAATTGTTATTTTGTATCACTCACCAAGAGCGTCTAATATAGAATTCTTAAAGTGTTTTGAAAAATGGCTTGATGATATATGTGTTAACAATAAGGAGATCTTAATTATAGGAGACTTTAATATAAACATGATGGTAAAGTCAATATATAGCACTAAGTTAAAAAATATAATCCACAGAGCGGGTATGATACAACTAGTAAAGGGATACACTAGAGTTACTGAAGAAAGTAAAACCTTGTTAGACTTAGTTATAACAAATGCTAGAAATGTAAAGGCTAAGATTAGACCTAAACCAACCCTTACAGATCACAAGCTGCTTCAAGTCAATATTATTAAAGAAAAAAGAAGTGAAATGGAAAAGAATGTGAATGAAGAAATATATGTACGAAGAAAACTCCTAGTTGAGGACTACACATTTATAAATCAAGTGCTTTGTGAAAAAAAGTGGAACCCCAAACTGGAAGATATTGATGAAGTGGCTGAAGAATATGTATCAGGTATGATTGATAGCATAAACTTAGTCGCCCCAAAAAGAAGAATCAAAATAAAACAAAGAACTAGACCAAGACCATGGTTTAATGAGGAGGTAAGAAATAGTCAAAATATGAGGGATAATAGTTACATTAAAGCCCAACTAACAGGCGCACCTGAAGACTGGGCGGACTACAAGACAAATAGAAATCTGTTTGTAAAAATCCTACGAAGAACGAAAAAAAGGTATTTTGAAGAAAGAATTGATGAAACTAGGAAAGATTCCAAAGAAATGTGGAAAACTCTGAAAAATATTATAAGTACTAAAAATAAACAGGGGGTGCAAGAAAACCAAATAGAATTCAAAGATGATACTGATGAGGATGGAGCTACTAAACTTAATAGGTACTTTATTACTAGTATAAAAGAAGTAATTGATAGTATTGAAGATACGGGTGATGCTGTTACACACAATCATAATCATGAAGAGGATGTTGATCATCTACAAAGTTTCAATCCAATCACGTTTTCCAAACTAAAGCAAATTGTATTTTCATTAAAAAATAGAACTGGAACTGAAGATGGTATCACTACGGAATTGATAAAGAAGACTTTTTCAACTAGTGGTCATGCTTTATTAAATGTGATAAATAGGTCTATTGAAAGTGGAGTAGTACCCAAGAAATGGCTGGTGTCAGAAATTATACCTGTACCTAAAGTTGATAAAGCCACGTTACCTGAAGAACTGAGGCCAATAAACATGCTACCAGCCTATGAAAAGATCCTCGAGAGAGTAGTATATGAACAGTTAAAGGAATATTTTAATGTTAATAATTTGTTTCATAAATATCAATCTGGATTTAGGGATAATCATTCATGTGAAACTGCTATACAAGTAGTGATTGAGAGATGGTTGAGAGAGAGGGATGATAATAAATTTACTGTTGCTATTTTTCTAGATATCAAGAGAGCTTTTGAGACAATAGATCGATCAATATTAATAAACAAATTAGAAAACTATGGTATTAAAGGTCAAGCATTAAAGTGGATCAAAAGTTACCTTAGTAACAGAAGACAGAAAACTAGATTTGGTAGTGGTATGTCTGAAGAACTGACTGTTGAATATGGTGTACCTCAAGGATCGGTACTAGGTCCCTTACTGTTCATAATTTATATGAATGATGTTTTTAGTATTGATGAACATGTTAATATTAATCTTTTTGCTGATGATTCTCTGATATATATGTCCGGCCATAAATTAAGTGAAGTATGTGAATCAGTAAATGTGGCTCTAGCAAAGTTCAGTGTGTGGCTTAGATTTAATAAACTCAAACTCAATGTGAAAAAAACTAAATGTATGCTTGTAACTTCATCACTTATGGCCAAAACTAAATTCATTGTACAGTAGCCACAACTACTCATATAAAATCATTCACTCAAACATTTATCTAAATCATTAGTTCCTTATCTGTACTATTATCAAGACTGCTCTCAATGAGGATTCATCTATTTTTTAAATCAGTACTCACCTAGATAGTAATCCAATAGATATATTAGGTCACGATCAATTAAATGATCTATAAAAGTCTAATGGAATAAAACACACACAGCCAAAGAAAGAAACTAGAACAAAGCTTGGCTTTATAAGTCTAGCCTCTCAGAAGGGTGTCTGTAAAATCCTAGCCTCTCAGAAGGGTCTCTGTAAAATCTAACATCCAGGAAGAGTAGTATTATAACACCTGTTTTCAAGGACAAACTTACACCCTCTTGTCTTAACCAAACCATAGACACAACCCCTCAGGATCTAGACCAACCAAGGAGCTCTAGCCTCCAAAAAGGACCTCTAATATTCCCTAGCCTCCTGGAAGGGTGTTACAAAACACCTGTTTACAAGACCGAGCATTCACCCCTGTGTCTGACCTAGTTCCTAGACACACCCCCATTCTAGGCCAAGTTCAACCAAGGCCAAACAAAGGCACATGTAACATATTCCATTAGTATCAAAATACCGAACAATTACAAGTGTAATTATATAGAATCTATTACTTCATGTTATACTTTAATTGTTCAAACAAAAACAATCACTATCTATAGTTCATGATTTCCTTAGAGAAATGAGCAAACTTAATTACTATTATTCCACTAGTTTTATATTCCAATAATAATTATTAATTTTAGCTCATAAATTCCATAGAGAACAATGAGAAACCCTAGTTTATATTCTACAAAACGTCCTAGGGAAAACATTCCACTAGTACAACAAAATACTGAACAAAGCAAAGTATAATTATCCAGAGTCCACTATTTCATATTATATTTTGTCTGTTCAAACAAAAACAACTTACTTTATATTCCAATTTAATAAACTAAATAAAAACCCCGAATAGCAAATTAAGTTTGTATAACTTTACATTGTCGACTCATTCTATAATTTGTCATTCAACCAAAAATAATAAATATTTTAAGCCATTACTAAAAGGCCATGTAGTTTAGTAAAATATCAAAGAATCATTTAGTATTAATCAGTTCAATTATACTTTGTGTACTAGAGGCTCTGCACAATTCTTCCTATGTCTACAAGACAATCTAATGGACAATAAACATTTAGGTATAAATATTTGTCAAACCTGTCCAATATAGATTACCATTTATTAACCAATCTACACCATGGTTACACTAATTATCTTGTCCAATAAGACTATTAATTGAACTATTATATTAGTTTATGTGTGTTTTAATTTTAGTATATTCTAGATATCTTCTAGTTAGTTTAAAATCATAAATACAAGTTTAATAATCAAACAACACATGAATTGTATAACTTCATAATCCCATCAATCTAATCATCATTCAAATCTAATTTTACTATTATCCAAAATTTTGCACAATAATAGAAACTTCTAAAAGAACAACCTAACACCAATCAGGAAGTGTAAGAATGAACACCTGTAGTCAAGGACAAAGCTTACCCCTTTGTCTAGCCACCCCTCTATGACATCACCTCCTCAAGGACAAGGAGAATCTATATAAGCTCATCTCTCCCCTTTATTCAGGGCAGTCTGATTCTAGCTCTTGACATGTTCACACCTCTTTGGTTCAGAATTATACATTGTACACAGCGAATTGTGAAAAACAGATTTATTGTGTTTTAATCGAAAATAAACATTCAATTTAACTTCTACATAAATATATTGTGTTTTTAAATAAGTTTAAAATTAATAACATTATTTACGTGTGTTTATAGAGTTCCTATAATTTTATTGATCAAAGTATATTTTTAAACATTTATATAACTTCAGACAGTGTTTTCAATTTTAAAGTGTTTATAATATTCAGTGTCGTGTTTTATAAACTTGAACAAAAATTCGTTTTAAATAATAAACAGTGTTTAAACGGATACCAAAGGATTACTAATTTCCAAGGATTACCCTGCCATCGAGGTGAGCCAATCTTGGTAAATACAATTCCTTCAAACCTTTCCCTATAAATTAAATTCCATATAAGACTCATTCATAACCTAAAAAGAAATACTTGAATAATCATTTCAGAGATCAAGTTTTCATTTTACTAATTTCATTCATTAGAAGACAAGGTCCTTATCTAAATTCACTTATTCAATCAAGAGATATTAGTTGGTAGTAAACGACCATTTATTATCCAATCAATAACTATTCAAGGAGTATCTACAGAACTTTATTTTATCTCAGATATTTCATTCAATTAAAAATAAGATTTCTATTATTCAATTCGAAGACTTCTACGATCATAAGAGATCAATTTTCATAAAGAGAGATCTTTGCTCATAAACGACTCATCACTTCGAGATCTGCCTTTTATTCGAACGATTCTGCTCTTACACGGTTTCACAACCTGTACCCCAGCGCCTTCATTCCAAGGTAACATCTTGACAAATCAAATCTTACCCCTTTCATTCGTATTTTTATATTAACATAAACGGTTTTGTCTGTCTTCCACAATAGATAGACTGGTGTCAGAAGTCCTGATTAAACTAGTTAAATTCATTACATTCTCCGCTCTAAAGGCCGATATTACAAATGGTGTCAGAAGTGGGATCCTCTTATTGATACCTTATCAGCTACGTTATTATTCGGTATAATAAGTCGAAAGAGTAGAAAAGTTAACCCCATTGTTTGAAAGTCTTCTATAAAACCCAACAACCATGCCAGGAAGTTCAGATGAAGATGAGAAAGACGCTAGCGTAGTTAGTAACACCGGCGCAGAGCGTGCTGTTACTCCTACAATTGATGGAGGAGAAGGATCCTCCAATCCAATAATAATCCCAGAATCAAGTTCAATCAAAACCCCAGTTATTACCCCAAGAACTACCTCAGATTCTGATAAGAAACCTAATGTAGGTAGTCTCCTCCCACTCGTTCCCTCATTCTCTGGAATCTCAGGTACCATATCATCCATTGATTTTGTCAAAGCTATTAATGAAGCTGGAAAATTGGGATATTGGGATGATCCCACGAAAGTAGCAATTCTCAAATTGCGCTTAATTGGTCCAGCTGCGGACTATTTGAAAAGTAACCCTGAACTTGGTAAAAGTTCTTGGAAGGAGGTCAGTAAAGCCCTTATCGATTGGTATAAACCCGAAACCATCTCTGATGATTTGCTTCAGAGCTATTACAAAACTTGCCAGAAACCCGGAGAATTGGCTAAAGAATACCTGACTAGATTGAAATTGGCTGGACTTTTGGCTATCAAAGCTAAAGGTTTGAAGCCCGAGGAAGTTATAATCACTCGTGAGTTGATCAATCGTAGTCTTGTTCGTGTCTTCGTCAATGGTTTGCGCGTGGAAAGCGGCAGTTCCCTCATCGGATTGCAGAAACCTAAAACAATTGAAAAAGCATTAGAACTGGCTATGGAACTGGAACAACAAAAGGTTAACAGAACCAAAGTCAACGTGGTACAACCCAAGATAAGCGAAGATTTCAATGATTCAACACCACCTTCCAACAAGGAACGGCAATTGAATTCAAACGCCATTCAACAACGTCCTGTTCGACAAAACTTTGGACCCAGAAAGGTTCTTCATGATCAAAGTTTCAGGAACAACTCAAATCAATCAAATCGTCCTATAAACAATCGCCCCTCTAATTATCAAAATTATCAAAATCAACCAAGAGGAATAGCAAATCAGTACACTAGATACGATTCAAACAACAATATCTTTTGTAACTATTGCAAATCCCAATTTCATTCAATCGAGGAATGTGTTCTACGTCAGAGGAACAATGAACGCAGAGGCATCTCTAATAACTACCATAACAATGGTCCTCAAAGGAACTACAATCCAAATCAAAACAACAATCAACCTCGCCAAGGAAACCGACAATACCCCCAACCCAACTATCATACATATCCTCCTCCTCAATACAACCAACAACAAAATCAACAACCATATATTCCCCAATCCCAAGTCTTGCCTCCTAATTCTCTCCTCACAGGAGCTGTAAGTGGCCCCCAAGTTGATCCTCAACACAATCTTGGACGATATCATAAGGATCTGAATCATATCAACCCCCAAGTCCAACAATGGAATCAAACTCAGGATCAACAAGTTCCACCAAGTGTTCCACAGAACCCACCAGCAAAAACCTATGCTGAAGTCACTGCAGCAAATGGCAATGGTGCAGTAAATGGGTCACAACAATCCAATGAATATAAGAAGAAAGCTATGGGGTTTCGCAACATGCCAGGAACCTCCTCGGATTAACACAAGATCGATTAATCAATTCCCTGCTACTTCTTACAAACAGAAGTTATTACATGCAGGAAAAGGATAAACCCACTGTACATAGTTATGTAATAAACCCCCACAATTCCGAGAAAATTCCCTATTTGATGCTATTTGACAGTGGAGCCCAAGTAAGCTTGATCCACGAAAATATCGTTAAAAGAGCGAATGTTCCCATATATCAGTTTGAACGTCCAATATTTTCTGTAACAGGAAATTTATTGCCCATACTAGGTTATGCTATATTAGATATACAATTAGGTAGAGATCAGTATCCTTTTAATTTCGTCATATGTGAAGACAGTCTCGACACTGGAGATTTCGCAGGTTTAATTGGATATGATTTCATTGCTAATTATAATTTAATTTTAGACACCAAAAACAGGTGTATACATGAAGAAGAAAATGTTATTCCCTATGCCAACAGTACTGTGAGCAGTGATCAGTTACTAGGCATAGTAGAATACCCCTTAAAAAGTAGAGTTAGTACTAGTAATAAGTCCATTCAAGTAGACTTAGATCAAGATCTTAGTATTGAATGTAACAATACAGAAGGTCAACAAGCAAAGAATTTAAAATCCCATGATTCTAATCAGTCTAGAATGAAAGGAAATCAGTTGGAGTTTTCATATTCTACCCCTGTAAATAATGTAAATAATCATTCATATCAATATGAGTCTGATCAAACTCATGTTGTGTCCATTCCTCCTACTTCAAATACATTCAAGTTAATGGAGGTTAAGTGTAATATATTTTTATCTCCTAATAATATTTCCCTTGCACATAACGTGTCAAGAGACATGAAACCAATGAGTGAAATTAGCTTAGAATTTCAAAATCGTTATGGCAACGTTGAAAGATTAAGAGAAGCAATTCATCACAAGGATCAAAGAGTAGCATCTCTCCAAGAAAAAGAACGTTTTATCTTCTACATGATAACAAAAGAACGTTTCAATGAGAAAACAACTCTACCTCGTATAGAAGAAGCTTTGATTGGTCTAAAAAGATTGTGCATATACCACGGAGTCACACAACTAGCACTTCCAGCAATAGGAAGTGGACTAGGTGGCATCCCATGGAAATATGTAAGACCTATTTTGATTCAAGCATTTCAGGACACAAATGTACAGATAACAGTGTGTCACTGGCCAATCTATCCAGGCCCCTCAATGGTTTCAACTACTAACCTAGATAATAAGATTATTAACTGGAATTTCATGACCCAATCTCCTCAATTACTGAAAGAAGACAAAGAAGAATCTAACGTATCAAAGTGGCCACTTCAATACCTAGAAGACTCTCAAATACCCTCTTCAGTAATGGGAAATAGTAAAATAGAAGATTCTATCATGATGAAGAAGATGTACACCTCTCCACCAGTGATAAATCCCTATGGTCAAAATAACTCAAACCCTCAAATCAAAAGGAAGGTATCTTTTGATTTTGATTCTAATACTTGTAATATATATCTAATTGATAAACCTATGAAACCTACTTCTCTAGCTAGGAAGGCAGGTCGTTTTCATCCTTACAAGACTCCAAAAGAGCTTCTTCAACCCAATCAGCCTCAAAAAGAGCCTCCATACTCTAATAAGTCTCAACAAGAGCCTCCCTATCCTAATCAGTCTCAAAAAGAGCCTCCTTACTCTAATAAGTCTCCAAGAGAGCCTCCTCATCCTAATCAGTCTCAAGAAGAGCCTCCTTACCCCATTAAGCCTCCAAACGAGCCTCCAAATCCGGATAATAAGCCTCTAAATGAGCCTCCATACTTCAATAAGTCTTCAAGAAAGCCCCAATATTATGATCAACCTCTAAATGAGCCCCAATACTTTAATCAGTCTCCAAGAGAGCCTCCCCAATATAATCAGTCTCCAAGTGAGCCTCCCTATCCTAATTATAAGTCTTCAAGAGAGCCCAAATGTCCTGATAAAAATCCACGTAAGTCATCTCGTCTTGCCAAAAGTGTAAATCATACCCCAAATAATCAAAATTTGACAAATCCTGATCCAACTTGCACTATTGAAAGTGACAAATCAAGATACGAACCACAGAAAGTTCAAGTACGAACAATCAAAGGTCAAATAATTCCACCAAACACAGAGATGTTTGTCAAAGTGAAACAAAAACGTCTACTCGATAGAAAGAGTGATCCAAATGACAAGAAAACTATGTTATTTAAACCACTTGACGTCCTACCACTAGGTATCAGAGCTGCAGATGCTCTCTACACAGAAAGTGAAGACTTACTATTGAAAATCCTAGTTGTCAACATATCTAATGTCAATGCCGAAATTACAGAAAATACTCTGTTAGGACATCTAGAACAATGCAACTGTGAAGATGAAAATGAACCTTCACCACACGATACTACTAATGAATATCCTCTACTAGTTGCAGCCATAGACAACTATTCTACCACCCATGGATCAAATATACCCAAAGATCAAGAAAGACTAAGAGAAAGATTTACTATCCTACATGAAAAGTGCAAACTTGGAAGTCTACCTCCAGAAGAATATCATGCAGTAAAAGACTTGATACAAGAGTATGCAAATATCTTCTACCTAGAAGGCGATGAAATTGGATATTGCCCTCTAATCGAACACCGCATCACCATAAATAAAGATGTCAAACCAATAAAACAAGCTCCATATCGCCTACCTCATTATCAAAGAGAAATTTTGGACAAATTAATCCAAGAACACCTAGATCAAGGCATAATTGAACATTCTAGGAGTGCCTGGTCTTCGCCTTGCTTACTCGTGAGCAAACGAACACAACCCGGAGAACCAAATGAATACCGGTTAGTCATTGATTTTCGAAAAACTAACATGCATATTGTCCAAGAGTCTACACCTTGTCCCAGAATATCAGATGTTCTTGATTTGTTAGGAGGAGCAAAGTACTTCTCAGCAATTGATCTGCATGGAGCTTTTAATAACATTCCTATAGCAGCAGAAGATAGACACATTACAGCTTTTTGTACGGCTACCAACCTTTATCAATTTTGTCGTTCTCCCTTTGGTCTCTGTACTAGTCCGGCAAATTTCCAACGCCTCATCAACTACGTACTCCAAGACGTCTTGAATAAAGACTGCGTCGGATATCTGGACGACATCGTAGTCTTCTCTGAAACAATCGAAGAACATGTTAAAAAGTTGAAACTCATCTTTGAAAGGCTAGAAAAAGCCGGTTTGAAACTCAAACCCTCCAAATGTACATTCCTCAATCAAGAAGTTGTCTTCTTAGGACATTCTATCTCTAGACATGGTATTGGAACTAATCCTCGACTTATCGAGTCAGTCAAAAACTTTCCTCAACCAAAAACTGTTGGACATGTACGAACTTTCATTGGACTGACTTCATACTACAGAAAATATGTCAAAAACTATGCAGACATTGTCCAACCATTAAATGAACTTACCCGCAAACATGCCAGATTCCACTGGTCGGATCAGCACACTCAAGCATTCAATACTCTGAAAAATTTATTATGTACTGCCCCAATACTCGCATTTCCTCGATTTGACATGCCCTTTATTCTTACTACAGATGCAAGCGGTATCGGAATAGGTGCTATTCTTTCCCAAAACATAAATGGAGAAGAAAAACCTATTGCCTATGCAAGCCGGAAATTAAAACCAGCCGAAGGTAACTATCAAGTAACCGAACTAGAGCTTTTAGCATTGGTATATGGAGTTCGTCAGTTCCACGTTTACCTAGCTGGCAAACATTTTCTCGCCCAATCGGATCATCGTGCTCTACAATATCTTCTCAAATTACCCAGTCATAGTTCTCGTCTCACTAAATGGACCCTGTTTCTAAGTCAATATTCATTTGATTTGAAATATGTCCCAGGAAGTAAAATTCCCCATGTTGATAGTCTCTCTCGAATTCCCCACAATGATGATGATCCAACAATTCAAATGTCTAGTTCTGAAATCTGTAAGTTCCCACCAGAAATCGAAAATTCAACTTTCTTTACTAATGATACAACAAATCCCCCAGAAGAAATCAAGCCAATAAAAGCTAAGAAGAAAGAAAAACCTCCCCGAAACAAGAAATTTCAAGAAATTGAAAATCAACTCAAACTAAATGAAAATGTGTGTTCCCAAGAAGATTCACCCATCACAGACCCACAAGGAAATTATCTACAATTGAATCTCTTAAGAGAAGAATTACCATTCGAACCAATAATGGACAGATTCTACATTAAGAAATTACAAAGATCTGATCCTGAATTATCACCTCTCATCAAGAAACTCTTAGTAAATAATTCTTGTGATCCATTGTACTCACTTGACGATGATGAACTTCTCTACAAGATCCGAATTCCCCCAGAACGCCATGATCGCCTTGTGATTCCTAAAACAATGCAAAATCAAATAATGAACACATTCCACTCATTACCAGGCTTTGCAGCACATTCTGGAATCCATAGGACTCAACAATTACTAAAATCTAGAGTCTATTGGAAAGGAATGTTCCATGATATAGAAGAATTCATCAAGCACTGTGTAAGCTGTCAATCATCAAAACGTCCAGTCACTAAAGACCGACCTCCATTACAAAGATTCTCTGAGCTCACTGGGCCCGGTATTAGATACAGTATCGATATTTTGGGTCCACTCAAAACAACAAAGAAACAAAATCGCTATATCCTAAGCATGGTAGATCATTTCTCAAAATGGGTTATTTTAGTAGCCCTACACAGTCAAACTGCCCAAGCAGTAGCCACCGCACTTGTAGATCACCTAATAGCCGAACATTCAACGCCACTCGAGTTAGTAAGCGACCGAGGTGGAAATTTCACATCTCATCTCTTCAATGAAGTGTGTAAACTATTGTCAATCAAGCACATCTGCACCTCAAGCTATCATGCATCAAGTAATATGATTGAACGTTATCATCGTACAATACGAGCAATGCTTAGTCACTATGCTCATGAAAAAGATTGGGATCTATTGTTAGGGATGATACAATTTGCCTTACGTACCAACATTTCTTCATCCAGTGGTGAAAGTCCCTTCTTCCTAACCCATGGACGTGATCCCATACTGCCCTATGAATCAGTCCTCACCCCGAGTCGAGCCTCGAAAGACGAACCTAGAAGCGAATTCACACAACGATTATTATCACGACTTCAACAAGCTTTCAAACTCGCCAGGGAAACTCTCAAAAAGAATGTGGAAGTCAGAGAAGAATATTACAACAGAAAATCAAAAGATATACAATACGCCCCAGGAGATCTAGTGTTTGTACACACTCCTGTCTATGACAAAATGAGTGGGCGTAAATTCAGCAAATATTATAGCAAAGGACCAAGTAGAATAATCTCTGCTAAATCCAAAGTAAATTTTGAAATTCAAGATTTACAAACAGGAAAAATACAAACAGTACATAGTGCTCGACTAAAAGCGTTTAAAACATTTCATCCCGACCAATATGATGGGAATCTAAATCTCATTGATGATGAACACAAAGACAAGGAAGACAAAGAAAACATAACCTCTCAAGATAACCTCGCAGCATCCTACTCAGAATGGCCATACGATATCTCAGACTTCGAAGACGAAGACATTATAATTATTAAACCTACAAATGATACTCAAAATCAAAATATTCACCCGAAATCACAACAAAATTTCATTCCGAAGTCCAGAGCGACGGCGTCAACATCTACCAGCCATCTTGGTTCCCTCCCCTCCTCCCCTTCCAGTCATTCCAGCCAATCATCAAACTCGGAGAGCGAGGATGCAGAACCCAAGGAAGCTGCTGCCGAAGGTCAAGATCGTAAAATTCACCACGCTGAGTTGCGCACGCCGACAACTTCACCCTCGAAGAATAGGAATGGAATGTCTGAAAGTGAAGCAAATACGAGTTGGTTTACCCCAAAATCCACGAATCTCAACAATGAGCAAGCTTCACAAAATATAACAGACATCAGCAATGCAACTCACCTCATTGCGTCCACCCCGTTACAAACCACTGGCGCTAGTAGTAGTTCAGTAGATCCAATAGACATCAGCGACACGTTCGTGGAAGCACCGAGTTCGAACACGGAAACAGCTGTTCAGGATGACGACGCGCGCATCTCTCGCGCCAAACACGAAGAAACTCCGAGTATGAGCGAAGACAGCTTACTCTCACAGAATATCACCGCGGACCCATCAATAAGTTATGATTCAATTACTTCAGACGATGATACCGCCACACCTCCATATTCGCGTGCCACAACAAGCCAGTATAACCTACGAGATCTAATGCTGTTTAATTATGCAAACAAACCTCCTTCAGACGGAAGATTCACGCAAAAGCCCAAAGACTCCGATTCAGAATAAATTTCGAAAGATTTTATCTCATCGACGTTCTAATTCAATCAATTTGTTTATTCAAACAAACCTTCAAATATTCCAATAATTCTCTCTCTCTCTCTCTCTCTTGTATAACTCGCAATTTATGTTTAGACAATTAATATTCCATTCAGTCGTTTATAATATTCCATTGGGTCGACACAGTCTCCACTCGAAACAGTCGTAAATATTTATGAATCGAGCGATCGGTCTAAGTAAGCATCTCTCTTATATATCATCATAATTGGATAATAATAATGGTCATTCTCCACGGAGATGTTTCTTTTATGTAATAAATTTAGATATTTATTTATATCGTTATTCTATACTTATAAACATATTCATGACATCGATCTTGTCTTGTTTTGACATCCCTAACTAATACATAACTTAATTATTGATCAAGTTCAAATCCCATCAAGATTTCAATTACTTCTCACGCAAATCATTTTGCCTATAACACCAACTTAACTTCATGTTTCAGATCCAAGCCAACCAACCCATCCTATTGTGTTTGCCATGACTACACCAAACTGTACAACAAGTGTTTAAAGAAGACATCAACATGTAACTGTTTTCTCGCAGATGTCCGGACAACAATACCCGAAAACTACCTGCAATAACAAAGGACAAGAGAAGCCGACAGAACGTCCACCCCATCAGAGAGAGCTGGAATACCTCGTTTCCTACCCACTTTCATTTGGCAGCAATGCCAAATATATTAATATGATAAGATCGCCTATTTTTAATCCATCTCCAATTCAGCAAAATTACACATATCTCCCGGACGATCCAGGTTATCAGTACTACCCTAGCCAGTCGACTTTCGATTTTACTACACACAACGTACAACGCGTATTTAGCAAAAAAGAAATGGGTGAATTACCATCAGTTCTAATTAACACCTGGTATATCCGTGATTTATACCATCGCCTCTTGATAGTAGCACTTGACCGACGTCGTAATGACCCATATGCAATTCCATCCCTACCGGAGCTCTACATGAGACGGCGCTACAACTGTGTCCAGGCTGCATTCAGCCGCACATACGGTCGCCAAGTCGACGTCGCAGACCTGTCGTTCAATGTTTCCCAGATGCAGCCGAAACCAAGAAATTGGTAAATATCTACAAAAACAAAACACATTACTTAACTGAACTTGACGCTAATAGTCTGAAGCAAATTTCTTCTTAACCCGGTTAACCTCCCTCACAACAATCTCACGCTACTGCATCTCTCTCTCTCTCACTCTCTCTCTCTCTCTCTCTCACAACACCACGCTGCGAGACACGCGTTCAACGCTGGGATAGAACAACAAAATACAATGTCGGCTGAGGACAATGATTTAGTTGTTAATAGAAATAATTATACACCTAATGCACAGCCCAACACATATTCAAGTGTACCAGTTACGCGACTATTTAATCTCCACCAATTTATTGATGTAGAGTTCGATCATTTAACTTGGCAAATTCTCTTACGAGAGATTCATGAAGTTGAAACTTTTCCCATCTTCTACCAAGATCACTCTATCAATACAATTAATTCACTGATCGAAGAAGCCGCTACTTGGCTCAAACCTCTGGACCAAAACATCAAGGAAATGATCAAGTATATATTTGATCAACACGGTCCACAGTTACTGAACACTCTCGATACACTTGACCAAGAAATTGAAAAAGAATCGTTTCTCCCCATAAACCCAGGACAAGACCCGTCCTTGTACTTTGAAATTGTACCAACATCATTAGTACGGGAACTATCCCTTTTACCCCAGTGAATCTGTGACATAAAAGTTCAGACTCGCAAATTATTTTCCTACGTTATGGAACAGCAAGAAACCCCGAAAAACAGTGGCTTAACGTGTAATTTATATTTCAGGTCACATCCATAGGTAACAGGTAATACATAAATAATCTAAAATAATTATATTTATTTTTAGAGGAGCACACACACACATCTCGGTTTGACAATGTTATATCTTTATTTTCAACTTGAAAACCAAATCTTATGTTTTCTTCCCAGTTCGACAAAACCTTCAAAAATCTTACCCCTCAACTTCAAGCGCTTGACACTTCCAATTTATGATACCCCCCCCCCCCTTTTTCACAATGTGCGGACGCTGGGCAAAATCAGCGGCCAACCACAGCTAAAGAACAAGATACAACACCCCCACCCTCTTACCTACCCGCGAGAACAACACACCAAAATTTTTAAAACCTACCCTCTAGAAAGGATCATTCAACAACAATCTTTCGAGAAGACAAGTTGTGCTATTATTATTATTAAATCGATATGGATAACAAGGATCTGGTGAGTAATTTCCATTTTTTAATTTTTATCTTTCTTGTGTTAGTAATTAATATTATAATCCCTACCCCGCCTAAAAATCTTTTGTTTTATTATAAAATTTATTCAAATTAACATGTTTTATAAATGTATTTTATTTTCAATATTTTATATTATTGAAATTACTTAATTTATTTCATTCAAAATTATTCTATGTATCAATCAAATATAGAACAAAGTTTAGTTATATTAAACTAAAACTATCCAATCCTCATTTATCTAAAATCAAATTTATTTCCTTTTCATGTTTCAAAATCAAATGTATTCAGATTTTCATACAGTTCCACCCAGAATCATCATCCCAAATTTTCTATTATCTACCTTTAGAAAGACACTTACTGTCCACTGGTGGAGCCAGTGACTCCCGAAAATGAAATGATGGAAGTAGATATAGAGGAAGCGACCAACACCCATCAAGATGAGGAAATTTTGCAAACAGAAATATATCTCATCGAAATGGAGGAAGATGAAGCGTTAAAAACTTTTTTAGACGATATCGCGTCTAGACAAGTTCAAAATATCCAAGAAGAAACAAATCAATTCAATTCATCCATTATCGAAAATGAACTTCCTCAGGGAGATGTGATGTACATTGAGGAGGCTCTGCAAAACATCGAAGAGGACCACCACGATCCCTCCTTTCTTGAATTGGTCTGTATTTTAACAGACAATTCTTGTATAATAGCCGAACATTTCTAACTTTACATTATTCTAATCCTTAGTTTAGTCTATAAGGTTCACCAAATATCTTTGATTATTTTTAAGTCCATTCCCTTATTTTGTTATCCACTCTAAACTTCATATTATTAATTCCAAACTCCATCTAAACCCCTTTTACACTTCATAATTTTAACCTTATCCAACATTCAAATAACTTACAAATTTCCGATCAATTCATTCCATAGACATTCATCTGTATTACTTTTATCATTACATCATTATTTAATCAATTCTATAGTCCTGTTTGCCAAAAAGATATATTAGTCTATATTAATTTTTATACCAAAGTTTTGTTGAATATATTATTAGAATCAGTTTTAGAATAGAAATATTTGGTGCCTTAATTATAATTAGTAATTAGACAATTTCATCTCATAACAATTTCCATCATCCGTCACATCATTCATTTAATTATAATTCATTGTACATTACTTCAAATCTACCATCTAGGAAACCAAATATAATCATACCTCTTAGCTTACAATTAGAAAATTACCATTATATTCTTATATTATGTTTAACTTTTGTACTTCATATCTTTAAATTCAATTATATTTTACGTAAATTCACATTGGTGTTTGTAATTATCTTCGTGTCTCCACCTATGGGTCCGGCCGGCCTAACATACTCATTCAACAAGTGTCCTGTCCTTCTCACATGGTACTAGTTCACAAATCTTCCGCTACTCTAATCACGGCGTTCAAGTCAACCATTTCAATATGGCGAAAACCATAATATTTACTTGGGATATGGAAACAACTGTCTTCGCTGAGTCTACAAACTTCGATAAGTACCTTACATCATTCTCAACAACAATCTTCTACATCTATCTTTCCTACTGTAGGTCCTGTGTGTGATGTGTGTGCATCCTCCGACAACTATAACTTCGTATTGTTTCATCCCATCATACTGTATCATTCTCATACAATTGTCACCCATGTCATACATATAATACTATGTATCCTTCAGAAAGTAATCTGTCTAACATTTCCATATGTCTTTTAGATGATAAGGTGATCACTAATACGGTTCACGACACAACTCATATCCATGAATCAATTCATTTTAAATATGCAACCCCAATTGTGTAATTAATCATCAACTTGCCCATTGTTCAACCTCAAAATTGAAATTTTGTTCACTCTTAACCTCAATAGACACTTATATACAAATTATAGTTCATGTTCATATAATATTAATTCTGTAATAGCTTAAATCATAATTGGTCACAAATCCAAGTTAAATTAGAAAAATATTTTCACAAAATCAAATGTCCCCAAACGAAACAAATATACCCCAAAAATGTTCGTAACCCTACTCTATTGCTGTTTTCAATATTTTTCAGTGGACACATGGCGTTCCACAATTGCTAACCTACCGTTAGCCATATCACACGAGAGCCCCACCATCACTCGACTTCCACCACACGACACCGTTCGACACCTTCACGCTACTACCTGGCCGTCTCTATCTGCGAGACCACCAGAGCTAGAAACCGAGTCGTCCCTCTACCGACCCGGTCTCTACAGCACTTCAACGACACTACAGAAACCACGTGAAGAATTCAACACATCAAATATCGTAAATAATGATTTCATTCATGATTTCATAATTTTCTTTTCGTTCAGTCTTGGTCTTGAAGACCATAGTCTGAACTTCCCGTTGTTGAGCCGTCTTGTACAGTAGCCACAACTACTCATATAAAATCATTCACTCAAACATTTATCTAAATCATTAGTTCCTTATCTGTACTATTATCAAGACTGCTCTCAATGAGGATTCATCTATTTTTTAAATCAGTACTCACCTAGATAGTAATCCAATAGATATATTAGGTCACGATCAATTAAATGATCTATAAAAGTCTAATGGAATAAAACACACACAGCCAAAGAAAGAAACTAGAACAAAGCTTGGCTTTATAAGTCTAGCCTCTCAGAAGGGTGTCTGTAAAATCCTAGCCTCTCAGAAGGGTCTCTGTAAAATCTAACATCCAGGAAGAGTAGTATTATAACACCTGTTTTCAAGGACAAACTTACACCCTCTTGTCTTAACCAAACCATAGACACAACCCCTCAGGATCTAGACCAACCAAGGAGCTCTAGCCTCCAAAAAGGACCTCTAATATTCCCTAGCCTCCTGGAAGGGTGTTACAAAACACCTGTTTACAAGACCGAGCATTCACCCCTGTGTCTGACCTAGTTCCTAGACACACCCCCATTCTAGGCCAAGTTCAACCAAGGCCAAACAAAGGCACATGTAACATATTCCATTAGTATCAAAATACCGAACAATTACAAGTGTAATTATATAGAATCTATTACTTCATGTTATACTTTAATTGTTCAAACAAAAACAATCACTATCTATAGTTCATGATTTCCTTAGAGAAATGAGCAAACTTAATTACTATTATTCCACTAGTTTTATATTCCAATAATAATTATTAATTTTAGCTCATAAATTCCATAGAGAACAATGAGAAACCCTAGTTTATATTCTACAAAACGTCCTAGGGAAAACATTCCACTAGTACAACAAAATACTGAACAAAGCAAAGTATAATTATCCAGAGTCCACTATTTCATATTATATTTTGTCTGTTCAAACAAAAACAACTTACTTTATATTCCAATTTAATAAACTAAATAAAAACCCCGAATAGCAAATTAAGTTTGTATAACTTTACATTGTCGACTCATTCTATAATTTGTCATTCAACCAAAAATAATAAATATTTTAAGCCATTACTAAAAGGCCATGTAGTTTAGTAAAATATCAAAGAATCATTTAGTATTAATCAGTTCAATTATACTTTGTGTACTAGAGGCTCTGCACAATTCTTCCTATGTCTACAAGACAATCTAATGGACAATAAACATTTAGGTATAAATATTTGTCAAACCTGTCCAATATAGATTACCATTTATTAACCAATCTACACCATGGTTACACTAATTATCTTGTCCAATAAGACTATTAATTGAACTATTATATTAGTTTATGTGTGTTTTAATTTTAGTATATTCTAGATATCTTCTAGTTAGTTTAAAATCATAAATACAAGTTTAATAATCAAACAACACATGAATTGTATAACTTCATAATCCCATCAATCTAATCATCATTCAAATCTAATTTTACTATTATCCAAAATTTTGCACAATAATAGAAACTTCTAAAAGAACAACCTAACACCAATCAGGAAGTGTAAGAATGAACACCTGTAGTCAAGGACAAAGCTTACCCCTTTGTCTAGCCACCCCTCTATGACATCACCTCCTCAAGGACAAGGAGAATCTATATAAGCTCATCTCTCCCCTTTATTCAGGGCAGTCTGATTCTAGCTCTTGACATGTTCACACCTCTTTGGTTCAGAATTATACATTGTACACAGCGAATTGTGAAAAACAGATTTATTGTGTTTTAATCGAAAATAAACATTCAATTTAACTTCTACATAAATATATTGTGTTTTTAAATAAGTTTAAAATTAATAACATTATTTACGTGTGTTTATAGAGTTCCTATAATTTTATTGATCAAAGTATATTTTTAAACATTTATATAACTTCAGACAGTGTTTTCAATTTTAAAGTGTTTATAATATTCAGTGTCGTGTTTTATAAACTTGAACAAAAATTCGTTTTAAATAATAAACAGTGTTTAAACGGATACCAAAGGATTACTAATTTCCAAGGATTACCCTGCCATCGAGGTGAGCCAATCTTGGTAAATACAATTCCTTCAAACCTTTCCCTATAAATTAAATTCCATATAAGACTCATTCATAACCTAAAAAGAAATACTTGAATAATCATTTCAGAGATCAAGTTTTCATTTTACTAATTTCATTCATTAGAAGACAAGGTCCTTATCTAAATTCACTTATTCAATCAAGAGATATTAGTTGGTAGTAAACGACCATTTATTATCCAATCAATAACTATTCAAGGAGTATCTACAGAACTTTATTTTATCTCAGATATTTCATTCAATTAAAAATAAGATTTCTATTATTCAATTCGAAGACTTCTACGATCATAAGAGATCAATTTTCATAAAGAGAGATCTTTGCTCATAAACGACTCATCACTTCGAGATCTGCCTTTTATTCGAACGATTCTGCTCTTACACGGTTTCACAACCTGTACCCCAGCGCCTTCATTCCAAGGTAACATCTTGACAAATCAAATCTTACCCCTTTCATTCGTATTTTTATATTAACATAAACGGTTTTGTCTGTCTTCCACAATAGATAGACTGGTGTCAGAAGTCCTGATTAAACTAGTTAAATTCATTACATTCTCCGCTCTAAAGGCCGATATTACATTCATGACAGTAAATGGAAATGTACAGAATAAGTGGATTGTAATTGAAAATGAGTATTTGGAATTTGTTAATGAATTTAAGTATCTAGGAGTTATTATAGATCAACATTTAAATATGACAAAAAATGTTGAGTATATTGCAAAAAAAATGGGGAAAAAGGTTGGTTTCTTAGCACGAATAGGTACTTATCTGTCTAAGAAAACAAAGTTGTTAATTTATAATACTATTGTGCAACCTCATGTAGACTACTGTAGTACGCTTCTATGGGGAATTGATGTAAAATGTTTAGATATGCTGCAAAAGATACAAAACAAAGCATGTAGGGTTATATTGAAATGTGATAAGAGAACGCATAGAGTAGAAATGTTGGATGTTCTCCAGTTATTATCAGTTGAACAAAGAATAGCTGTTAATTCATTAACTTTTATTCATAGATTAGTTAATGGCGATTTGCCTGAATACCTGGAGTATTGTAAGAAGGATGAAAGTGTAAATATTAGATATAATACAAGAAGTGCCAATGATTTAAATGTGACTAGAGCAAATAAGACTAGGACGCAAAGGTCCATATTTTATACAGGTATAAGACATTATAATAAATTAGGAAATGAAATAAAAAAGGAGGTAAATGTAAAAATATTTAGAGAATTATGTGCTGCCCATGTTCGGGATATTTTCCCATTGGAATAATCTACAATATGTATTACTGTTAGTAAATTAGATTATTTAAGTATTTAAGTATTATATTGTTAGTATAAATACTTATTAGTATCTTTAACTGCTGTTATATTATGTAAGTTGTATCTTCCATGTATTTATAATCTACCAATGTATACAATAGCCTATGAAGGCTAAATAAATAAATACAATACAATACAACAATACAATCCTCGCAAACTTGCTTCTACCGGGAAGGTGATGAGCAAAATAAAATGTTCTGAATGTTGCTTTGTTCTTGCCGACACCAAACATTTGCGGAACCATTTGAGCGATGTTCACGATATCAACTCGGAAAAGGAAGAATTGAAATTTAACTCACTGAAAGGTAAGTGGCTCTTGTAGGACTCACTAATAGAAATGTCATCAATTCATATTTTATGCTGATTGAAAATTAAAGTTAGCAAACACACTTCAATATCGTAACATTTTGGTTATGTTTTGATTGTTACAGAATTTCAATTATGGAAGGCAACGACCGAAAGAGAAACACGCACACAGTTCGTTTTGATGACAGGAGTGAAAGTACTTGGAAATCGGAAGAAATACTATTACAACTGTCATCGGTCAGGCAGTTTTTCTACAAAAGCAACTGGGAAAAAAAGGATGAAAAGTCAAGGTTCGAATAAAATTGAAAGGACATGTCCTTCTTCTATGGTTGTTACTGAGTCTGAATGTGACGTCGAAGTGATTTACTGGAAAACTCACTGCAACCACTCCAGAAGCTTCAGCCGCCTGTCACTCACATATGAGGAACGAACACAACTAGCAGGTAAATTGCACTTTCACTAGTAACAAAATATGAATATAGTCGTTAAATGTAACTACTATTGTGTTCTGATAGTCAGATTTTATTAAAAAAAATGTAGTAGGTATTTAGTTATCCAACCAATAAAACAAAATTTCTATCCACAGGAAAAATAGCCGATGGAGTGACATTGGAAAGAATTATGGATGACATCCGCGATGAAGCTGTGGACCAGATTACTACGAAGAGTTTTGTCACCAAGAACCATCTGCGAAACATCAGGAGAGACTTTAATCTCCACGTAGGCCGACAACACGCCGATGATGCAACGAGTGTTCACTTGTGGGTTGAGAGTATGAACAAGCTTGGCGTCGAAGAGAACCCTGTTGCTCTGTACAAGCCTCAGGGAGTGGAGGACCCCTCTGGGGTGTTAGAGAAGAAAGATTTCTTTTTGGTAATATTGACGTCATTTCAAAGAAAAATGTTAGAACAGTTTGGCAAAAAGAAAATATGTGTAGATAGTACTCATGGTACAAACCAGTACGACTTTGAGTTGACGACACTTCTGACCGTGGACGAGTATGGATCTGGCTGTCCTGGGGCTTTTTGCCTAAGTAATAGGAAGGATACGCTCTCATGGAACTTATTTTTTAAAACCGTCCGTGATAGAGTAGGAAATATTGAAACCGATGTATTCATGTCAGACGATGACCCTTCGTTCTACAATGCCTGGGAAATTGTGATGGGTCCATCAAAGCAAAGGCTTTTGTGCACTTGGCACGTCGATAAAAATTGGCGAAAAAGTATCAGAGAGAAAATTACGGGTAGTAATGAAATGAAAGCTCTTATCTACAAGGCCGTACGTGTACTTTTGCAAGAAACTAATCCTAATCAGTTTGCAATCTCTCAAGAACAGTTAATTCAAGAACTAACTGATGATGAATCGACCAAGGAGTTTGGTGAATACTTCCGAAAACACTATTCTACTCGATCAGAAATGTGGGCGTACTGCTTTCGTATAGGTTCTGGGATTAATACAAACATGTATTTAGAGGCACTCCATAAAGTATTTAAACATTTTTACCTTCAAGGTAAGAAGAATAAGCGAATGGATACATGTATAACGGCTTTGATTAAGTTCAGCCGTGATAAGATTTTTGAGCGTCTGATAAAGGTTACAAAAAATAAGCCTTCGCAGCGTGTCAGCAGTATACATTTGAGTCATCGGCGTAGTGATCAAATAACTGATTCAATGATACAGTCATTTGAGGGACCGGTGTGGGAGGTTACATCGAGTAGTAACTCTGATATTCAGTACACCGTACTGAAGAACTCTGAACCATCATGTGTAAACAACTGTCAATTTCTTTGTCCCACCTGTAACATCTGTGTCCACATGTACAGTTGTAACTGCATTGATAATCTTATCAAATTCAATATTTGCAAGCATATTCATGCATGTGTACGCAGGTCATCAGATCCACTAGAAAACAATGTTCTCTTGATGGATAAACTAGATGCTGATGTTGAAGATTCAACCACTGCTGATCTGCTCTCCGCTGTACAAGCGCACAATGCGATACTTCATCAAACTGCAGACACGAAGAAATTGATGATGGAAAAGTTAAATCTTCTGATGGGACAAGTCTCCTCCTTGGAGTTTACGGAAGAAGATTCGAATGTAGTCATTAAAAGACTTGACCAGTTAATTGACATTACTAAAGACATCAAACGCAGAAGTTCATTGGACGATGTCGACTTAGATGATGGTGGAAATAAGGAGCCTGCAAATAAAAATGTGGAGCCCCAAACTCGCTTTTATTCTACGAAGAGGAAGCGTTCTGTGAAAGACAGTAGTGTTACATTTTGCAAACCTTCTTCAAAGCAGCACATCAACATTATTCAAGGACTTAATGACAAGAATCATGAAGTGTTAAATATTCATTCAAGTTTTGATCATCTCTACTAACAATATCTACGTGATGGTAAATTAGTTGATGATGATAATGTGATGGTAAATTTGTATAAAAACCATGATTGAATCTCATTATTAGTTTTGGAAAACGGTCTTGTATTTAATTTTCATTTTGAGGTGCTATAATATCATCTTGTAATTAGGTAGACTATACGTAACTTATTAACTGATGTAATTCTTCTATGGACATGGCCATTTAAATCAGAAGACATTTGAGATAATTTTCTTGTATTTAATTTTAATTTTGATGTGCTATAATATCATCTTGTAGTATTTACTATTTAGGTATACCTATGTAACTTAAACTGATGTAATTTTTCTATGGACATGGCAATTTAAATCAGAAGACATTTGAGATAATTTTCTTGTATTTAATTTTAATTTTGATGTGCTATAATATCATCTTGTAATATTTACTATTTAGGTATACCTATGTAACTTAAACTGATGTAATTTTTCTATGGACATGGCAATTTAAATCAGAAGACATTTGAGATAATTTTCTTGAATTTAATTTTAATTTTGATGTACTATAATATCATCTTGTAATTAGGTATATAATCGTAAATTTTTATTTGGACATGGCCATTTAAGTCGGAAGATACTTCATGATTCTTGTGAACAAAGTGAAGTTGAATTGACCGTTATTGTGTGTTATAATCTTGAATTTAATTTTAATTTTGAGGTGCTATTATATGACCACTAATAAATGTTGTCTTAAACTTACCAATTTCATATTTTTCCCACATGTAAAAATTTATATTTAAAGGCTAACGTAGTAAGGGCCGGTATAACCAAAGTTAATCTGAGCCGGATTAACTAAATATTGGACTAAATTGGACTAAGCCAATCAGATACCTCAAAATGAGTGAAACAGTTGAATTTAATCCAGCACAATTTAACTTTGGTTATTACGAGCCTAATTGTTATTAAAAAGCATTTGAAAAATCGCGCCAAATCATTCTGAGCATGCGCTACTTCAACCAATCAGAGAGAGGAATATTTGGAATCCTTCCTGTCTCGATTGCTTCGTTTCATGTGGCATGAAGAAATTGCCAATCGAGGAGCCAATGAAATCGGCAGCTGCGTCCTTGACTTCCTCACTAAATATTGTGTGGGGAAGGACTGTATGGGACAAAACAAGAATAAATTTATCTACTGTATGTACTTACACACAATTTCCGTATTAAATGTAACGATAACGAACAATTTTCTTGTGGTGGGCCATACCTAAAATGAAGGCGACAACAAGCATTCTCTAATTGAAAAGGAGAAAAAGAGAGTACTGAAGAGTGGCCCAATTTATGTTCCGGCACAGTGGGTTACTATTGTGCGGAGCAGTAAACGAAATGGTATGCCGTTCAACGTAACAGAAATTGGAACCGCCGATTTTTCAAATATGAAAAATATGGGTAAAAATGTCACCCGAAGTGATAAAGGAAAAAAGGTTTAATGGAACAAAATTGTTACGGTCAAGGTAGATAAGGACTTATCGTATAAAATATTGTATAAATTAAATTTCACTCACCAAGAATTTGAAGTAATAGATTTACAACTTAGGCAACGTGGCCACACTGCGAAACCACAACTTCAGCTAGCTTACGCAAGTTGCCCTGGAATAGCAGAGGCATGGAAACGTGATATCATCTCATTATATAACGCAAAACGAATTCCATCTATCTATCGCGGATTCTACCGAAGTTTGAAATCAACCACGAGTCGTGAACGATCCGATAGTGACGAAGAGCTGTGCAAAGGTACTAAACATAACTAGACGAAAACTTGAAAAAATAGATTATCCAAATCATACCTCAGAATCAGATTAGATTTTTTTTTTACATAATTCTAGTTTTAGGTTTGATTTTTAGGTTAATATAATAAATTTGATATTTGTGTACTTGAATTCAATAGATTTCCATAGCTTATGAGACAGAAGAAATAATTTCTGTAAGTGATTTTAGTAATAACCCAAGAGAAGTCTTCGAAATTATATTTTTTCCAGAAGGAAAAGGTGTCATGTCAGAAAATATTTAATTTCTCAATATTCATGTCAATAATTCAAAATGTACATTGCTGATAAGGAAATAAAAACATCACTCATTACAATATCAAAAAATATTTTTCCCACTTTTTCACCCATCCTGAATTTATTATAGAGGAACTAATTATTCAAGACACTCTCACGAACCCTTTCCATCTGAGGGTGCGATATGTTACGACAAACTATACAGCGAGCGACGAGCTTGCTTTAAAATTTTGATAGTTTCCGCTCATAAAAAGGCATAACTTAGTTGCACAAATCATTTGTATTTTCTTCTGCAGGCAATGCGGAAGCGATGTGTGCAGCTTGGCCTCACACATCTTTCATCAATGATAGAAATAGGACTGAGCCGCCGACATTGTGCGGATGGCAATAGGACTGAGCCGCCGACATTGTACGGATGGCAATAGGACTGAGCCGCCGACATTGTGCGGATGGCAATAGGACTGAGCCGCCGACATTGTGCGGATGGCAATAGGACTGAGCCGCCGACATTGTGCGGATAGAAATAGGACTGAGCCGCCGACATTGTACGGATGGCAATAGGACTGAGCCGCCGACATTGTGCGGATGGCAATAGGACTGAGCCGCCGACATTGTGCGGATGGCAATAGGACTGAGCCGCCGACATTGTGCGGATGGCAATAGGACTGAGCCGCCGACATTGTGCGGATGGCAATGGCGTTGCCGCCGACATTGTGCGGATGGCAATAGGACTGAGCCGCCGACATTGTGCGGATGGCAATAGGACTGAGCCGCCGACATTGTGCGGATGGCAATAGGACTGAGCCGCCGACATTGTGCGGATGGCAATAGGACTGAGCCGCCGACATTGTGCGGATGGCAATAGGACTGAGCCGCCGACATTGTGCGGATGGCAATAGGACTGAGCCGCCGACATTGTGCGGATGGCAATAGGACTGAGCCGCCGACATTGTGCGGATGGCAATAGGACTGAGCCGCCGACATTGTGCGGATGGCAATAGGACTGAGTCGCCGACATTGTGCGGATGGCAATGGCGTTGCCGCCGACATTGTGCGGATGGCAAATGGACTGAGTCGCCGACATTGTGCGGATTGCAATGGCGTTGCCGCTACTGCCGTTCAACAGGATCCAGTAAGGGTTTGATGCTGTCGGCCGCCAGAGTGAGGAGGACGACTTGGAGGTCGAGCTTAACCCTTCCTTGATTACGTTGATGAACAGTGGCTGCAGCACGTCGGTGTACAACATGCCGAGAAGGACCAACAACGATCAGGAGGCGTACCACAAGACACTGAATCGCACAATCCGGCTCCACAACCAGAACCCGGGGACATTTCTCTGGAAGTTTAGGGCATAAATCCAATCCAATCAAAATACATCCAATTAGTTGTTTGCTTTTATTTAAAACTAGAGCAATAAATTGATTTTTTAGATCATTTAATTGAGATAACAAACGCCATATCGTTAGACTTGGCAAGGTTGAACAGTCGTGGGTTGCGGATACGGAGGATCCGCAAAGCAGCGTACGTAATGGAATTAGCGAGGCCACACGGGAGCTGAACGGCGGCTATCAGGACGTCGGATTGGAACTGGTTGGAAAATCAGCTACTTCCTAACATTCCCCCTGGCAGTGTGATTGTCATGGACCATGCCAGCTTCCATCCCTGCCAGTAAGTCAAGATTCACTCCACCAACACTCTTAAAGCTCAAATCATTAAAATTGTGGAAGACAATAATGTAACTGTACCGACACCCATTCCAACAAAGTCCGTCCAGCTGCAAATTGTAAAAGCAGCTAATATAGAAAATCATATTTTGTTGACAGTTTGGCAAAAGAGTCAAGCCACGAAGTCGTTCGTTTGCCACCTTATTCTTGTTATTTAATCCAATTGAGATGATCTGGGCCCAAATAAAGTAAAAGATTTGTAAAGGCAACACCAGTCCCACACTCAGCGATGTGTGAAGAATAATGCTGTGGAGGCAGTGAAGGCACGAGTTACTGAGAAGGAAGTGCGTCCAATAATATAGATTAGATTAGTGTTGTTTAATGGCGCGTCGACAGCGAGGTCATTTTGCGCACATTAATATTTAGTTTATATCTTTGTTGATTATTTAGGGGGTCTTCGGGAAGAGTCGACCTAAGGGGCCCGGCCCGGGGGAGTCCAGCACTGGTGGGAAGGCCAGTCCAGAATGGGGACGGACCGGGGGGCGGGAGGGTTCGAGCCGGTGGGACCCGATCCGGGGGGAAGTCCGTGTCGAGGGGGGAGGCCGGCCCGAGGGGACCGCAAATTCAGTGGAGGGCATGGGTAGGTCGACCCTGCTGCTCTTTGTCTCAGCACTGACCTGTCCGGCATGTAGCCCTTACACATGAGCATATGCTCGCCGGCGTAGCTGCAGTGGATCATTGGCCAACACAAACCCCACCACCGCGCTAAGGTGACAGCCGTCGGGGGGTTTCAATAATATGCATCCTATACCACCATTCACACCAATGATAGGGAACGCTATTGGTAGTATTAAGATGTGTTCGAAATTGATACCATATCACTCTGATCACCTGTTCGTATTTAACCAATGGCGAATCTTCAAATGCAGATTATCACGCATACAGTATGTTGATAAGTTATCATGTTATGTTATGTTATGATAAGTACCCGGAACTGATGGACTCGACGAAGTCAAGACCGAATGTAAGTACTCAACTAAGAAAATATTTTATAAAGTTACAGATGCATTGATTTTTAAAGTGTATTTTTAGAAATATTATGTTCTGTGCATTACATGTCTCCATTTCTCAGCAGTTTCAGACGAAATACAATACCTAGTTACTGCGAAGGTATGTACAGAGCAGCTGCAATTATTTCCTAAGCCGAAGAGGCCATTTAACGGCTCTCCTGTTAAAGCCGATCGCATGAAACGGATGTCAGTCACAATGAAGAGGAGTTTGACCCACGGCCATCTCACCTTCGCCATGTTGCTGGGTAGAAAGACAACGTTCATAACTTGTGTGTGAACTACTCAGAATTCTAATGCCATTCATGCATGTGACCTCTCCTGCCAATCCGCATGCATTGGAGAACGACCACACGTATGCTGCTGATGAGAAGTCAATTCTCAAAAGAAATCTAAAGATTGGCCACATCTCGGAAGAAAAGCGTGAAGCCATTGAGTACAACAGCAGGGGCCAGTCGGTCAACGACGGGTGGAAGACGGAGAGGGCGTGCCGTTTGACCTCAAGCCGCTTCAAGGATATCATTCACGCAACTGACAGGCGTGACCGTAACAAGTTGGCGGCGTCAATCGCAGATCCCCAGCCCTTCTTCAGCAAAGCCACCGAGCACGGCGTCAGCAACGAGAAGAATGCTGTTCAAAAATTCGAAGAGCTCCGTGGGAATGAAGTACCATTGAACTTTTCAATTGTAATTTAAATTTAAAGTTCACATTTGCCTAACTTTAATTGAATATTAATGGTTATATTATTACGTAATAGGAATTGCCAAATGTCATAATTTAAAACGAAGAGTTCCTTCAATAATATTTATCAACACAATAACTTCCAGAAGTTGATTTCACTTAAAATGATATACAAATATTATTTAAATAATGGAATCGAATAAACGTCAAATGGAGCTAAATATTAAAATAAAATTAACACTTGACCTTGGAAGGGGGGGGGGGGGGGGCACATTGATAAAAATTATATTCCCTGAATATTCGAAGTATCTAGTCATAAAGTCTATATTATCCACGGCACATGCATTCATGAGTATGAAAGCACTGCTGGATGCAAGAAACCTGTTGAAAACAATGAATGTATTGACACCAAGTAGCGGCTGTTGCCAGCGCGAGAACGCTTGCCGATGAATAGGACACTCTGTTGTGGTTTACAAGTAAACCGTTCAACACGTATAGTGCTTCATTGTTAGATGATTTGTGTTGAATAAAACGTAGACAGCAAGGTCATTTGCGTACATTTATTAACTTGTATTCAGTTAGTATGCAGTATTGTGTTAAACACACAGAGCGCGCAGCAACACACACACGTCCGACACGTTGAGCCTCCGACTGCCGACTAAGAAACTCAGCATAGCGCGGCTGGCTGGTGATTTCAGGACAGCTTCAGGGAGTTTACACAATTTTTTGAGAACAAAACCATAAGTGTCTGTGCAATTTATACGTTTTGACTATATTAGTTACCTTACAAATCGATTTTAAGTTTCCATTAATTTGCATAATCATATTATTATAAACAATCTGTATTGTTAATATTTTCAAACAGAAGCTATCTCAATCCGATGGAAGACTTCTGACATAATAAAAATCTAAATTTTCTGGTAAGAAGTAAGAAGGACGATATTAAATACATGAAAATATTGAGCTTACTGTTGTATAATGTGTTCTTCCGGGTCTTCTGCTCCTGCGCATTGAAGACAGTGCATTGGAAGTGCCAGTGGATGATTGAGGCATATGTGACAGTTCTTCAAGTGACGTATGAAAACAAACTTGTTAGCAGCGACAATAATGATTCCACTTAAATCCAGATCACTGTCTGAATAGATAATAATAATCTTTATTTTCCTTTTCCAAAATACAGTGGGTAAAAGAGGTAGGGAATACGTTGTCTTGGAACCATACTTTAATGATTTAATGCAAGAATGCAACAATCCCTATTGTTTATAATGGAATTGTTGACATGCTGATGATTGACAATTATTGAATAATTGTGTTAGGATAGCCACCTTAACTAGTGTATGATTGTGTGTTGTTACTTGTGTTGTTATTAGGTATTGTCCGCGCCGAGTAGGCGCGTGTATTTAGTTATTAGTTTTCCTGCCCAGTCCCTGTCCATGACTCATTACCTAGCTGCTCTTGGAACTAGTTTTTCCCTCTTTCCACCCTTTATTAGTGCGCCAAGCCAGTTCCGCGTACTAATACATTGCCTACCACAGTGCATTCAATTAAACTGTGGCAGGTACTCAGTTGCAAGCCTACCTTGATATTGACAACATCTCTGTCAGTCAAGCTGCAAGCCTGGTGCGTGATCGACGACATCGCCGTTACATAGCTCAGCGCAGTGAGGCGACACTCACTCAACTGCGCCTACGCTTTTACAATTATAACGTGCCTTAAATTGTTACTTGTGCTCAGACAGTCTCTACGATTTACGTGAGGTGCATTTCCTACAAACATTCCATTCACTTCCTATACTCTGAATGCCGAATTCTTGCCTCGCCACGCCTACCCTTGCTACCGCGCCGTGTTCAAGAGATCGTCTAGCCATTGCTCCGTCTACGTTGGAAAGTAAACCAACGTTTGGTGTCGGTTCGACGGCGAGGATGATCTCCTGTCAACCGAAGGTAATTGTTAGGAATGCACAGGTGGCCAAGGAAGTTACCATTAGGTAACTTTTGAATGCACTGTGGTGTATGGCCTCTAGGCATTGGTCCCTTGATTGCCGTCCTTTTTCCGTTGCTCGTCTGCGGTGCAGCAGCTCTCTCAACGCTGCTACATACGCCCTCATCTACAGGAACAGGTACTCACTATCTGGCCAACAACAACCTGGCTAACAGGTATGAATGTGTAGAGAGAGAGAGACTTTATTGTAAAAACACTGCCATAATAACATGGTTGCCACATGGACACAGTACAATATAAATGAAAATGACGTTATTGTAAATATATAGATGCATAATAACTATGAAGTATCATGAAAATATGTAGGTAATGAATAGAATGAACGAAACAACAAATATAGTATTAATAATTAATGAAAACTTAAATCTACTGAGTTGAATTCTGGCTACATAAATATATATTTATGTAACGGTCTACTAATCAACTCAGCCAAAACAACGTATATCAACTTCCATACTGTTCAGCGCTTGGTGAATCAAAGTCCTCTTATCAGACTGAAGAAGAAGTGTCTAGTCGAGACCAATGACGTAAAATTTCTTGGAATAACTATTAGTGCAACATTAAACTGGTCCCAACATATAAGAAACTTGATGAAATCGTTATCTACAACGCCTTATTTAATTCGTAATCTCAGAAAAAACGTTTCTCATGAGACTCTCATAACACTATACTACGGTATCGTACAGTCAAAACTAGCATACGGTATAATCTTCTGGGGCAGCTCCACTCATGTCAGTAAACTACTCCTGCTTCAGAAAAGAATATTAAGAGCCATAATGGGAGTACCACATCGAACCTCCTGCAAACCTATTTTTAAAACTTTATCCATCCTAACTCTTCCTGCTCTTTATATCTACAATACTATTATGTATGCAATTGCTAATAAAAACCTGCACCCTACCTACAGCCACGTCCATAGTCATGACACAAGACATAAACTTAATTTTTATATCCAGTCCCACAACCTATCCTTATACAAAAACAACCCTTCCCATGCAAGCCTTACCCTCTTTAATAGCCTACCAGAGAACATCAAGCAATCATTCTACAACAGTCGCAGCAGCTCAAAATCAATTTTAAAAACTTATCTAATAGACAAATGCCCATATACATTATCAGAATACTTTCTGAAGGCATGAGATTTTAATCATATGTATTGTATTTTATTGACGCTTTCTATAACATGTACAATGTTTTTACAATGTATCATTGTTCCTTGAATAAAGACATTATTATTATTATTATTATTATTATTATTATTATTCCTTAAAATTGCTACTGATCCTTTTAAAGCTAATATACTAATAGATTTCATGAAATTCCTATCTAACTTAAACTTAGTACAAAATTGTTTAAAAAAATTAGTCAAAGTTCCCCTAGCGCTTATGAAGAGACCAATGACTTCAATGTCTCTTGCCTCATACTTGTCTTTAAAGTAGGGGATTGTTGGTTCATAAATAAGGCGCTTCTCGTCATCAATCTCTTGCGCTTGCCCTATGTGGGACTCGAAACGAACTGTAGGGTCTAATATGTATGCCTTCTGTGATGTATCCATGGCAAAGATGTCCACTCTTCGGTTGCTGTCGTCTAGTCCCACACCATGAACCTCTTCAGACACTTGCCATCCCTTGACTCGCAGCGCATTGGCAATCGCAGTCCTTATGCTGTGGTGTCGAGTTATTCGTAGTAATTCACCATGCTTGCAGAAGCCCAAAACGTGTGGAAGGGTTTCTATCTCGCTGCCGCAACGACGGCAACGGTTTCCGATCACGCTTCTACCAAGGAGCACTCGTACCGGTGCAACATTCGCTGTCATTTTGATTGCATCACGCCATTCCGAGGTTGAAAGGCCGCTTTTCTGAACTATCCATTTATTGGCTGGTGTGTATTCCCCATACAAAACAGCACCGTGACCTTTTTGAGGAAGGTCACACCACTTCTTGTACTCGCGGTTTCGAAGGTGTTCTCGTATTGCCTGAGGTTTGATTCGTCTATCTTGAACTGGACCCGCTCCTACAAGATCGTCGTCGGCAATGTCAAGTTTTGAATAACATTTCTTCCTCTCTGCAGCTAAGTTCCTTGTCATTGAAACAACTGGAGTGTTGGATGCTTCGAGGACATTACAGATGTTAATTTTCTGTATGAATGCCTCCCATCTTGTACGAAATACGTTTAGACCTTTATACTTAAACGATGTATATAACATACTATCTGGGGTGTCAAAGGGTAGACCAATTATTTCCTTTACTGTGCTTTTAATGATTTTGTCTATGTCATCTAAATAGTAGAGTGGAATGGTCTGCAGTGGTGCATTCTGTAATGGGTAAACTAGTGTCGGAAATATGTATTGATTTATTATATTTAATTTTTGATCTGGCATCAAGAGAGGTGACGCAGTTAAATCTTGCAGTTTTGCTTTGAGTTCTTTGATGAGTTTAGCGCTGTCAAACACCATCGTTTGTTCAAAGTTTACTCCTAAGTACCGTATTGTTTCATTTTGTCCGATAGAATGAACTGTTGTTTGATTGTCCAATACGATGTTTTCTTCACACAGTTTACCAGATTTTATGTTGATAGCAAAAGATTTCTTGTCATTTAAATATAACCCCAGTTCAGTCAAACGATATCGTATCATATTGGTAAGGACTTTCGCGGGCTCTTCGTTCTTCGCAAGGACTACAATGTCATCAGCAAACCCCAAAACTGACAAACTACCAAGGTTGTCTACTAATTTGAAGCCGTACTCGGTTGCGACTTCTTTCTCAGACAATTCACTTAAAACATGGTCAGTAGCCAGATTATACATAGTTGGCGACAATGGCGCACCTTGCATAACACCTCGGTTCAATGAGATGGGTTTAGTCTTTTGATTGTTGGCTTCTACTTGCGTTACATTTCCTGTCTGAAGCGCTATTATCAAATCTTGGAGCTTTTCTGGAAGTGTTGACGATCTTATGGTCTTCTCAAGATGTTCGTGGCCAATGTTATCGAAAGCTTTTGTGATATCAAGGAAAACGAGTGAAGCATCCTCCTTTTTATCTTTTGCTCTCTGAAGTACAGAATTGACGATTGATACGTTGATGTAAGAGCCAGGGGTTCTTGTAAACCCTCTCTGGTTGACATTAAATGTGATATAATTACGTGCCAACTTGTCCAGTACTCTTTCGATAGCACGACGTAACACGGAGCGTATCGTTATTGGCCTCCAATTGGATGGTATTTTTGCATCACCAGATTTATAAATTAAAACTGTTCTTGCCTTCTTGAAGGAATCAGGAACCCATCCTGTTCGAAGCATTGTTGTAGCAATCAAAGATAGAATTTTTACCACCCTTTCAGACTTAACCATGCGCATTAGAACTTTATCAGGGCCGGGTGCTGTGTCAATCTTTATAGCTTGTATAGCCATCATCATTAAAGTGGGAGATACAGTAGTAGAAAAACTATTGTTGATTCCTTGTTTTTCTACTTCTGTTAACGTCGTGGGATATTCATGTCTTATATTCATGTTGGGATGCGAGAATCGTTCTTCAAACTCCACTCTGAGATCAGCACTTTCAACTCTGCACTGTGGATCATTTCTACGAACTATGAGATTAACAGCTTTTCGGCGTTGATTCTAATATAGGTATTGTGCCTTTTGGTATAAGTAGGTTTCTTTACGCTTTTCTTTCTCCCGTTTCGTTTTTCTCATAGGATTAGTAGTGTCTTGATAGTTTCTGTCATTTCTCTTGAACACACCTCTTTTCCGTGCTTCATAATAACGAGTTGCAAGGTTTTTGGGCCCAGGAAGCAGAGAGATGGCTTCAGACAAGTACTCAGAGAAGTCTTT
Source organism: Leuctra nigra (assembly GCA_934045905.1). Classification (NCBI taxonomy): domain Eukaryota; kingdom Metazoa; phylum Arthropoda; class Insecta; order Plecoptera; family Leuctridae; genus Leuctra; species Leuctra nigra. The sequence goes on along the minus strand of OW203761.1, from coordinate 65,584,428 downwards.
TACTTGAAGACTGAACTGCTCCTCATCACAATCAATTTCAAATCTATGAATCCAACAGTCAAGTTCGGCATGAAGATTTGTTTCACCACTATTCCTTGGCTGCGAAGTTTCAATATTGATTTCTTGTACTGGCTCTTCAAGATTATTTTCCGAATGTTGGTTGGAATGAAGCCCCTCCTTATTCTTCTTTTTAGATTTAGCTTTAGTTTCATGTTTATTGCTGATTAAATCTCTATGCTCAAAGTGAGAATGCTGAGAAGTGAGAATGTCGAAGTGAGAATGCTCTGTAAGTGTTACTGTTAGATTAGTTTGGTGTCGGTTCGACAGCGAGAATGCGCTCCTGTCAACCGAAGGTAATTGTTAGGAATGCACAGGTGGCCAAGGAAGGAAGATAGCTTCTAGCTTGTCGCTGAGACCGGATGTTACGGGGTAGTTTCGATTCTAGCGTCCGATTCTAGCGAGCATCGCGGGCGGTTGCCCCGATGCGAGCTCAATGTATTTCTGTATCGTTAATAAATAAACGTGTTAAAATATAATTGTGTTTATTACTATTGTTAGTCCCCTAGACACAACAATTGGGGGCTCGTCCGAAACATTTTTTTTTTGGTAATTGTGAAATGGATCCATGCGTCGATCCATCCGACCCAGATCCATGGGGGCTGCAGAGGCTACCACCCGATGTAGCCAGCTTCATGTCGGACTACATGAAGAGAGATTTCCAAGGGTTCTTGGTCGACCTGCGACGCCATTATTCGTGGATGTCAGCAGTGAGGTTGCTGGAGCGTGACCGCGCCTGGCAGCCGACGACGCAGAGCAAGAGGTTAGAGGACAGTGCACGGTTCTTAGGGCTGGAATCGGCCGCTGATTACTACGCAACCACTCCACCTCCATCGCGGGAAGAATATGCAGCTTACTACGGGGTCACTGTGGCTACATCGCGGGAGGAGGCTGCGGCGACCGCGGCTTACTACGCGACTGTTCCAGCGCCATCGCGCCATTATTCTACAATTAATGTCAATTGTAAATTAAAATATGATAATTAATTGGGAGGTATTATTAAAACAAACTTTTTTAAATTCATCCATAGATTATAATTATCAATATAAATGATTCCTAATAAAGTAGGACGATGATAGCATGTATAGCTATTCATTGATAAGTACACTCGTAATTTTTTTTGCAATGTGTTATTTTTAATAAAGTGAGAGAAAGAATGAAAGTTACTGTTGTTTTCTGTATCATTTGGAACACACTACAACACAATAGCTTTATTTGTGCTGTTAAAAACATCTTTTAATATGGTGCATAATTTTATTTTTTATTAGTATAAAGTAACTATCATCCAGACAGTTTCTTCATGTACAAACATACAACATTCATTTTTAATGCCTTTAAGAGAGTCTGATATCCTTGGGTTCACTTATTAGGTCATTTTCCTAATAGTTTCTAAATCTTAAAAATCATATCAGAATGAAATAATTCGCAAGCAGGTGACACATTAGGTATACTTATTTTGTTGAGATAATTACTTAATATATCCAATCAGAAGATTAGTTATATCATATCTTGATATTAATTAAACTCTCATTATTATAAAGGAAATGCATAGACAGGTATTTCGAAATTACTTGAAACCAATCATTGTGACTTAACTTAAAGTTGAACATCTTATTCACTTCTATAAAAACGGCTTGATGGTAGAGGTAGAAGATTTCCAAAAAAACACACTGGAGCACATCCCGAGGTTTCCTGGGGTTTTGACCCATAATTATTTGGATTTTATTATGATTATTAGTTGTATTTACCATCAGGGTGATTTTATGTGTCTAATTTAAGGTTTATATAATATAAAAGTATGTCTGTATTGAGTAGCGAGAAAGTATCTACAGCTGTTGAACATTTATGTGAAGGAACGTTTGAATATTGGCGCGGTTGCGAGCTAGCGACGTTATCAGGGTACGCCATCTTGCGTTGCTAAGGACGCTCAAGTGTCATCTTCCGTTGCTAAGGACGCGTGAACATTTCATCCCAGGGGTGAATACAGACAGAAATTGATTTGTACTTGTGATTCGGAAGGCTGTATGCAAATTTGGTCTGAGAGCCAATCCGATAGCCGGGTTCAAGAAAATTTACCGCATAACGACACAAGTTCGGAAATCGACTGGATTCTAGCCGGGGAGAGGCAGAGTTTGCTCTGAAGGAAATCAAGAAAGTGGTCAATTTGTCGGGGAGCGGCGACAGAAGCCAGGTGCAGCGAGGCGAGACAGTCAGTCGGCGTCTGGCATTCACAGAGGTAACTTCGCGCCAGGTTGATGCAGAACTTTAGCACGCGGTCTGCCGTGATCAAGGCTAAATGCAGTTTTTCGAAGTTTAATGCATTTGAGTAGTATCAAATAAGTTGTATCATGTATGGAACAGTATTGTTGTCGTGAAATAGTGACAGATAACGAATGGAATAACGTAAAAGTGATACAAGCAACGCGATTGACTGTGACGACGCGTGAGTGTAAGCGGCGGGTGTGCTGTATACGGCGCTGGCTGAGATGCAGTTCTAGTGCAGTTAAGCGCTGCAGTTTATAAACGGCTTAATAACTACCGCAATTATGGACCGATTGAGTTGAGAATTGGACAGCAAGGACAGTATTAATTAACGCATTAATGAACGAACTCAGACAGTGTGCAAGTGACTCGCATGTACCGTAAGCCGTGTTCAGGACATTCAGGACATCCAGGATGCTAGTTCCATGCATTCGTGACACCAGAGTGAGTGTGATTATGAATTGACTTCCACACCCGTATATGATCGACGGGAACGACAACGAGGAATGGGCTTGGACGTGGAGGTCGACTGCAATGAGGCGGGCGACACTAGGACGGCGATGGAGGGTGGCAACGGACGATGACCGGCTCTACGCTTGTACGAACGATCCCAGCGCATAATAACATTCGAATACGCTAACACAAGGATTATACTAACGGATGAGTACCGAACGAAGAGTATCATTATTTACTGTATACATTGTTAGCATATAAGATGTAAAATTGTAATGACTTGCATGAATATAACCAGGATAGATAGGAATCCAGCTGGAAGGTTAGAGTGTCATGACTGTATTGTAATTTCATGTGAATATATCAGTAAACAGGTTTATTCTTGTTGTCAATGGAGAAAACAACCACTGCTAGCATGCATCCCACTGAGCTAAGCAAATTCATAATTTGCAATTTTGATGGAGTTTTGAGGGAGCTTATCTCATAGTTTATTATTTCTGTTTTGTTGACTAAAACTTCGGGCAACTTTAGAAAGCATTTCAGAATTGGCGCCCAGTACGTGTGGCAGATGAGGGTTTTATTATCCCCCACGGTTAACTTGAGTGTAGAGTTTCTGTCAAATTTTGAATTTTTAATGATGGTTAGATTTTGTTGTATGGCCGCAATTTCAGAATTGGCGCCCAACAGGGAGGCTCGATGTGGGTGTTTTTACCTCCCATGAGTACCCTGAAAGACAGAGTTTTTGAATTGTTAAAATGTTGTGTTTTGTAAAGTTGGCGCATTACAGTTTTAGCGCGACCAACTATAGTTTGTCAGTTTGTATGGAAAATTTAGGCAAATGCTCAGTGGGTATTGCAATTAAAGTTGAGTTAGATTCATACGGAGGTCTTGGATGTGTGTTTCAGAGACTTTTATTACGTGGTTCATAATTAAAGAACTAGCTGTAGGTCACTCAACGTGCTAGGTTATAAGCATGTGCAAATAAGTAATCTAACCAGTAGTATTGCATGATAGTTATTGATGCATGGCATGAAGTAGCTAGAGTTTCTTTTGTTTTAAAAGTATTTTGTTGTGCCACAGCATGAGTGGAATTGAGGAGACGCTGTGTGTCACGGCGGATGAGGGTGTAGGTGTAGAAGACGTTGTGGTAGATAACGCAGAAGACCAGATTAGTGACATTAAGTCAGATTCTGGCAGTAACGAGTGGGATCAGAAACCCGTGTACGATGCGAAGGAGGCAGTTGATCGGTTTATGCGAGGAGTCGATGAAAAGTTTGAGCAGTATCGGGATGAAAATATACGGTATGCTAGGGAGAAGAGGGAGGAGGAACAGCAACGTCAAAAAAATTGAACAAGAACGGTTTGCTGCGTTGCAAAACATGTTTGCGGAAATGTGTGCTAGGCATGACCGGGAGGCGGGTCGTGTTGGAATTAATGAGGTCAAAGTGGACCAAGTCAAGGAGGGTTTAGAGAACCTGACGGAGAAGGTAGAGAAGTTGGAGACAGAAGGGGAGAACTTTTGCCAAGGGGTAGATGTCAAGTTTGGGCTTTTGAACGGCACTGTGAACGATATGAATCATAGGTTGGGTAGGCAGGAATTGCAATCGGAGGAGCAATATGAGATAATTAATGTTAATGTCCGAACTGAAGTCGATGGTTTGAAAAAGTCAGTCAATAAGAATAGTAGTGTCTGTGAGAGTAAGGCGGCCAAGCTTGAAAACAGGACTGTCAGGCTGGAAACCCAGCTTGAGCAGACGGCAGCTAATGTCCAAGAGAGTATTGCGAAGTTGCAAGAAGGATATGAGAGTGAGGTTAGGAACATTAACGAAGCACAGAAGGAATTTGAGAAGAAGTTCAAGATTAATTTGGATAATACCAGTGTTGTCATCAATGGGAATGGGTGCGGCAACATCGTTACACAGTTAACCACGGAATTGAGAAATGAGGAGATCGTGTATAACGGACGGAACGAACAATTGCATGTTCTCGAGTTTATTCGGTTAGTCGAGATGAAATTTAAACAGCATCCAAGTTTGACGGGGTATCAGAAGTTGGTAGTGGTCTCGACGGCCATGCGACATTTGGCAAAGACTTGGTACCGGGAGCAGGTGTATGAAGATTACGAGGAGTTTAAGAGGGGCATTGTGGGAAAGTTTTGGGGAATACGTGAGCAGTCGTATGTTTTAGAGCAAGTTTACAACGGGAAATACAACGGAACGCCGAGCATGTCGGAATACTTCAAGAAGCTAGTCAAGTTAGCAGGGTATCTTCCGAATGCCATGGAAGACGGTGAGTTGGCGAGACAGTTACTGCGTCATTTACCGATCAAGACACGTGAATTATTAAATACGAGTAAGGGAAGCACGAAGGAGTTAATTAAGCAGCTAGTCGATTGCGAGAACGAAGGTCTTTACTGTGTATTGTTAAACACGAGGTATCAAGGTAACGGGAACAATCGTAGGGGGCCACCAGTAGATAACCCCATTCAAAATGTGAATCAAGTAGCAATGCGGAGGGACGATGCTAGGGGAGGTTTCCGGGGACGAGGACGCGGAGGATACCGCGGAGGGAACCAGGGAGGTGGCGCGCAAGGCGGGTACCAAGGAGGCGGTGATCGCCGAGATGAGCAAGCGAACCGGCAGAGGGATGATCGGTATCGAAATCGAGCGGAAAACGCACAAATCCAGGGAAACGGGTAGTGTCGCGAGAGAACAGCGCAAATCACGTGACAGAATTCATGCAGCGCGAAATTTACAACATTAACATGTACGGAGGAAGGGAGTTGTTGGAAGAAGAAGTAAATGACGTCAATGGAAGCGAGTTCATTAGATGTCCAGAGATTCTAGTAAGCCTTCAGGGAAGGAATGTTATTGGTCTGCTAGATAGCGGAAGTGAGGCAACATGCATTAGTACCGAGTTGTTTGAAGAAGTGCATGCCAAGAATGCGAAGTTAGACATATTGCCCGTTGTCGGGGTTAGTATTATCGGAGCGACTAGCTCGAAGGGTCAGAAGGTGAGCAAGCAAGTGCTTCTACCTATTACTATTGAAGGTATCCCCGCGGAAATCGTGTGTCTTGTCGTACCGGGATTACAGAGAGAACTAATCATCGGCATTGACTCCATGTCACAGTTAGGAGTACGCATTTGTTTTGACTCCAACTCTATTTATGTCAAGGGGAAAGAGATTAACGGAAATAGTACGCTATTTGAAGGAAAATGTACGTCAGAAGTCTTGTCAATTTGTTTGGAGATCAATCGGATGAAAGAAGGAACACAGGATGGGCAAGAGCAAGAATTTTGTGAAATCAGGTACGAGGCAGAGGAAGACAAGGACGGTGGAAAGAAGGAGGCCATTGAATTGACGTCAGAGCAAGAGGATAAGCTCGAAGAATTGTTGAAGCGGTATGAAGGAATATTTTCTACTAAGCCAGGATTAATTAGAAACTACGAACACAAACTGAAGGTTAAAGACGTTAAATTCTACTTTAATAAAAGTTATTCAGTTCCGTATCCGCACCGGGAGGCAGTAGAGAAACAATTGAAATGTATGCTGGACTGGGGGATTATTGAACAAGCAACATCGCCCTATATCAATCCATTAGTCGTCGTCGTGAAGAAAGACAACTCGGTTCGCTTATGTCTAGATGCGCGTAGTTTGAACGCAATACTTATACCCGAGTATGAAACGCCAATAGAGCCAGACGAACTACTTCAACAACATTATGAAAGTCATTGGATGTCAACTATAGACCTCGTATCTTCGTTTTGGCAGGTGCCTCTGGCGAAAGAGAGTCGGAAATACACTGCTTTTAAATACGGCGGACGCGTTTACTGGTTCAAGGTTTTACCGTTTGGTTTATCCATTAGTATTGCTGCTTTTGCTAGGGCATTGGAATTCGTACTGGGTCAGGATTTGAGTGATTCAACCATAACTTACGTTGATGACATCCTCGTGGTTAGCAAGACGTTCGACGAACACATGGCGAAGCTTTTGTTACTGTTTGAACGATTCAAGAGAGCAGGAGTAACCGCGAGCTTGAAGAAATCGGTATGGTGTTGTGAGGAAGTGCCCTTCCTTGGACACATGCTAGGAAGAACTGGAATTCGACCGAACCCGAAGAAGCTGTTAGTCATACAGAATTGGCCGGTGCCAACTAACCAAAAGCAGTTGAGAGGTTTCATTGGACTATGTAGTTTCTTCAGGAAATTTGCTGCGAAGTTTGCTGTCAAGATGGAGCCGTTGCGTGGGCTATTCCTCAAGAAATCGGTCTGGAAATGGGAGGCGAAGCACACCAAGGCATTTGAAGAGGTTAAATTGTTATTTGTGGAAAATTTACAATTATTACACCCGGACTTCAGGAAGGAATTCTGCATTCAAACGGACGCTAGTTACTATGGCATATCGGGAATGTTATACCAAACCGGTGAAGACGGAGAGATGCAAGTAATCAGCATGGCATCAAGACTATTGAAGGCAGCATAGTTGAACTACAAAACGTCAGAGAAAGAGTGTCTAGCGATAGTATACGCCTTTGAAAAGTTCCGACTATTCGTGAAGGGAGCGGTAAAAGTAAGCGTTATCACGGACCACAAGGCTTTAACTTTCATGTTGAAATGTCGGTTGTTATCAGGAAGGCTCACAAGATGGACGCTTTGGCTTCAGCAGTTTCAATTCGAGATACGTCATTGCCCAGGGAAGGATAACGTGGTACCGGACATTTTAAGTCGGTTGCCGGGAACAGCGAACGGAGAGATCTATGATGGCGAACATCAAGAAAAGCACGTTGGAATTTATGAAGTAATGATAGCATGCAGCGCGAATACGAAGAAAAGATTCGCGGCGATTGGTGCTGAACAGAAGATCGACTCGCAATTTGTGAACGTGTGGACACAGTTGGACGATGTAGCTACCAGGGAACAGATAACCGAGTTCAAAATTCATGGAGGCAAGCTATTCCATAAAGGAAGGATGGACGCAGGCTGGAGACTTTGCATTCCAATATCTATGATCAAAGAATTGATAATCGAGATTCATGAAGAGTATGCTCACTTTGGCGAGAAGAAATGTCACATGGCGATGAAGCAGTTGTTCTACTTCAAGAATATGGCTAGAAGAATTCGTATGATTCTGGGAGCCTGCGACACATGTCAGAGAGTCAAACATCAGAATTGTACGTCACATGGGACTTATGCGTCGATAATACCGAAGGGCCCAGGTTGCATTGTTGCAACTGATCTCTATGGACCTTTACCAAAGGGAAAGTTTGGCATTCGTTACATCCTTGTTTTTGTTGATATTTTCTCCAAGTTGGTGAAGCTTTATACGCTGAAGAATATCACAGCGGTAGCAGTGGCAGGCAAAGTTGAACTATATTTGAAGAACGTGCAAGTGCCGCAGAAGATTTTGTCAGATCATGGGACCCAATATACTTCTGGACAGTGGCGGACGACTCTTGAAGCATACAATGTCGTACCTATTTTCAGTACGATACGACATCCACAGAGTAATCCAGCGGAGACGATTATGAAAAGCTTGGGACGCATGTTTAGGACCTACTGTTCAACTAAACACACTTCGTGGGGAGAATATGTACCGAGAATCGAGAATTGGATCAACACCAGCTATCACGAGAGTACCGGGTTCATGCCCGATGAATTGCATTATAATAGGAAATTTGTGTCGAAAACAGCGAAGTATATAGCGTTTCCCGAAGTAGGAGGACCTGAGATTCCGCACGACACGAAGATCATATTAGCAGAAAATCAACTGAAGAAGATGGGCGAGAGAAGAAAGAAAATACACGAAGAAAAGTTTACGAAGAAGACGGTTTTCAAGGTGGGCGATTTGGTGCTACTCAAGGCGATTCGCGTTTCAAATTACATGTCGAAAGAAACCAAGAAGTTTTTCGAGTTGTACTGTGGAGTCTACACTGTGACGGCCATCCGAGGAAGAAACGCATACGAATTGACAGATGAAGCTGGAGAAATAAAAGGAATATACAATGTTGTATTGCTGAAGGCATACAAGCAGATGGGCATGATTGTCTGAGTTCAGTAGTCAGGTTTCAGCTTGGCAGTTCTGTTCTAGTAGGATGTGGGTGTAAATAGTCAATTGATAAAGAAGTTAGTAAATAAGTTAGTTCGTAAAGTTGTTAGTTTTAGAAGTGTATGAATGGATGAATGTTTTGGGTCAAATTTGTTGGTAACGTAAGGTCTGGTGGGGTAATTGGAACTGCAAAGTATAACGAAGTCAGGGAATGGTGGGGTAGATCAAAATAGATAGGCAAGTGTGTGAGAAAATGGCGTGTGTATGAATGAAAAATAGAGTAAGTACAGTTGCGAATGCGTGCGTCATTAAAATCTGCTTATTTTGTTTATAATATGTCATGCAACATCTTGTGGGACTTGCCCACAGGATTAATAATAGCGCGAGAGAGTGAATGAGAGAGTGTGTGCATATTTCAAGGTGTTTGCAGCAGAGCTCTGGGTGGATAGTTTGGCGATAACTAACTATCAACAGAGGGAAGAGTGAAGAGAAGAGCTTGCACTGGCGATAAATGTGCATGGGAAGGACGAAGGATGAAAGGAGGGCCTGCAGATGGCGTTAAATGTGCATTGGCCGGAAAAGAGTAAAGAAAGGCACTAGAGAGGATGTTTGTCGAGAGAAAATGAGAAAATAGCATTGTGAATTGTGTGTGAATGAAAGTTAGTTTAGTTGTAAATAGTTAGTTGTACGGTTAGTGTAAGTTATTTCATGATTAGCATTAGTGGAAGTGTTTCGATTGATCGTGGAAAGAATGTGTGTAAGAGGAAGATGTAATTGACGATGTCCAGGTTCGAGACGGGGCGATGGCTAGTGTGCTTGTGGTCTCTCATGATTCACGAGGAATGTAGGTCGAGCGAACAGCTGTTCGCAGTGCGAGTCGAGGTCGCTCTGAGTAGGAATGTAGGTCAAGTTCAGACAGCTGTTTGACTTGAAGAGTTTGAAGCGTTTGCGTTCGATGTTTAGTGGACGTTGGAGTAGAGTTTGAATTGTTTTATGCATGATGCATGATTATGTGGAGTTACGACATGGTAGACGAGAATCATTTCTCGATTTTAACGAGTTTTTGAGCTAAGGGACTTAGCAAGTTTTCAAAGATGATTTTGCTTTTTGAAGCATTGATGCATGATGACACCGAGGTTCGAGCGGGGATCTTTCATATTCTTTGGACGGACATTAAGAGGAAGGATGCCTTGATGTGCCGAAAGTATTTTTGTGGTTTTTAAGTAAATTTTGTACTTTGTATTAATTAGCAAGTTAAGATTGCATGATATTGAGTTGCATGTAGTATTTAGTAGTAACTATCGTAGTTTTAGTAGTGCATGAATGTTACGATGCGGTTTCACGTGCGTTGACCTACTTTGGGTCTACTTTACGTGTTGGAATGATTCAAGGCTACGGTCTTAAAGGAGGTGTAAGTTTGATTTTGCACTTTAGTAGTAGATAATTAATATAATGCATGGGGCTCTCTAGCATGATATAGTGAGCACATATAACCAATCTGAGTAAGCGAGCACGAGTGACAAGCAGTTTAAAGGGAGGAGCACGACTTAGGTCATTTCCTCTTCCTGTAAACAAGTTTAAACGTCAGAGTAAACGGATGGGGTCTCTGGAGCACATCCCGAGGTTTCCTGGGGTTTTGACCCATAATTATTTGGATTTTATTATGATTATTAGTTGTATTTACCATCAGGGTGATTTTATGTGTCTAATTTAAGGTTTATATAATATAAAAGTATGTCTGTATTGAGTAGCGAGAAAGTATCTACAGCTGTTGAACATTTATGTGAAGGAACGTTTGAATATTGGCGCGGTTGCGAGCTAGCGACGTTGTCAGGGTACGCCATCTTGCGTTGCTAAGGACGCTCAAGTGTCATCTTCCGTTGCTAAGGACGCGTGAACATTTCATCCCAGGGGTGAATACAGACAGAAATTGATTTGTACTTGTGATTCGGAAGGCTGTATGCAAATTTGGTCTGAGAGCCAATCCGATAGCCGGGTTCAAGAAAATTTACCGCATAACGACACAAGTTCGGAAATCGACTGGATTCTAGCCGGGGAGAGGCAGAGTTTGCTCTGAAGGAAATCAAGAAAGTGGTCAATTTGTCGGGGAGCGGCGACAGAAGCCAGGTGCAGCGAGGCGAGACAGTCAGTCGGCGTCTGGCATTCACAGAGGTAACTTCGCGCCAGGTTGATGCAGAACTTTAGCACGCGGTCTGCCGTGATCAAGGCTAAATGCAGTTTTTCGAAGTTTAATGCATTTGAGTAGTATCAAATAAGTTGTATCATGTATGGAACAGTATTGTTGTCGTGAAATAGTGACAGATAACGAATGGAATAACGTAAAAGTGATACAAGCAACGCGATTGACTGTGACGACGCGTGAGTGTAAGCGGCGGGTGTGCTGTATACGGCGCTGGCTGAGATGCAGTTCTAGTGCAGTTAAGCGCTGCAGTTTATAAACGGCTTAATAACTACCGCAATTATGGACCGATTGAGTTGAGAATTGGACAGCAAGGACAGTATTAATTAACGCATTAATGAACGAACTCAGACAGTGTGCAAGTGACTCGCATGTACCGTAAGCCGTGTTCAGGACATTCAGGACATCCAGGATGCTAGTTCCATGCATTCGTGACACCAGAGTGAGTGTGATTATGAATTGACTTCCACACCCGTATATGATCGACGGGAACGACAACGAGGAATGGGCTTGGACGTGGAGGTCGACTGCAATGAGGCGGGCGACACTAGGACGGCGATGGAGGGTGGCAACGGACGATGACCGGCTCTACGCTTGTACGAACGATCCCAGCGCATAATAACATTCGAATACGCTAACACAAGGATTATACTAACGGATGAGTACCGAACGAAGAGTATCATTATTTACTGTATACATTGTTAGCATATAAGATGTAAAATTGTAATGACTTGCATGAATATAACCAGGATAGATAGGAATCCAGCTGGAAGGTTAGAGTGTCATGACTGTATTGTAATTTCATGTGAATATATCAGTAAACAGGTTTATTCTTGTTGTCAATGGAGAAAACAACCACTGCTAGCATGCATCCCACTGAGCTAATAAAATTCATAATTTGCAATTTTGATGGAGTTTTGAGGGAGCTTATCTCATAGTTTATTATTTCTGTTTTGTTGACTAAAACTTCGGGCAACTTTAGAAAGCATTTCAACACTATCACCAAGTAATTAGTCAGCAATAGTTGTTTAATGTCTGGCAAATTGCTGAAGAACAAAGGCAAAAGAATGTAATTTTACAGTTTCACAATCTCAACAAAATACAAAATAAGAGTCTTCAGCGAAAATCACTTTTATTTCAGTCCGAAACTTATCATAAAATCAAATTTGATATGACTTAACCAAGATTTCAGCACATACCAGTCCGTTTTCTACGCAATTCCAAACTACTTCGCCCATTCATTACACTCTTTACTGTAGTTTTAACCTTCAAATCTTGGTCTAACCATAGAGATATATTGCAGAGAGGGGTAACTACTGGTTAATGCTTGACTAATTTTGAAAGATCCTTTTTCTCCATATTAGAGATATTTAATAATTCACTGCCACTGAAATGGAAAATTAATTCGGAAGGCAGTGAAAAAATTACTTTGAGCTGTCAAATTTTAAACTTACTAGAAACACGTTTTTAACTTGAATCAGAAGACTATTACAATATTATATCTTGTTTTTACTGTACATTTATTTCTTCTGTGTTGTTTGTTACTGTGAAGTATGCACTGAAGGTTAGTACAAAGTAACATTCAAGTCTCTTGCCAACAACATTACAATCGAGGGGGGTGCCATTTTTAAAGTAATTTTTGAAATAATCTCCAAGATGGTGGCTGAGCATGCTCAGATCTACCCTGACAATGTACATCGCATCATACCAAGGCTGGCTATCTACTTGCCCCTCTCTGTAAGTATATGAATCTCTATGGTCTAACAACACACTTCCATTTCGTCGCCCTAGTACTTATTTGATCCATATCCACTTTTCACTTTTTTGGAGTTAGAGCCACTCTCTGTTTACTCAGTGCTTATTCTATCTATATCCAAGACCTCTGGTTAAGAATTCTCTCTTTTTAACAAGATTTCAGTGTTTCTTTGAGTCATATCCTTGGCACAAACTACTTACTTAGTGCTATTATGATCCACATCCATTTTCCCGCATTCTCACTCGTAACAACAGGAAACAGAATTACTGGCCAATAGGAAGCGAGTACTGCGTCACGTGATCCATGGACATGACTTCGCTCCTGGTTGCACGTTTCTTTCTTTAGATTGAAACAATATTCAATAACACAATGTCTTCACCAGAGCCGGATTTGCCGGATGAGTTAATTCAGATGGGGTAAGTGTGCTCGTAATTCTTAGTACCTAACTAATACATATTATTGAATCGTTTGGTTAAAATACGTAGACAATGTGCTACCAATAACCTCTCTTTCCTTTCTCTGGATTTTATTTTGACTTGGTAGATCCTTGCAGGGATTAAATACATAGTAGTAGGTATTAGTAGGTCATAGAGTAACTACTACTACCGTAGTACTACATTACCTATTGCTATGTAGGTACTTATTAGTGTTAGGTTTACAGTTTAAGAAACCGTCGCAGCGACACGACTATAAACGTAGCTATGTAGGTAGCTTATAGGTAATTAATGTTTTAAATAGGCCACCCAGGGCAATAAAATAATGCAGTAGACAACCTAACAATCTCTGTCTTTAATTAAACGTTTTGTATTGATTTATATTTCTGCTTAACAGGTTATTGGACAGTGACTCTGACATTGACTCTTCAGAAGAATCGAGTGTTCGTAAATCGATGAGGGTGACCAGGCCATCAGTAAATACCATTATTGAAGAGAGTGAATGCTCAAACAGTTTGAGCGGAAGTATTGTGTAAGTACTTTTTATCTATTTAAATGCTCAATGGATAATTAGGCTTTGATAATTAGGTACATATCTGATTAACGTATTTGTTCACATAGCGACTTCGATGGCGATGATTCCTTTCAAGATGAAACCTACGTCCAACCTCGAAGCGAATCAGAAAATGAGTCCGGAGTGGAATCTCTTGAAGATGATCAAGATCCTGAAGTCGTTCCTGAAGTCGTTCCTGAAGACGTTCCTGAAGTCGTTCCTGAAGTTGATCAAACTCAACTTCCTGTTGTTGAGTAAGTTTGATTTAATATCTAGGTAAAAAAATGGGCTCGGCCTATGTGTGAGCTGATCATCTCGAACCGGGTCTCTTTCACGAATGACAGCTGTCCAATCAGGATCTTCTCACACGAAATTAAGAATACCTACTGACTGGTGATGTACCTAGGTACCTAAGTGAATAGTACAACCATAGACGTACCAATACTTTATTGTCTAATCTATGGTACAACCCCCAGTGTTAAAATTAATCAACAGAGCAACAATAAATGTAGGAATAAAATAATCTTTGTGTGAATTTTCATGTGCTTGCGAATAGCCACTTCGATAAAAATTAGTAATCAAAAATTAAATCTAAGTGCACAAGAATGCAAAATTAGATAGATCAATCTATTAGACCATTTATGTGCCAAGTAGCAGAGCAGACCTGCTACCTACTGAGTTAATTTGTGACCTTGTAAGTGGCCACAACCAAGTGTAGGTACCTAAGTTGTAAAAAGTAATAGTTGTAGTTGTAAGTGGTGTCCCTACCTGCCTTCACCTCTAGATTTCAAGATAGTGCTCCATAAAACCATGCATAAAACCATATGGATTCATCTGCATTTCTTTATCTGAATTATGGCCCATAGACTAAAAAATATTATCAGAACCTGGAAGAGGATCAGGATTATTTAATGAATTTTGGATGTTGCCCTTGCCACATTATTGTTACTAGGGTACCTACAGTCGATATAGTGTTTTCTGTATCTAGATAGACATTATGTTTTGAAATAAATTTCATTACAGGAAAACCCGTAAGAGGAAGCGCACTCCGAAATCTTGGAAGAGGAACGTGAAGAAAGCTGCACGGGAAGGTGGAGAGGTCTATGAAGGCAGGGACGGAAAAGTTAACAGGGCACGAACATCTTCGTGTAAATGTTTAAATGGATGTACTTTTCAATGCATGAATCAGATCAATGAAGAGGAACGAAAAATTATTTTTCGTCGTTTTTGGAAACTCAGCGACGAAAAAAAGCTTCATTTCTATGCCAAATTTGTTGTAATGAAACCTGCAGCTAGAAAGAGAACCAAAGGTGACAGTTTAAAGAAAAATACATTTGAGTATTATTTTGAATTGTCAGGAGACAGGATTCGTGTGTGCCGAGAATTTTTTCTCAGTTTGTTAGATATCGATAAGGCGAGAATATATTACTTCTTTAAGACTAAATTCAATGTTGTGACTAGTGTTGCATCAACGCCTACAAAAGGAAAACATGTAAAGAAGGTGATAAATCCCCATGTTGTCACAGCTGTAGAGAATCACATCAAATCATTCCCTTGTGTTGAGTCGCACTATTGTCGGTCCACTTCCACTAACATGTACCTTCCTCAAGGGTTAAACATTGCTAAGATGTACGACATGTATTTGGTCAGCGACTTCGTTATTAATAGTGAACCAGTCAAAAGCAGCTTTTACAGACATATTTTCAACACCAAGTTTAACTTTGGGTTTTTTCAACCCAAAAAAGACAGATGCGATTTGTGTGAGGCGTATAAACATGTAGCAAATCCAACTCAACTTGAACAAGAGAAACATGAGAAGCACCTCCTGTTAAAACAAGAAGGAAAGATTGAAAGGGACTTGGACAGGGAGAATACAAAAACACGAAGTGATGATAATTCGGCAGTGCTGTCGTTTGACATGCAAAACGTGTTCGCGTTGCCAAAGGCCGAAATTTCCAACTTTTTTTATCGCAGAAAATTCAACTGCTATAATTTGACAGCACATTGCAGTATTGATGGGGTGACCTATTGTGCATTTTGGCACGAGGCTATGTCAGGTAGGGCCGGAAATCACATCGCAAGTGCTCTAAGCAAAATATTGTATACTGTTTCTGCAGCCCACCCACAAATAAAAAAAATAATCCTATGGTCAGATTCATGTGTCCCCCAAAACAGAAATTCAGTGATGTCAACAGCCATAAAGCATTTTCTTAATGATGATAATGTCAACGTGGAGATCATTGAGCAAAAGTTTTCTGAAACCGGTCATGGGTTGATTCAAGAAGTAGATTCAGTGCATAGCAAGATCGAAAGAGGCTTACGCAACTCTGAGATATTTAGCCCCGTCGACCTATTGCGAAAATTGTTGTTATTACGGCCTGGTAACGCACCTTTGAAAATAATTCAAATGAAGGCAAATGACTTTTTTAATTTCCAGCAAATTTCTTCCTACTTTTTGTTCAACCAAGTGCCATACACGAAAGTGAAACACTTGATATACAATGCCAATTACCCACACCATATGAGTTATCGTTTGTCATTCAGTGCTCCTGAAATCACGGTCAGAATAAAAAGACAGGCAACTCCACGGTCAGGCAAGACCGCAAGAAGCGGTACATCTCCTAGTAGTTTGTTTTGCTCAGCATCTGTGATCAATGATCAAGTGCAAATAAATGCAGAAAAGGCAAAGGACATTAAAGCAATGTTCCAGTACATGTCTCAAATTGATGTTGTATTCTATAAAACAATTCTCAAATAGCAGAATGTTCCCTTGTAAGTGGGAAAGTTTGAATCAAATCTACATCAAACCCTTTCATTATTCATTTTACAGGGTTTTACTTCCATGGTTTTTCTTGCCCATGATATTGTGCTATTGTATTACCTATTATCTATTAGCTGCTATAATAGCTACTTACTATTAACATTAATTTTGCATCCTACTTCTGTAACTCCAAAGAATTTATTATGTGTGTATGGTAACTATTGCAGTACGTTGTCAGTGATTAAATATTTGGTACCAGCTGCCTAGTCTAATTTTACAATTTTTCAATAATTAATTAATTAATTATTATTTATACCTACATGATTGTTGAGTCAATAAAGTAATTTGATTTCTGCAATATCAGTTCAGGATTAATTTCCTGCAAGTTACCAAGAAGAGATTTTAATTACACTTTTTTAGGTAACTGAATGATTTCATGTAGAGCCTAATGTTCATTAGGAGATTGATGGTCCATGAAATGTACTATATTTTGGAGTGAAAACAATAAAAAGTCAATCAATGGAAAACATACTGTCAACTTTTATTTTCAGCCTGTAGTAGTAAAAGTGTAACTACCTACCCCTGACAGTACCTGTGTGATTTAATCAATTTAATACAGTTTTTTTTCGAATTCTAATTTGGAAAGTAAAAATGTAATTGTGTTCCATTTTAAGTGAAATTCTCTTTTATCCAGATTTACTGATACTATACTGAATAATATTCGAAAATAATGAAAATAACATAAAAATGAAAACTACATTAACCATTCAGAACCATATAAGCCTTGACTATTCATTATTGAAGGCACGATTCAGTTCGTGTCCCTAACACGGAAGTAAAACCATTAGGAAAATGGATATGGATCAAAATTTTACATACATTCTTAATTCAAATGAAAAAATGTGAGAACATTTCATCCATATCCAACCGGAAGTATCAAATTACTAATAAACTGTGGGCCCAAAAAGGGTTTTCTCGCCTGCACATCATTAACTGATTTATTTCCATAATATTCATGCATCAAACGTCCTTGAAGTCATTGGCATTGAGCAAGGAACAATAAATCAACTTTGAACTCGATTTTCTCCGTTCCCGAAAAAGTGGATATGGATCAAATAAGTACTAGGGCGACGATTTATCTTCTGATATTAAGTTACAATTTACAATCACTGCATGTTGATCAAAACCAAGAAAACTGCGTGCGACCTCCATATCCGCGTATGCAGAACTGTTCTCGCTCGGCCAGCCGTACTGAGCACGCCTCTTGGGGGAGGGGCTTAATAGACATATATAGCATCGGTGCTGAAATCGGGTGCAATTCGGAAATACGCCGCCGGGTAGCGTTGCCGCGACGCCAGTTCAGGGCCATATAGCTGTCTCCGCCACGACGCCGACGCTACGTCAAACGGACGCCGCAACGCCGGGTCCCGAGAAAGGAGAAACGCTAGGTCGCACGGACGCCACGACGCCGGGGAGCACGGACGCCGCTTCAAGGCTCAAGTACTCAGCGTCGCCAGGTCGCACTGATGCAGCGACGCCGGAGGGCACGGACGCCGCGACACCGGGCGCCATGTACGCCACGTTTAAGGGCGGAAGAATGTTAGGAAGCCACCCTAACTAGTGTATGATTGTGTGTTGTTACTTGTGTTGTTATTAGGTATGAATGTGTAGATGTAATTTTTAAAGTGAGAATGCTCTGTAAGTGTTACTGTTAGATTAGTTTGGTGTCGGTTCGACAGCGAGAATGCGCTCCTGTCAACCGAAGGTAATTGTTAGGAATGCACAGGTGGCCAAGGAAGGAAGATAGCTTCTAGCTTGTCGCTGAGACCGGATGTTACGGGGTAGTCTCTTTAGCAAGACAGTCCGATTCTAGCGAGCATCGCGGGCGGTTGCCCCGATGCAAGCTCAATGTATTTCTGTATAGTTAATAAATAAACGTGTTTAAATATAAGTGTGTTTATTAGTATTGTTAGTCCCCTAGACACAACAATTGTAACCAAGGAAACTTTACGCAGTTTCAAAACTCAGTTACACTAGCTAATGTAAATGCAAGGAGTTTTGAAAGGTAGAAAGGATTACAAATCAGTGAGGAAATAAATGCCGACATTTTAGGTCACGTCCATTTCTAACAATAGCCAAGAAATTGTGTATTTGAATACATTTTATTAGGTTATCGTAGATTAGAGATTGATTAGTGTTGTTTTGGCACGTCGGCAGCGAGATCATTTTGCGTACATTAAGATTTTGTTTTAAGCTTTGTTGAATTTTAAGGGGGGTCATCGGGAGGGGTCGACCTAAGGGGCTCGGCCCAGGGGAGTCCAGCAGTGGTAAGTAGGCCAGGCCAGAATTAAGACGAACCGGGGGGCGGGAGGGTTCGAGCAGGTGGGACCCGATACGGGGGGAAGTCCGTGTCGAGGGGGGAGGCCGGCCCGAGGGGAACGCCAATTCAGGGGAGGGCATGGGTAGGTCGACCCTAGCTTCTCTTTGTCTGGGCCTCATTACTGACCTGTCCGGCATGGGTAGCCCATACACATGAGCATATGCTCACCGGCGAAGCTGCAGTGGAACATTGGCCAGCACAAACCCCACCACCACGCTAAGGTGACAGCCGTCGGGGAGTTCCAATAATATACATCCTACCACCATTCACACCAATAATAGAGAACGCTATTGGTAATCTTAAGATGTGTTCAAAATTGATACCATATCACTCTGATCATCTGTTCGTATTAACTGTATACCATCATGGAATTAACCAATGGCGAACCTTCAAAGGCAGATTATCACACATACAGTATGTTGATGGTAAATAAGTTCCCGGAACTGAAGGACTCGACGAGGTCAAACCGAATGAAAGAACTCAACACTTATCAAGGAGTTGATTAAGAGGTGAGTGGTACAGAACTACTCTGGTCAAGTAGTTGATTCTTCCCGATCTTTCGACCAGAATAGGTATCAACCAATTGCCTCGTAATCAACTACATGATCAGTGTAGTTTTGTATTACTTGCCTCTTAATCAATTGTTTCATATTATTGCCTTTTATACCGCAGAGGGCGAGGGGGATGGGAACTGCGTTAATTTGCACCCCCCCCCCCCCTTCCCCCGCCCCCCACCACAACCATTAGAAAAATCAGTCATTGTGTTTCAATTTTCGAGATTAGATTTAGATTAGATTATTATGGTTTAACGGCGCGTCAACGACGAGGTTATGTTGCGCCGAATTCATTATTCATGGTTTTCACGAGCCCCACTTCCGCCCCTTCACGGCCAGGTATTTCAGTCACGCCGCCATTTTGGGTATACAAGTAGCACTTGCCTGCCGTAAAAATGTATGTGAAAACTAGAGTCACCAAGAGTTTGACATGAATTCTTCATGTTAAATATTTAAATTAAAGCGTAGTCGTTCAAGTTTAAAGAAGAAGAAACTATAATAACTTATTTATGTATTAAAAAGTGAAATAAAAAAGCATTCAAGTCATAATAAATATTCAATTTGGAAATCATTTGACACATTAGATTTCAACAGCCGTATTATGGAACGGCAGAAAACCAGTGAAACATTGTCTATGTCAGGATTGCCACGTAGCTTTTATAACTTCGAGGGCAAAAATATAAAATAAATGCATATACCTAGTAGAGCGGCTAAGAGGAATAATTGGGCATTTTATGATACAAGCATGAAATTTGGTGGAGTTGTTCCTTAGGACATTTACAAAAGATTTGGCTATTATATCATTCGAGATTTTCCCTCTGGGGTCAGTGGTGACTTCTACATTTAAGTATAAAAGAATCATTACATGTGATTAAACTTACAACTCCTGTCTGATAGCGAAGTTTCAATTTATTGCCTTCCGAGAATGAAAGAAACTGTAACACAGGAGGTATAGGGAAATCATTCCGTTTTTGGTTTATAACTTCTATTAATAGCACACGTTGGAATTGTTTTCAATTTCTTTCCTAATAGAAGTGCCAACTATCTATCAGAAAAAAAGTTTTTTGTTCAAAGTTGGGAATACATAAAAATCAGATCTACATTATTAGTATAAATGTGACACGATTTTACGTGGCTGCCAATGCCATAAGATTATATGCGGAAGACAACTCAATTTTCTCAGAAACTAGACACGAGAATTGTTCAATTTTTTCAAGGATTATATATGACGTGATTATCAATAAGTAGACAAAAAATTATGAAGATCTGAGATCATGTTCGATTAGCCGAGCCACCTAAAAGCGATTGTTTACAATGCTACTCTAGCTACAACAGTGACTCGTGTATACTCAGGAGGGGTAAAGTAGGGAAAATGCGGCCGAGACGACTGCCGTGACGTCACGTGAAAACCATGAATATTATATCAAAAAATTCAACATGTAGTTATAATATATGTATATAAAATAATATGTACAATGACCAGACCGCCAGCCAATAAAACAAACGTCACACAAAAGTGTGGATAAATAAAAACGTATAATGACTAGATGGGAAGTTAAAATACACATCACACAAAAGTGTGTAATTGACCCAGATGCATTCTTTATAAATACTTGCATCTGAGTCGTGTTAAAATAATATGTAAATAAATAGTGTAAAACAATAAAATATACTTATGTCTAAATCACAGATGATTGTTTCAATTTTCTTCATGAGTATAGTGTCGCACTAATTCTGAAACTTGGTACACTAAATCCCAGTGCCATTCACTAAATATATTGAGAGTTTCAGAATTTTTGCTCGCATGGGGGGGAGGGCTACGTAAACTCCCCCCTCCCCCCCCCCCAAAAAAAAAAATATCAGTCATTGTTTTTCAATTTTCTCTAAAAGTAGTGACGAACTAATTCTAAAACTCTGTACACTAAATCCCAGGTACATATCTTATTATATTGAGTTTCAGAATTTTTGCTCACATGGGGGGGGGGGGGGGGCTGCGTGAACTTGCCCCCCCCCCCCCCCCAAATCAGCCGTTGTTTTTCGATTTTCTCCTAAAGTAGTGACGCACTAATTCTGAAACTTTGTACACTAAATCCCAGTGCCATACACTAATTATATTCAGAGTTTCAGAACCAGTGCGTTCATGGGGGGGGGGGGGGGGGGGGGGGCCAAGTTCACGGACCTGATATTATCGGTATTACTAGGACAACGCTCAGTATTCGAGAGAATAAGGAACACGACTGACCTCTGGTGGATTCTTTGGTACTATCCATAATGGAGGATATAAAGGGTTTATTTATGTAAATAAGTGATATAAAATTTGCTTTAGTTGTTTATTATGGCTGAAAAAGTAAACTTGTAACTAACTCTAAATTTCTTTTGTTTCTTCTTTTTCACTGCCCTATGGAAACACGAACATCATAATAAAAAGGTGCATCTAAAAAGTTTCCTGCCAGAAGTTGCTCCATCACGTAGCCTATCGCTTATTTGTTTGAATAACGCGTTGATAAGCGAGCCTTCGTACTGCATGCGATTTAATATGTCTGTCAAATATGTCTAACAAGAATTCCGTACCAATCGCACAGAAACATATACATCCATATTGAAATGAAATATGATCCACTCAATAAACATAAAAGTATCTGTTTTCTATTGAAACTTAAGAATAGCAATCTAGGTATACACTTTGGTACATACGAGGTGTGGCAGAAAAGTAATGAGACTGGCGTTACTGAGCGAGGTGTGGGAACACTGCAGGTTTTTCCCTTAATGCGGCATGTAGGTCAGTGCCTCCCAGATTAGATTAGATAGATTAATAGGGTTTAACGGCGCGTCAACGACGAGGTTATATTGCGCACATTAATTATTTTACTTTATACTTTGTTGAATTAAGTGGATGACATGGGGAGGGGGTTGACCTAACGGGCCCGATCCGGGGGAGTCCAGCACTGGTGGGAAGGCCAGGCCGGAATGGGGACGGACCGGGGGGTGTGAGGATTCGGGCCGGCGGAACCCGATTTCAGGGGGATCACCATCTCGAGGGGGAAAGCCGGCCCGAGGGGACCGCAAATTCAAGGGAGGACATGGTTAGGCCAACCCTGGCTGCTCTTTGTCTGGACCTCATCACTGATCTGTCCGGCATGGGTAACCCTTACACATGAGCATATGCTCGCTGGCGTAGCTGCAATGGATCGTTGGCCAACACAAACCCCACCACCGCGATAAGGTGGCAGCCGTCGGTGGGGGCCTCCCAGATGCTCAGTAAAAATTTCAACTGTCTACGGTTGCTAATGGTTTTTTGAGAGTGTAATAAGTAAAGTTGTTTTTGTGTGTTGCGTCACGGAAAATGGACCAGAGAAATTTGGAGCAACGTTGTGCCATTAAATTTTGTGTTATGACTCTGACTCTTGAGTCATACTCAAAAATCCATGATTCATCACCTGTGATCACGCGACTGAAAATTCTGGGTTATTTTTGATTCTCTCAAAAAGATTGAGGCACACAGCCTTCCAATTGTCCTTTTGCTCAATTGTGAGTTCTTTCGGCAGTCGGCACCATCTTAGCACAGATCTTCCTCATGTCCAATTCTTGAGTTAAAATTTGATGGAGGGTAAACCGATTCAAATTTAACTCACTACTCATCGTCCTTATAGTTAATCGACGGTCTGACCTCACAAGAGCTCTCACTCGTTCCACATTGTCGTCAGTTCTTGATGTTGAAGGCTTCCCTGATCGAGGTTCGACTTCCACTGCTTCTCGTTCCTCCAAAAACACTTTATGCCACCGAAAAACTTGTGCCCTTGACAAAGAATGTTCACCAAAGGTCCGTTGACCTTTTCGTAAGTCAAACTCGCAGATTCACCAAGTATTACACAAAATTTTATGGCACAACGTTGCTTCAAATTTCTCTGGTCCATTTTCCGTGACGCAACACACAAAAACAACTTTACTTAATACACTCTCAAGGAACGCTTAGCAACCGTAGACAGTTGAAATTTTTACAGGCACTGACCTACATGCCGCATTAAGTGAAAACCCTGCAGTGTTCCCACACCTCACTCAGTAACGCCAGTCTCATTACTTTTCTGCCACACCTTATAAAGCCCCCAGATTCAATTGTGCAGTGATAATTCATTTCGATACGTCATTTCCGACAGTTATTATAACTGTCAACAAGTGCATATAATCTTGACCGATTGGGCTGAAAATGGTAAAATAAGAGACAATTTGGTCTTAACGACCATGCAAAATATGGGTTGGTTCAGATTTATCGAAGACAATTTGAAAGATCAAACGGTGGTGTGCCTACAGGCCATTTTAAGTACAATACTTACTACAAATCAATATTCCGATGAAATTATTTGACCGATTTTACTGGAAATCATTAGCCTTCTGCATTGGATAGTAATTAATATTTTAGTGAATAAATTGGCAAGATCCGTTACTTTTGTTTAAAAGTTAAGCGAAAAACACGCATAAATGCATAAAATGCATTCGAGCAATTAACACTCAAAAACTTGTCAAAAGATTCATTTTCAGCTAGCGATTAATGTTTGAAAGAACATTTTTGGTGCAGTAGTATGACCAATATCGTCTTCTTTTTCATGAAGTCGGTTCTTCGGTTATCGCGTAGTAGCATGGTTCTGGGGGACAATATTTCGAACTATCTGCATCTTAATGTAAGACCCGAATTAGAAAATTAAATTACCAATTAAAACCAGCCTCATAAAGCTATATATCACAGAAATAATTTGTAAGGGGAGAGAGAGAGAAGATGTAAAATTATTTCTGTCTCACTAGCAATGTTAATGAACTTGACAAACATATCAGGATTATTTCGAACGTAGTATCTTAATTGATGATGAATTTGATAAACGCTCTCTGCTGTGATCCTTTGAATATTGGACAGCCATCAAAGTAATCACACAAACAATAGCTTCCAGATATCACTGGATTATGTACAGGCATTAGTATCGTCATAAGACAGGATTAGTGTTGTTTCAATTATCATGTAGCAATGACGAATGGCAACGAGTATACAGAAGCTGAAGGCTCAAGATTTCGTCACTTCTTGTCTGGACGTGATAGAGCAACAGGTAGGAATATCACTGTACTGTTTAGGAGTCTATCTATCTTAACAGTGACTTGACAATATTCATTATATTCCGTAAATAATTGTATATAAATAATATAAGAACGAGCACCCCGACTGGGGATCGAACCCAGAACCTTCGGGTTTCCGGCCCTATGCTTTAACCGTTAAGCTACCAGGGTACATTCTAGCTTAAGCTTAACCCGAAGGATCTGGATTCAATTCCCAGTCGGAGTGCGGGTTTTTATTTCGCAGGTTCCCAATTACCTAAACACTATCCAAAAGTTAGAGATTCACTAAATTTCCATCATTATCATATCTAAATAATCGCTGTCCAATGTATGCTTGAAATAGTTCACCATGGCAGTCGTAAAGTAAATCCAATTTGATATTGTAAGAAGCGGCAGGTAGAATGCTACTGCGCATGCTCGGAGTGTTGAGTGTCCTGGCTGTTGCCATGGCAACTGATGACGTCATTCCACGGGCAGTGTATCCGGGTATTGGAGAATACTTCTACATTGGCGTGGCCTTGAACTGGACAGAAGCACTGCTGGTGAGTTGTTTTAAAACTCAACGCTTCTTAATAAAGACATTCTCAAATTACTCTTAAAAACAACAAATAAGTACAAACAAACTCGTAATTATTCTTCAGACGTGTCAAGCTAGCAATTCGCTCACCTGACAATCATCGACTCAGCCGCCGAGGCCGACGCTATCAGAGACATGATGACCAACAATGGAGCCTCCTTCATCCATCTTGGATTCAGCGACCAATGGGAAGAGGGCAAATACAATGACATATTCGGTACGCACATTCACATATTTTAAACACTCATTTATAAATCACATTGTGATAATATATAATTATTCATTATTATATCGTAAAGTTGAACATCATTGCGAATATTAATGAACTTGTTCAATATTACACCATTCATCTGTTTTCCCAGGAAACGTTATCTCTAGTGGATGCGATATTGGTGACCAATGGGCTCCTGGATCTCCTAAAGGCGGGTCGGAGTTCAACTGTGGAGGATTCAGTGACGCTGGATTCACAGACACCAGATGTGGAGACAAGCAAGTGTTCATCTGCGAGTTGGGAACTCCCGACCAAGGAGGACCAACGCTGTGAGTCAAATAAAAACAATAAAAGAAGCGATGGAAAGCCAAAGAGTTTATATGAAATTATGACATGTACATTACCAAATTGTCGACACGAAATATTATTCTTGATTTGTGATTTATAAACATCAGGCCTGGGTACACTCTGATTCCGAACTACGGCTACTACAAATACACAGCAACCAACACGCTGTGGACGCGAGCTGATCAGGCGTGTAGAGACGAAGGAACTCATCTCGTCATCATTAACTCCCAGGAAGAAGTTGACATTCTGATGGCCACGTTCGACATAAGTGGTTTCTTCTCGACGGGGATTCACCGATATTATGGAGGAAATGGCAACTGGCGCACTGTCTCAGGTACTTTGGAGATTGTTGTTATGACTGGTGTATTGGATACTACGTTTCACGTCGGATCACCGAGGATTTAGATTTTTACAACATTTTAGAAAATTACCAACCCATTGGGAACATCGCCAAAATTTAAAAAATATAATGGTTTCGCCCCAACAAAAATATATGAATATATTGACGTATGTCATACCAATTTATAATGTTTTTTTTAAATTTAATTATTACATTTGACCCTCAAAAAATCAAATATTTACCATTATAAACCCATTAAAGACACTTATTCCCATTAAAACAGGTTGTAAACACAAAATATGGCAACCTTGATGGCATATTCATGAACAACTTTTTATTACGAAGAGATTGACTGCCATCAAAACTATTTTGGGTAATTCCCCCCCAATTTGCAAAATGTCCAAAATTTTGATTTAAGGTGATACTCTCTTCAAGTATCAAAAAAAGTAAAGTATCCTTTAAAGTAGATTTAAGGTGGTCTGCCGGCAAGCCGACAATCTTTCTGCTCGCTAGGGGGAATATTTCTGTTGCTTGTTTTGAATCAGTGTTGTGTTCTCGAGACTGGTTTTGCAAATTTACTTTCCGTCAGACATCCGGACGCCAAGATTCTCACAGTTTCTTGAATACAAAATATTCGATGTGTAGAGCGATCATGCGATTCCTAGCGGTTTAATAATATATTTGTAAGGGTGGTCTGTTGTTCAGTTGTACAGTTGAAGGCAATCTTTGAATCAAATTCAAAGAAGGAATGCGGAAAATATTCGTACACAAATAGAACACTTCGGAAATGGAATGACGGAAAATAAAATGAAGCAAGGAATGATGTCGTGGACGTTTTCGGAACCATCGGGTAATAGCATGGCAGTGGTGACGGTTTGTTCCGATGTATTTTCAGGAATTTTCAGGATTTGAAGACATTTAGATCTTCTATAGAAAATTAGTTATACATTCATTATTTAGTAATTACTTTTAGTTTATTACCACCTGTGTATAAGCACTATCTGTAAAATGTTTGAAATAAATACAAAACCAATGCATTTTCCGTTTCTTGCAGGATTGACTCTGAACAAGACCGGATACTCCAGGTGGCTGAGTGACGACGAGGGCAACGTCTACGAGCCTACTGGCGATTTCATTCTCTTTCCGTTTGTGGGATACTATTCAGAACTTGGAAATTACGGATTGTGGACAATATACGTTAGGGGTGTCGTACCCTTCATCTGTGAATCTAACTTTCAGTAGATACATACACAAAATCTACTTGGCTTGAGGAAAATGTATTGTGAACTGCAAAACATGCCATACAAAATGAGATGTAAATATGTTATATTGTTGCCTTTTTTTCTTCATTCAAATCGAATCGAAAGTGCATCTTATTGAAGTGTCATGCTTTTATTTGGCTTGGTTACTCTGAAGGGAATTTCAGATCGAGGTGTTGCAGGTTTCGGTGCTCGATTATCAACGCCATACACTAGGCGTTTACAATATTGCGGGTTGAGTAAAGCTGATCCTATATCTATACCAAAGGAAAACGCTTAGTGTTACGCGTTGTTGAGCGAGCACACAGTCCACTCAATAAAACGATAATGAACTACTCTGATTTTCACTGCTGGGTTGAAGCGGCATGTACGGGCCAGTCACTGTACGTCAAATACTCGAGGGTAAGCATGTGAACCGTGTTGTGACAGCCCACCTTCACACTCTTGAGCCACTATTCGCGCTTTAAGTTGACGCTTTCGATGTCAAGAACACCGGGATGAAATTAAATCTAACACCAACTGTGAGCAAGCTCGATAAAGCTTTCCTCATTGGTGGCAAAATCCAAATCAGAGTTGAACACGATGAGTTTGTGTAGAACTTGAAGCTCAGTCAGTTATCGATACATTTATGGAATTCGACAGTAGCTGCAAGCATCTGCCCATGTTTCAAGTATTTCTCCAATATATGCAAATGATTATTGAACTAATGCAATACATCAGATCAGTTCGAACGGAAGATTGGACTCGCACCTTCAGAATTGCGCAGGGTGTAAAGATTTAACAGCAAATGGTGAAAAATCCAGATTAAAACGATGTGTAAAATTATCGTGTGTACCTTAATAATTTGTGGTGTAAAAACTTCGCAATAACCACCACAAATAACGTTTACTCCTTCTTGATGAAGTCAAAATTTAAGAGGATCTTGTATTCGAAGGAACCACATGATAATTAATTGGTTTTGTACAACTAAGTGATGTTAACCAGTTGCTTTCACAGAGAGGAAGCAAGCGGCACTCGCAAAACAGAAGAAATGTTAACAACACACTTTCTACAATCGATGGTACGAGGGATAACCTCAAGCCTTGGAGGCTGAAGATATCCGGGTCCTTGCTCTCGTGTCAGCCGGTGAAGCAGCGCACCAAACTCAATACTAGATGTGTACAGCGAACATAACGGAGCTAGCACGGTTCACGAACAACATAATATGCCATGGATCGAAACATATACTTCCTATGTGATGCTCCACATTTGATCAAGACCGCAAGAAATGGCATATCGATCAGTGGATCTCACAAAAATTCCCCGACTGTTGTGGAAAAATGGTACAGATCTAGTGATGGGAGCCGAGAATATTCTCCGGAGAATATTCTCTGACAAATAATTTCAATTATTCTCAATAATTTATTTTTATTTAATAAAACTATTGTTAAAGTATAGATTCGTCTTGCCTTGCTCTGCGTTCAAACGGTTTGAATTTGCCGCCTTGAACGATGATGCCACGTCCTGGTTCAATGAAGGCCATGAAGGCCATCCTTTTTGAAATGGTGGTTCGTTACCTGACGTATTTCTCGATAAGTATGTAATCTTATCCTTCAGAAGTAGGTTGATTTCCACTTGGGATTCCAGTCTCTTATCCTTTTCTAATATAATAGAACGTAATAGTTCAGCTTGAGATGCTTGGTTTGTGTCCACCCTTACCCCAGCGTCGTCCATGTTGTCTGGCTCATAGACCATTTTAAACTTGAATAGTTCCAGTAAATCCACTACTGCGGCTGCTACTGTCGATAATCTGTCCATAAGCTCTTCTTTCCTACCAACCTTACTCAGATTCACTTTCACCAGTTCACTTTGAAGCTCTCTTAAAGATAAATTCTCGATTTTTTTCCGCACCAGTTCCACAGCGTGACTACTAACGTCTGTACACTACTAAGTGTACAGTACGACTTGGCTGGGTGGAGCGACCGCTCCACTAGATTATTTTTGGATAAACATTACATTTTGATGTGTCACCTGTTGTCACCCATAGTACTTACTTGCAATAATTGAAACTTGCAATTTTGTCCGACCAACTGTACTAATCAGTAGTTATAGATGTGTAAATTTCCATGAAAATTTTCATTACCATATTTCCATGAAATTTTTGAATGTATGGATTTTAAACAATTTTCACTCAAGGGCACAGTACCTTATATTGCAATAGTCATGCGTTTTAGAAAGGTAAAGAATGGAAATTTACAGAAATAAATACCCTACAAATTTTAGTAAAGTTGGACGGACAAAATTGCAAATACAAGTACCATGGGTCACAAAAGGTCACACCTCAAATATAAAGTTCAACCGAAAATAAAATAACATTTTACAAAATCAAATAGTAATATATATTTCCAGCTAATTGAAAATACATCATGAAAATTGTCAACTGGCTTTGAAAATGTAGATGAAATGAAAATGTTGATGTGCCAACACTTGCTAGTGTCGCGTGTTTTAGTGTTGACATCAAGTACAGCCTGAGCAAGTTGGAGACGCTCAAGATGTATTGTTGTTTCACAGTCCAACCAGAAGACCAAGGTGTTCGAGGCCAAGCGGCTGGCCAAGAAGCAGGCGGAGAAGCAGTCCGAGAAGCAGGCCGAGAAGCAGGCGGAGAAGCAGTCCGAGAAGCAGGCCCAGAAGCAGGCCGAGACGCAGGCCGAGAAGCAGGCCCAGAAGCAGGCCGATAAGCAGGCCAAGAAGCAGGCCGAGAAGCAGGCCGAGAAGCAGGCCGAGAAGCAGGCAGAGAAGCAGGCCGAGAAGCAGGCCGAGAAGCAGGCCGAGAAGCAGGCCGAGAAGCAGGCAGAGAAGCAGGCCGAGAAGCAGGCCGAGAAGCAGGCCGAGAAGCAGGCGGAGAAGCAGGCCGAGAAGCAGGCCGAGAAGCAGGCAGAGAAGCAGGCAGAGAAGCAGGCCGAGAAGCAGGCCGAGAAGCAGGCGGAGAAGCAGGCCGAGAAGCAGGCCGAGAAGCAGGCAGAGAAGCAGGCCGAGAAGCAGGCAGAGAAGCAGGCCGAGAAGCAGGCCGAGAAGCAGGCCGAGAAGCAGGCGGAGAAGCAGGCCGAGAAGCAGGCCGAGAAGCAGGCCGAGAAGCAGGCAGAGAAGCAGGCAGAGAAGCAGGCAGAGAAGCAGGCAGAGAAGCAGGCAGAGAAGCAGGCCGAGAAGCAGGCCGAGAACACGGCCGAGAAGCAGGCCCAGAACACGGCCGCCAAGAACACGGCACGTCTGCCCTCGACTCCGTCATCCGCCCCACCGGCCCCACCTGCCTCGGTAAGATCACGTTCATTCTACTTCATGATTCTGTCACTTGTCACTATTTTTTGTATTTTAAATTAAAAACTAGAGGCAAATTATCTCAATTCTCATTGTTTCACTCTTCCAATTCCTTGTGAAATCTCGCATTGAAATCTCGCCTAGCATTCAGGCAGAGAACATAGCGATGACGTAGCAATGTTATCGAAAACATCACATTGGGTTTATGTCATTTATAAGTACACGGTTTTGAAGACAGTTGTCCCTTGGGTCGTTCTGCATTTTTAAATGTAAATACAGTTTTTTAAACAAAAATTAAATGTTTTTATATTGTGCAAACAATGAAATGAGAATGTAGACCACTAGAAGTCGTGCTAAAAGTGTTGTTTCTTGCAGGCTTTGCCACGGGGGTTGAAGCGAACGGCACCTCCAACAATGGGGTCGAGCGATGAGGCAGAGACGCCACCAAAGAAGATGGCGCCGACCCCGCCATCTTCACCCAGCCCCTCGCCATCGCCATCAGTGGTAAGCTCACACCCCTTTACCTAGGATTATAACACCCACTTCGTGGGGGATATGCGTCTTCCCAGTTTAGTGTTCGCAAGTCTTGTCTCAAATGAACCGCTTCTCCAATCACGAACGAGATATTCAACCAATCAGCGTGACGCGTTGTCAGCTGTTCACCTCTGTTGACATTGACCCAGTTATGTGCAGTGTGTCCAAGATGGATGACGCATAGCCATCGCGTCAATGTTTCCGAGGATAAAAGTGTATTTTTAACATGTATGGTCAATCAAAGCACAAAGTAATGAAGAAGAAACAATAAGCGCGTGATTTGTTCACCCACACACAGCACAGCACAGCACACATTCTTCACAGTATGCGTAACAGGTGGGAGTTCATCTATTTTTAGCCGTGATTAACTATCTATTTTACTGCTCATAACAGCTCGTATTGTTTAAAAAGATACAACATAAAAACATCAATTTTTTCGTTGAACTGTCAGGAAGACGATAGAACATGTTGGACAACTGTCTTATGTCTCGAATCGACCCAAATGTAAAAGAAACTAACTGACATTTTGCCACTTCGCATTTTTCTTGAAACTACGCACTGGCTACGCCGACACTGTACACTCTCGCACAAAACTAACGAAACAAATACACTCAAATGAAATTACGTCAGTTTCTGCTTTGATCTTTCATGAATATATTACAATAGCACACATTACTTTTCAACGTCAGCCGATGAAGAAAATATGCAAAAAAGAATAAGCTTATTATCGAGCCTCACGCAAAGAAAAAGGGCGCCATGTTGATCTCAGGTAGTTCGGAGAAATTACGCTAGGCGCTCTGCTACCAACGGGCGCCAAGATAAAAATAAAGCTTGCCATTTGAATAACGTGGGTGACGTCACCATGTCGCCTATCCCCACGACAGTGGAGTTATAATCCTAGCCTTTACGTTATCAATAACAGATAACAATACCAATAGGCAATATGCAGCACTTGTTCAATGTGAATAAAAATATTGTTTTTCAAAATACAACATTTTTCTGGATAAAACACACTAT
Organism: Leuctra nigra; assembly: GCA_934045905.1. Classification (NCBI taxonomy): domain Eukaryota; kingdom Metazoa; phylum Arthropoda; class Insecta; order Plecoptera; family Leuctridae; genus Leuctra; species Leuctra nigra. The sequence continues at coordinate 65,552,292 of OW203761.1, read as the reverse complement.
TTTTACACGTAAATTTTCATTCATAAATATAAATTTAAATTCAGTTGACATTCTGGCGGGAAAAAGTTGGTATTCCTGTCAAGTAATGCCATATTTTATTGTCACCATGGCAACGTCATTGTTGGTTGATAAAAGTGATATGTACAGTGCCGTAACTAGGGATTTCGGCGCACGGTGCAAATCTAAATTTTGGTGCCGCCCCCCCCCCCCCCCCCCCGAACCCCACCTTCCCAGAAAACGCTATACCCAACCAGTAATGATTTCAGACTAGAAGAAACCAAAACTTTGGTTGTGCACAAAACAAATAATTACGCAAAACAGTGGTCAAACATTTCCACGGCCCCATACAAGAACCCATGCGTTGAAGTCGCCGGTGATCATGAACGGAGAAGGCAGTTGCGAGATGAGGGCGGTTCTCGTTCGTGAACTACGTCACCTGGTGCCAAGTACAAGCTACATACTGTCATTGAACAGGGGCTGCTCACCCTGACAGCGACGGCTTGTAGGGGTGTGTTAATGATCAGTTCCTCTGAATAATGGTCATCAGAGGACCATTTAAGAGGAAAAAGAGGATTTTGAGAGGATTTAAGAGGATTTAAGAGGACATCTAAAATGAAATCACGACACTGACGTCGAAAAAGAAAAGAAAAGTTTCTCTACAATGCATGGTAAGTGCAATGTCATATTAAATTGACTACCTATTATTCCTATTACATATTATTAATTGTCTACTTCGTTCAGAAGATCCTATTGTCGTGATTTGTGTACTTCACAAAGCACTTTGCGCTTCTGAGATTTTATAAGCTACATGGCATTTACCTGGTGAAATTTTATTTGATAACTGTGTGTTGGTATTCATAAACACTATAATTATTGTGTTACAGAGTTCCACTCATGGAAAACCGAGATGGAGCAAGCTAACAAGACTAAATACATTCTGACAGCATCTGCAAAACTGTTGTTTGGCGATGATTGGCGGTCGATCATCTATTAGACACAGAGATAAAATGCATTTGAAATTAACAAAATTAAAAGCAGCTCCTCATGTAGATCAACACTGTTTATCTAATTTATTAGCTAAATATAAATTATACAGGAATTTTATTAATAAGTTGGTGAACAAAGTAAGGAATGACTTTTACTCAACAAAGATTAAAGAAAATGTAGCTGACCCCAAAAAAGTCTGGGGAATAATCAATGAAATTTCAAATAGAAAGGCCAAAGACAGAAAACCTATAAAAGAACTTATGATTAACAATAATATGCATAAAACTTCAGACGATCCACAGAAGAGTGCGAATTTACTAGTTGACTATTTTTCTAACATTGGTAATTACTTGGCAGAAAATATACGCTCCTCCCCTGGCTATCAAAATTCAAAATTCAAAATTCAAAATTCAATTGATACTGATTCTCCTAACCCGGCAGTTAGTGGAACATCTAATGGTAATTCTCTATACTTAACACCTGTTACGGAAGCAGAGATATTAAAACTAATAATGACACTTAAAACAAATACTGCGTGTGGTGGTGATGAATTGCAGGCCAGCACAATAGTTGTAATCAGACATTACATCGCGAATCCACTTGCACATATTTTCAATCTAAGCTTGGAGCAAGGTATATTTCCTGAATGTTTCAAATCCGCAATAATTATTCCAATACATAAAGGTAATGAAAAGTATAAAGTAGACAATTATCGACCAATTTCACTTCTGCCTCATTTATCAAAATTATTAGAAAAATGTATTAAATTTAGATTATTAAAATTTTTAAACGATTTTAATGTTTTGTCGCCAAATCAATATGGTTTTCGGTCTAAATTAAGCACGGATGACGCAATTTATGCTGTCACTAAACAAATTTATGAAAGTTTAGATAAAAGCGAAAAGTCTATAGCAGTATTTCTAGATCTTGCTAAAGCATTCGACACCGTGGATCATGATATTTTACTTTTAAAACTTGAAAATATAGGAATTAGAGGAGTCGCACTTAATTTGTTCACTTCTTATCTTGCAAATAGAAAACAAGCAGTAAAACTGGGACCTATTCTTAGTCAAGAAAAGACTGTGCTCTGTGGAGTGCCCCAGGGAACAGTACTTGGCCCAGTATTATTTATAATATATATAAATGAACTTTGCAACATGGATATTGAAGGTAACGTTATCACCTATGCAGATGATACGGCGATAGTGTTTAGGGGTCCAGATTGGTCAAGTGTATATCAAAAAGCCAATAATTCACTCTCAATTGTCTACAATTGGCTTAATTTGAATATTTTAACCCTAAACCAATCAAAAACAGTGTATTTAGAATTTTCAATATACAAGCAACCGGAGCCCACGCAAAAAATTAAACTCTACCTTCATTGTTCAAACTGTGCAATGAAGGGCCCTTGCGATTGTTACGAATTAAAGAAAGTGCGCACTGTAAAATATCTTGGAATTATAATTGATGAAAATGTTAAATGGAATGACCAAGTTACGAATTGTGTCAGCAAACTCAGAAATTTATTATATATATTTTACAGGCTGCGAAATATTTTACACAGAAAATTAATTATGCAGGTATATACCGCTTTGGCCCAATCCATTATGCAATACGGTATTATTGGTTGGGGGGGAATTAAGAAGACAAATTTAAAACCATTAGCTAACATTCAAAGCTTGATATTAAAAATTATCTTGAAAGAGAGGAAGAGTTATTCAACGAAGCAAGCATTTATAGCAACCAATGTGCTCACAATTAGCCAATTGTATTACAAAACGATAATTATCCACACCCATAAATATTTTAATTTTTATAAAACACATCATCCACCTCTTTTACAGTCTACTAGAGCCAATAATTCAAGTAACTTTAATTATACTCTGTATGTCCCCAAAAAAATTAAACTCACTGGCCAACGGCACGTTGATTACCTGGGCCCCTACCACTATAATAAAACTCCTATTGAAATTAGGAAAAGTAATAGCATGTACATATTTAAGAAAACCCTCAGTAAATGGATGCGAGACAATTTCTTTTCAACAGTATAAAAATTAACCATGAATAATCATTAATTATATATTATATATTGTATATTGTAATATTATATCGTAATTATATTATTGTAATTATTATTATTATTGTTGTATTATAATATGTACTTAGTATGTTTCTTTTATATATATTTTCTCTCTCTCTCTCTCTCACTGCCTGTGGCTGATTATTTATAACTTGTACTTTTATTTAGACAGCCCGCACACAAGAATATTTTCTTATGCGGGCTTCTCTTTTCATTATTTTTTATAACAGCGAATTGTGTGTATTTACTTGTTTTTGTTGGAGAAATAAATGATTTGAAACTGAACTGGAGGAGTGACTTCCAGTTCCATCGGTCTGATTACTTCTCTGCAAGATATTAAGGCAATAAGAGACTGAAGAGCCAAGGATCCAATAAAATTGAATACTCCTCTTCGTCCACAATGGAAGTCACCGAGTCAGGGAAAGAGGTGCAATTCGTCCACTGGAAGACGCACTGCAATCATTCATTTAGTTTGGGGGCGCCTTGCACTTACTCTCGAAGAAAGGACGCAGCTAGCGGGTAACTATATTTGGTTATTAAAACACATGGATAAAAGAGCGAGCGTAACGAGCGTTACCACAGTACTCTTATGGCACCTTCTGTTTTTTTTTTGTTTTTTGTTCATGCCCAGGTCAAACCGCACAACCAATCGATCTGAAATTTTGCTCACATACTAACGTAATCTATGCGGTCTCTGGGATCGTTTTTGAACGGAATCCTGTGATTGGTTAAAATTTTAGAAAAATTATATTTCGATTGGTTGGTCCGATCAATTTGAAATTTAGCAAAGTCATTGCAACCAACATTGTACCCAATCATAAAACGTTTCAGCCAAATCCTCTCATTGGTTCAAATTTGAAACCATTTGTCCTGTGATTTTTGAAATTTAAACTAGAGCCGATTGACTGATCAACTTAAAACTTATCGGCAAATTTATTTATCAGAAAGAAACATTGAAATGAAAACACAAAAATTATTCTTCAATGATCTTTGCCTTCAAATATATATCTATTCAAACTTTAAATAATTTCAATTTTATAGAGTGTCATACATAGGTACCTACTAAACAATTTCTGGCCGCAATACCACTACCTGTGTGTATTTTAATAAAACGAAGCATTCTGATTGAGTATTTAATGAAACATTCTATAGCAGTACTGTTTTCTGTCTGCAGGCATAATGGATGATATCCGTGATAACGTCATAGACGAAGTGTCAACCAAATGTTTCATCAGTAAACAACAGCTTCGCAACATACGCCGGGACTTCAACCTCCACGTCGGAAGGTAGCACTCAAGCGACGCTTCTTCTTCTTCTTTCGTGTCCGGAAGCAATAATTAAAACTTACAACTAACACCTAATTACTAAATATTTTGTTTTTGCCAAAATGTGGCCACGTCAATTGCTATGCTACTAGCCCTCTCTAAGTCGTCATGTGTGCAGGGACCTGGTGCCAAAACACAGCGAAGAAGATGTTCCCCATCTTGCCGCTCTCCACACTCGCAGAGATCTCCGTCTTCCGAATAGCCCCACTTCATTAAATTTGCTTTTGTCCTTCCCACACCAGTTCTTATCCTATTCAATGTCCTCCAAATTCTCCACTCGAGGTCTTTCCCTGGAGGCAGCTCTTCTGCTGGATTTCCCGGAATGTTACGTCGCTGCAGGCCAGCTTCCCATCTCGACAGACGCTCATCTCGAGCCGAATCAGGGATCTCTTTGGAGACCTGCATGAAGCTCTTCCGTGATTTTAGCCTTAGATGAGGACCTTTGTAAATCACGTCACAGTAAATCTTCGAGCATGAAGCAAAGACCCTATTATTTCCGTGAGATGGTAATCATTCGTCATTCCATTTACCTTGTTTAGCAAAAGGTTGTGATTAACTGTATCGTAAGCTGCGGTTAGGTCCACAAAAACAGCCCCTGTAACTCGTTTCGACTCAAAACCATCCTCAATGAACTGACACAGGTTAAGCACCTGCCCGGTGCAAGCTTTACCAGGTCTGAATCCTGCTTGTTCTCTTATTAGTTTATCATCAACAGAATCCGCAATGCGATGTAATATCAACCTCTCGTACAGTTTGAATGTATGGCAAAGCAGCGAAATAGGCCGATAACTTTTGGGATCCTGTGGCTCTTTGCCTGGCTTAAGCAGCGCCACAACCTTCGCCTTTCTCCAACTTTTCGGAACTCGGCACGTTCTTCGACATTCGTTAAGGAGACTCAGCAACCACTGTATCGTTCTTGGGCCAAAGTTCTTTATTTGCTCTGACATAATGTCATCTATACCTGCCGCTTTGCCATTCTTCAGCTTTTGTATTCCAAGTTTTAACTCCTCAAGAGTGAAATCCTTTTCTAAGCTACTAGGGACTTCGGACACTTGTTTCACCAGTTTCTTCTTCTTGAGCTTCAGTTTAACTTTCCCATTCATGAGTAACTGATGTGCAACCTGATTAGGTGTTACGTTTGTGTGCACCCCTGCCTTTGTTGGATCTCCATTCAGTTTTTTGATTAACCCCCAAGCTTTCTTGCTATTGTGCATCATGTCTATACTTTCCATCAGCTCATGCCATTTTGCTCTCCGGTTTTCAGCTAGCTCCACCATGAGTGCTTCTCCCTCCATGATGGTAGATTCGCTAAATGGGTCGGTCTCGAAGGATTGCGTGTATGTTTCCAATAGCTCACTTGCCGATTCCGACATTCCGGGAATGTACTGTCTTCTACAACCTCGAGGGATGAACTGTCTCGAAACTTTCTGAACTAGCTCCACAAATGTATCGTAGTTCTGAACAGATGGTATTATATCCCCAATCTGCATATCCAGGCTCCTCGTGTATTGTTTCCAGTCAGCTTTCCGATAGTTAAACCTCCTTTTGAATGGTATTGTATCAGCCTTAACCACCGCATGTACTTGTAGTTTTAATGCTCTATGTTGCGTATTTGGTGTTGATTCGCATACATCTTTCACACATTGTTGACTGATATTTCCACTCACGAATATTAGATCCGGATTGTATCCCCTTTTCCATCTGCCGCTGTTAAAAGATGGTGGTAGTTTTGGACACAAGCGACGCTACAAGTGTGCAGCTATGGGTGAATAGCATGAAGAAACTCGATGGTAGCCAAAATCCAGTGGTGTTGTACAAACCTCAAGGTGTGGACGACCCGTCTGGTGTGTTGAGTAAAGACGATATTTGTCTCATTATAATGACGTCTTTTCAGCAACAAATGCTGTCGGAATTAGGAAAAGACAAGATTTGTATTGATAGTACACATGGTATTAATGCCTACGACTTTGACCTAACAACTTACGCCATTAACCCAACGGCTGGTGTGTTGGATACCTCGGTTCTCGTTAGATCACCGAGGTTAAGCAACATTGAGCGCGGTCAGCGATTGGATGGGTGACCATTCAACTCTGCCTTGCCAGATTGCTGCCGTTGGGCCAGAGAGACTGGGGTGTTTGGGGGTTAGTGTGACGACCTCCCTCCACGTGTTATCAGTCTCTCGACGGCGCGGGTTGTGGAGGCTCGTGCTTTGAATGTTACACCGTCCTTCGGAAGGGACGTTAAGCCGTTGGTCCCCTTGGTATCTTTCGTCAGGAGTAGGCTACATGCCGGTACCGGGTTTCCTCTCCTCCCTTCTCTTTATTACATTCTCACTAGTGGAGCCTGGCTCTGTTGAGAATATAGACTTAATAATAATAACTTTACATACTGTAGATGAATTTGGGGCAGGTTGTCTTAGAGCATTTTGTATTTCAAATAGAAAGGATTATAAAGTGTGGAAGTATTTTTTCGCATCTGCTTTCGAAAAAAGTGGTGCTGTAGAAACATCAGTATTTATGTCTGACGACGATCCCTCGTTTTACAATGCGTGGGTGGATGTTATGGGTCTTGCCAAATACAGGCTCTTATGTAGGCATGTAGAAAAAACTGGAAGAAAAATTTACGAGAAAATGTGAAAGTAAGTAATGAGTCAAAAGCTCTTGTTTACAAAGCTTTGCGGGTGATTTTGCAGGAAACAAAATTATGTTGAGCAATTCGAGTTACGTGTCCAGCAGCTCGTTAGAGAACTAATGCTTGATCCGGCAACTGAAGATTTCGCTAACTACTTTGTAAAGCATTGTTAACAGAGCAAACATGTGGGCATATTGTTAACGTGTTCATACCGGTATCAACACGAACATATTGTATTTGGAGTCCCTACATAAGGTTTTAAAGCATTTTTACTTGCATGGTAAAATATAATTGAATGGATTCGTGCATTTCTGCTTTGATCAGGTACAGCAGAGACAAAGTGTTCGAGCGCATGATCAAGATTGCTAAGAAGAAGCCAACCAGGTACTGCGAAGAACTGCGAATATCTAATCAAGCCATGAAAGAAGCGAACTTATTTCTGGTTCCATGATCACTACATTGGAAGAAAAAACATGGGATGTTACTTCTTCAGAAAATAGATTAGATTAGATTAGATTATTATGGTTTTATGGCGCTCAACGACTGGGTTATTAGCGCAATTTCTTTATTTATAGGTCGACGAATTTGAATTTGTATGTGTGTGTAAAATACGGTTTGACAATAATAAAATTTATAAATAAATCAATAAATAAGAAGATATTCACTATATTTGGTTGTAAATGGACCAGATACAAAGAGTGTTAATAGAAACAGAAAAATTACTATAAATTAATTTATTTATTATAAATAGATAAATAAATAAGTAAGTAAATAAATAAATAAATACTATATTTGGTTTTACAGTGACCAAACATAGATAATTGTGCTAAAACATTTACTCTAGATAGTATCTATATTATATATAATACTAATATTAAAATAATATTCATGACTAGAAAAGGAGACTAGATCTGATTATATAGATCGGTTTCTTTGAGAAATCGGATTACTTTATTGATGCCCTGTGAATTGTCGTCTAGTTCTCGGATAAATTTAAAGTCCTACGTTTATTTATATATTTTACACACTCACATAATATATGTTTCACAGACAGAGGCTCATCGCAGACATCGCATCGAGGAGGAGCTTCGCTGCGCATCAGAAACCCGTGGGTAAGTAAGTGGGTAAGTTGAAAAAACATATAAATAATTGTATATTAAACGCTACAATGTCTATGCAAAATTACAATATTTTACTACAGTGAGTGATACATGTGAGTTCAACGATGGTGGTAATAAAAACCGTCAAACAAGAACTCTGAGCCCCAACAGAGATTTATCTCTACCAAGAGGAAACGGACAACTCATGATGGCAAGATTACTTTCAGTAAACCGACGTCTCTTCAACGTGCGAATATACTTGAAGAGCAATGAGTCTCACAATGTTGTGAATATCCACACAACGTTTGATCACTCCTATTACTGAATTATATAGCTAACTAGTCTGTTCTGTATCGAAAATTTCATACAAAGCAACTTGATCTCTTTCTTTTGTAAAATGTAGATAGCTATTTCAAAGATTCATTGAAGGGCATAATGTCATAGTTGTAAGTTTATTGAAGTGGTTTTCAGTTTGGCAATATGATATTCAATTTATTAGGTTTATTACGTACTTTTTCTTAATTGTTTCCTGTGTATGTGTAAAAGTGTCGTGTGGGACTTCTTTCGAATTCAAGACACTGATATTAACATCGCGTTGTGTCAGCTCGGCCACGCTAGTCTTTCCAGTGGTGGAGGTTAGGGTGTTGGCGCGTCTTACACTCGTAGATCAAGATGGCGGCATGATGTAGTATGTCTTTTACATACTGACGTGGGGTAATGACGTTGTCGGCAGCCAGGGAGTGGAAAGAGGCCAATACTCCCCGCACGCTGCTGCCTAAGCAGCCCGCGGCTATACGGTGGTCGTCGCCGCCCTCATCGTCGGGGCCCTCGGCTCATGGTGCCGTGGAAATGACGCCGTCCTCCGACATCTGGGAATCAAGGAGCAGTACGCGGTCACAATGCGCCGCCTGATGACATCAGACGTGATCCGGTGGAGCAGGGATGTGTATGTGGAGCACGTCTCTGGCATCCGACAATATTGATGTAACGCCACTTGGCTCAAGGAGCAGTACGCGGTCACAATGCGCCGCCTGATGACATCAGACGTGATCCGGTGGAGCAGGGATGTGTATGTGGAGCACGTCTCTTGGCATCCGACAATATTGATGTAACGCCACTTGGCTCAAGGAGCAGTACGCGGTCACAATGCGCCGCCTGATGACATCAGACGTGATCCGGTGGAGCAGGGATGTGTATGTGGAGCACGTCTCTGGCATCCGACAATATTGATGTAACGCCACTTGGCTCAAGGAGCAGTACGCGGTCACAATGCGCCGCCTGATGACATCAGACGTGATCCGGTGGAGCAGGGATGTGTATGTGGAGCACGTCTCTTGGCATCCGACAATATTGATGTAACGCCACTTGGCTCAAGGAGCAGTACGCGGTCACAATGCGCCGCCTGATGACATCAGACGTGATCCGGTGGAGCAGGGATGTGTATGTGGAGCACGTCTCTGGCATCCGACAATATTGATGTAACGCCACTTGGCTCAAGGAGCAGTACTCGGTCACAAAGCGCCGCCTGATGACATCAGACGTGATCCGGTGGAGCAGGGATGTGTATGTGGAGCACGTCTCTGGCATCCGACAATATTGATGTAACGCAACTTGGCTCAAGGAGCAGTACTCGGTCACAATGCGCCGCCTGATGACATCAGACGTGATCCGGTGGAGCAGGGATGTGTACGTAGAGCACGTCTCTGGCATCCGACAATATTGATGTAACGCCACTTGGCTCAAGGAGCAGTACTCGGTCACAATGCGCCGCCTGATGACATCAGACGTGATCCGGTGGAGCAGGGATGTGTATGTGGAGCACGTCTCTTGGCATCCGACAATATTGATGTAACGCCACTTGGCTCAAGGAGCAGTACGCGGTCACAATGCGCCGCCTGATGACATCAGACGTGATCCGGTGGAGCAGGGATGTGTATGTGGAGCACGTCTCTTGGCATCCGACAATATTGATGTAACGCCACTTGGCTCAAGGAGCAGTACGCGGTCACAATGCGCCGCCTGATGACATCAGACGTGATCCGGTGGAGCAGGGATGTGTACGTAGAGCACGTCTCTGGCATCCGACAATATTGATGTAACGCCACTTGGCTCAAGGAGCAGTACTCGGTCACAATGCGCCGCCTGATGACATCAGACGTGATCCGGTGGAGCAGGGATGTGTATGTGGAGCACGTCTCTGGCATCCGACAATATTGATGTAACGCCACTTGGCTCAAGGAGCAGTACTCGGTCACAATGCGCCGCCTGATGACATCAGACGTGATCCGGTGGAGCAGGGATGTGTATGTGGAGCACGTCTCTGGCATCCGACAATATTGATGTAACGCCACTTGGCTCAAGGAGCAGTACTCGGTCACAATGCGCCGCCTGATGACATCAGACGTGATCCGGTGGAGCAGGGATGTGTATGTGGAGCACGTCTCTGGCATCCGACAATATTGATGTAACGCCACTTGGCTCAAGGAGCAGTACGCGGTCACAATGCGCCGCCTGATGACATCAGACGTGATCCGGTGGAGCAGGGATGTGTATGTGGAGCACGTCTCTGGCATCCGACAATATTGATGTAACGCCACTTGGCTCAAGGAGCAGTACGCGGTCACAATGCGCCGCCTGATGACATCAGACGTGATCCGGTGGAGCAGGGATGTGTACGTGGAGCACGTCTCTGGCATCCGACAATATTGATGTAACGCCACTTGGCTCAAGGAGCAGTACTCGGTCACAATGCGCCGCCTGATGACATCAGACGTGATCCGGTGGAGCAGGGATGTGTATGTGGAGCACGTCTCTTGGCATCCGACAATATTGATGTAACGCCACTTGGCTCAAGGAGCAGTACGCGGTCACAATGCGCCGCCTGATGACATCAGACGTGATCCGGTGGAGCAGGGATGTGTATGTGGAGCACGTCTCTGGCATCCGACAATATTGATGTAACGCCACTTGGCTCAAGGAGCAGTACGCGGTCACAATGCGCCGCCTGATGACATCAGACGTGATCCGGTGGAGCAGGGATGTGTATGTGGAGCACGTCTCTGGCATCCGACAATATTGATGTAACGCCACTTGGCTCAAGGAGCAGTACGCGGTCACAATGCGCCGCCTGATGACATCAGACGTGATCCGGTGGAGCAGGGATGTGTATGTGGAGCACGTCGCTTGGCATCCGACAATATTGATGTAACGCCACTTGGCTCAAGGAGCAGTACGCGGTCACAATGCGCCGCCTGATGACATCAGACGTGATCCGGTGGAGCAGGGATGTGTATGTGGAGCACGTCTCTTGGCATCCGACAATATTGATGTAACGCCACTTGGCTCAAGGAGCAGTACTCGGTCACAATGCGCCGCCTGATGACATCAGACGTGATCCGGTGGAGCAGGGATGTGTATGTGGAGCACGTCGCTTGGCATCCGACAATATTGATGTAACGCCACTTGGCTCAAGGAGCAGTACGCGGTCACAATGCGCCGCCTGATGACATCAGACGTGATCCGGTGGAGCAGGGATGTGTATGTGGAGCACGTCTCTGGCATCCGACAATATTGATGTAACGCCACTTGGCTCAAGGAGCAGTACGCGGTCACAATGCGCCGCCTGATGACATCAGACGTGATCCGGTGGAGCAGGGATGTGTATGTGGAGCACGTCTCTTGGCATCCGACAATATTGATGTAACGCCACTTGGCTCAAGGAGCAGTACTCGGTCACAATGCGCCGCCTGATGACATCAGACGTGATCCGGTGGAGCAGGGATGTGTATGTGGAGCACGTCTCTTGGCATCCGACAATATTGATGTAACGCCACTTGGCTCAAGGAGCAGTACTCGGTCACAATGCGCCGCCTGATGACATCAGACGTGATCCGGTGGAGCAGGGATGTGTATGTGGAGCACATCTCTGGCATCCGACAATATTGATGTAACGCCACTTGGCTCAAGGAGCAGTACTCGGTCACAATGCGCCGCCTGATGACATCAGACGTGATCCGGTGGAGCAGGGATGTGTATGTGGAGCACGTCTCTGGCATCCGACAATATTGATGTAACGCCACTTGGCTCAAGGAGCAGTACTCGGTCACAATGCGCCGCCTGATGACATCAGACGTGATCCGGTGGAGCAGGGATGTGTATGTGGAGCACGTCTCTGGCATCCGACAATATTGATGTAACGCCACTTGGCTCAAGGAGCAGTACTCGGTCACAATGCGCCGCCTGATGACATCAGACGTGATCCGGTGGAGCAGGGATGTGTATGTGGAGCACGTCTCTTGGCATCCGACAATATTGATGTAACGCCACTTGGCTCAAGGAGCAGTACTCGGTCACAATGCGCCGCCTGATGACATCAGACGTGATCCGGTGGAGCAGGGATGTGTATGTGGAGCACGTCTCTGGCATCCGACAATATTGATGTAACGCCACTTGGCTCAAGGAGCAGTACGCGGTCACAATGCGCCGCCTGATGTCATCAGACGTGATCCGGTGGAGCAGGGATGTGTATGTGGAGCACGTCTCTGGCATCCGACAATATTGATGTAACGCCACTTGGCTCAAGGAGCAGTACGCGGTCACAATGCGCCGCCTGATGACATCAGACGTGATCCGGTGGAGCAGGGATGTGTATGTGGAGCACGTCTCTGGCATCCGACAATATTGATGTAACGCTACTTGGCTCAAGGAGCAGTACGCGGTCACAATGCGCCGCCTGATGACATCAGACGTGATCCGGTGGAGCAGGGATGTGTATGTGGAGCACGTCTCTGGCATCCGACAATATTGATGTAACGCCACTTGGCTCAAGGAGCAGTACGCGGTCACAATGCGCCGCCTGATGACATCAGACGTGATCCGGTGGAGCAGGGATGTGTATGTAGAGCACGTCTCTGGCATCCGACAATATTGATGTAACGCCACTTGGCTCAAGGAGCAGTACGCGGTCACAATGCGCCGCCTGATGACATCAGACGTGATCCGGTGGAGCAGGGATGTGTATGTGGAGCACGTCTCTGGCATCCGACAATATTGATGTAACGCCACTTGGCTCAAGGAGCAGTACTCGGTCACAATGCGCCGCCTGATGACATCAGACGTGATCCGGTGGAGCAGGGATGTGTATGTGGAGCACGTCTCTGGCATCCGACAATATTGATGTAACGCCACTTGGCTCAAGGAGCAGTACGCGGTCACAATGCGCCGCCTGATGACATCAGACGTGATCCGGTGGAGCAGGGATGTGTATGTGGAGCACGTCTCTGGCATCCGACAATATTGATGTAACGCCACTTGGCTCAAGGAGCAGTACGCGGTCACAATGCGCCGCCTGATGACATCAGACGTGATCCGGTGGAGCAGGGATGTGTATGTGGAGCACGTCTCTTGGCATCCGACAATATTGATGTAACGCCACTTGGCTCAAGGAGCAGTACGCGGTCACAATGCGCCGCCTGATGACATCAGACGTGATCCGGTGGAGCAGGGATGTGTACGTAGAGCACGTCTCTTGGCATCCGACAATATTGATGTAACGCCACTTGGCTCAAGGAGCAGTACGCGGTCACAATGCGCCGCCTGATGACATCAGACGTGATCCGGTGGAGCAGGGATGTGTATGTGGAGCATGTCTCTGGCATCCGACAATATTGATGTAACGCCACTTGGCTCAAGGAGCAGTACTCGGTCACAATGCGCCGCCTGATGACATCAGACGTGATCCGGTGGAGCAGGGATGTGTATGTGGAGCACGTCTCTTGGCATCCGACAATATTGATGTAACGCCACTTGGCTCAAGGAGCAGTACGCGGTCACAATGCGCCGCCTGATGACATCAGACGTGATCCGGTGGAGCAGGGATGTGTATGTGGAGCACGTCTTTGGCATCCGACAATATTGATGTAACGCCACTTGGCTCAAGGAGCAGTACTCGGTCACAATGCGCCGCCTGATGACATCAGACGTGATCCGGTGGAGCAGGGATGTGTATGTGGAGCACGTCTCTGGCATCCGACAATATTGATGTAACGCCACTTGGCTCAAGGAGCAGTACGCGGTCACAATGCGCCGCCTGATGACATCAGACGTGATCCGGTGGAGCAGGGATGTGTATGTGGAGCACGTCTCTGGCATCCGACAATATTGATGTAACGCCACTTGGCTCAAGGAGCAGTACGCGGTCACAATGCGCCGCCTGATGACATCAGACGTGATCCGGTGGAGCAGGGATGTGTATGTGGAGCACGTCGCTTGGCATCCGACAATATTGATGTAACGCCACTTGGCTCAAGGAGCAGTACGCGGTCACAATGCGCCGCCTGATGACATCAGACGTGATCCGGTGGAGCAGGGATGTGTATGTGGAGCACGTCTCTTGGCATCCGACAATATTGATGTAACGCCACTTGGCTCAAGGAGCAGTACGCGGTCACAATGCGCCGCCTGATGACATCAGACGTGATCCGGTGGAGCAGGGATGTGTATGTGGAGCACGTCTCTTGGCATCCGACAATATTGATGTAACGCCACTTGGCTCAAGGAGCAGTACGCGGTCACAATGCGCCGCCTGATGACATCAGACGTGATCCGGTGGAGCAGGGATGTGTATGTGGAGCACGTCTCTTGGCATCCGACAATATTGATGTAACGCCACTTGGCTCAAGGAGCACTACGCGGTCACAATGCGCCGCCTGATGACATCAGACGTGATCCGGTGGAGCAGGGATGTGTATGTGGAGCACGTCTCTTGGCATCCGACAATATTGATGTAACGCCACTTGGCTCAAGGAGCAGTACGCGGTCACAATGCGCCGCCTGATGACATCAGACGTGATCCGGTGGAGCAGGGATGTGTATGTGGAGCACGTCTCTTGGCATCCGACAATATTGATGTAACGCCACTTGGCTCAAGGAGCAGTACGCGGTCACAATGCGCCGCCTGATGACATCAGACGTGATCCGGTGGAGCAGGGATGTGTATGTGGAGCACGTCTCTTGGCATCCGACAATATTGATGTAACGCCACTTGGCTCAAGGAGCACTACGCGGTCACAATGCGCCGCCTGATGACATCAGACGTGATCCGGTGGAGCAGGGATGTGTATGTGGAGCACGTCTCTTGGCATCCGACAATATTGATGTAACGCCACTTGGCTCAAGGAGCACTACGCGGTCACAATGCGCCGCCTGATGACATCAGACGTGATCCGGTGGAGCAGGGATGTGTATGTGGAGCACGTCTCTGGCATCCGACAATATTGATGTAACGCCACTTGGCTCAAGGAGCAGTACGCGGTCACAATGCGCCGCCTGATGACATCAGACGTGATCCGGTGGAGCAGGGATGTGTATGTGGAGCACGTCTCTGGCATCCGACAATATTGATGTAACGCCACTTGGCTCAAGGAGCAGTACGCGGTCACAATGCGCCGCCTGATGACATCAGACGTGATCCGGTGGAGCAGGGATGTGTATGTGGAGCACGTCTCTTGGCATCCGACAATATTGATGTAACGCCACTTGGCTCAAGGAGCAGTACGCGGTCACAATGCGCCGCCTGATGACATCAGACGTGATCCGGTGGAGCAGGGATGTGTACGTAGAGCACGTCTCTTGGCATCCGACAATATTGATGTAACGCCACTTGGCTCAAGGAGCAGTACGCGGTCACAATGCGCCGCCTGATGACATCAGACGTGATCCGGTGGAGCAGGGATGTGTATGTGGAGCATGTCTCTGGCATCCGACAATATTGATGTAACGCCACTTGGCTCAAGGAGCAGTACTCGGTCACAATGCGCCGCCTGATGACATCAGACGTGATCCGGTGGAGCAGGGATGTGTATGTGGAGCACGTCTCTTGGCATCCGACAATATTGATGTAACGCCACTTGGCTCAAGGAGCAGTACGCGGTCACAATGCGCCGCCTGATGACATCAGACGTGATCCGGTGGAGCAGGGATGTGTATGTGGAGCACGTCTTTGGCATCCGACAATATTGATGTAACGCCACTTGGCTCAAGGAGCAGTACTCGGTCACAATGCGCCGCCTGATGACATCAGACGTGATCCGGTGGAGCAGGGATGTGTATGTGGAGCACGTCTCTGGCATCCGACAATATTGATGTAACGCCACTTGGCTCAAGGAGCAGTACGCGGTCACAATGCGCCGCCTGATGACATCAGACGTGATCCGGTGGAGCAGGGATGTGTATGTGGAGCACGTCTCTGGCATCCGACAATATTGATGTAACGCCACTTGGCTCAAGGAGCAGTACGCGGTCACAATGCGCCGCCTGATGACATCAGACGTGATCCGGTGGAGCAGGGATGTGTATGTGGAGCACGTCGCTTGGCATCCGACAATATTGATGTAACGCCACTTGGCTCAAGGAGCAGTACGCGGTCACAATGCGCCGCCTGATGACATCAGACGTGATCCGGTGGAGCAGGGATGTGTATGTGGAGCACGTCTTTGGCATCCGACAATATTGATGTAACGCCACTTGGCTCAAGGAGCAGTACTCGGTCACAATGCGCCGCCTGATGACATCAGACGTGATCCGGTGGAGCAGGGATGTGTATGTGGAGCACGTCTCTGGCATCCGACAATATTGATGTAACGCCACTTGGCTCAAGGAGCAGTACGCGGTCACAATGCGCCGCCTGATGACATCAGACGTGATCCGGTGGAGCAGGGATGTGTATGTGGAGCACGTCTCTGGCATCCGACAATATTGATGTAACGCCACTTGGCTCAAGGAGCAGTACGCGGTCACAATGCGCCGCCTGATGACATCAGACGTGATCCGGTGGAGCAGGGATGTGTATGTGGAGCACGTCGCTTGGCATCCGACAATATTGATGTAACGCCACTTGGCTCAAGGAGCAGTACGCGGTCACAATGCGCCGCCTGATGACATCAGACGTGATCCGGTGGAGCAGGGATGTGTATGTGGAGCACGTCTCTTGGCATCCGACAATATTGATGTAACGCCACTTGGCTCAAGGAGCAGTACGCGGTCACAATGCGCCGCCTGATGACATCAGACGTGATCCGGTGGAGCAGGGATGTGTATGTGGAGCACGTCTCTTGGCATCCGACAATATTGATGTAACGCCACTTGGCTCAAGGAGCAGTACGCGGTCACAATGCGCCGCCTGATGACATCAGACGTGATCCGGTGGAGCAGGGATGTGTATGTGGAGCACGTCTCTTGGCATCCGACAATATTGATGTAACGCCACTTGGCTCAAGGAGCACTACGCGGTCACAATGCGCCGCCTGATGACATCAGACGTGATCCGGTGGAGCAGGGATGTGTATGTGGAGCATGTCTCTGGCATCCGACAATATTGATGTAACGCCACTTGGCTGAATTAGCGATTTCTATAATGTATTTTAAATGATTTTAGACATTTTATATTCTTTGACTTGTATTTGATTTGAGTAATGTTTATCCTATGTGCATTGGTAGCACTCCTTAAATTCAATAAATGCAAAATGGCCATGAATTATTTCCTAGTTGTGATCGCCATCTAAATTCGAATATTTATTATTATTATATTATTCTTTATTTGTCCAGATCAGTTGACAATTTGAATTAACAAGTCACTTCAAAACAAAAAAAACACATTAACAATCATTCATTACAATAATTGTTACAACATCGTACCGGATAAAAACATCCATCAGAAATTATGTTAATCACCATTTTAAATCTCTCTCTCATTTATACTTAAAAGTCATGTAAAACACATTCGTGATAATTACACTGCATCAAAGAAGCATGACAAAGCTGGGTTCAGCATGGTTAACCCAGCCATTCAGCCTCGTAGTCAGATTGCGAGTGATGTTTTCGGAACATAGGTAGTAATGAAGAAGCCTATGCCATGTAGGGGTAATTCAGCATCTAATTCCCAATATTTCCGTTAGATGGTGTGGCAGTACATATTTAGAAATAATTAGTTTCGAGACCACGTTTCGCAAAACGAACGAAAATAACAAGAATCGATTAAAATGGCGCCGCCCAGGCGAATGTCAACACGCCTAGAAAGCTCATGCTCGGGAGTTTGACAGATTTGGTTGGGGGAGATGACTCGAAAGTAGCATTTACGACTCAAATGCCCATATATCGCTTTGGAACAGCTGAATCGGTGTCTCAGTTACAGACTGAGTATGATCCAGGGAACGAAGAGCCTGTTCCAGCTGCCAAGAAAAGCTCTAAGAAAAAGCAGAACTCAGCTTGCAGTGATCGACTCAACTTGCACAGAAAGTGCTGGAAGACGCGTAACCAGACATTCAAAAGATGATTAACGGCCTTCAACCTCCGTTCTCCAAGTAATCAACCTCCAAACAAATCAGAACCTCATTCCGCCACAAAGTCTGGAAAGACTCATCAAAAATCATCCTCCAAAAAGTAATCATTTCATAACCAAGCCGACACTCGGCAAGAAAAACAGCCATCGACCGGGTTTAAATGGACAAAAGCTGAAATTGACAACTTAACAACTGATATCCTTGCGGCATCTTATTCCTTGGGCTCATCATTGATTGTTAAGTCAATGATTCAGAATCAGCCTTCTCCGCCTCCGGCGTCCTATACCGAAGGATTTTTAGCCGGATGCTTAAGATCTAACACGCTTCACTCAGCCGCAATTCAAGCGCTGGAAGCACGAGCATTCCGAGAACTGGCAATGCTTATAGATAGCATGGCTATGTCTTTCAACGGACTTAGGTCTTTTAGTGAAGCCAATACCAAGTCCATTTCTGCATTACCTAACAAAGCAGGAGAGTCATTATCAAAACTGGAGAAACTTACAGACAACACCATACAATTCATTGATGCACAATCTCTACATAAATCACGTACACACAAATCCGCCTCCGAAAAAACATCATCAAGTATGACCCTGTTTGTCCAATCCCCAGAGGTAAATTATAGAGGGCTCACAATTGCATGGGGTACATTTTTGGTACATTGACTTGAACATGGTGTACAGGCAGCGGATATTGAATGCCTTGATACAGGAGTAACTGCAGAACTCATTTCTGTTCTCCGCTACTTCGGGGATCTTGATGCTATAAGGCAATTTCTTGCCATGCATTTTCACCCACAATACGACACCTTAATTCAAAGTCAATCCTGGAGAACAAATCATACTACGTCTGAATCCCTGACAACCCATGTTATGTCAGAGCATCATAGAGCACTCACCCATCCAGTGGTTTATGTACCATTTCAGGATAGACCATCAAAGAAGGGAAAAGGATCCTCCAAGAAGTCCAGTAAGAGAAAGGATTAGCAGCCATACAATTCGATTTAAAACCTCAGGAAGCCTTTGATAACCAAGTCTGACAATAATGCTCTTCATCAGAGTAATCTTGAGGGTTAGTTGCCTCATATCATTCTTTTAGTCTAGAATGTTTTCACGCAAGTGCCAAATCAGTCCTTTCATTTGAATGACTGCAACTATGAATCTCATCAAGAGTTCCTCTTAAAGATAATTATGAAATTATAATCACTTTGACATTAAAAGTAGATTTAGAAAAAAATCGGCATCCTCGTTCGAGGGCCAGCGACAACAATCTGGATAGCGATGATGAGGAATATTTAGGCAGTGAATCTAGTGATAATGAAGAAGATGTAGATTAATACTAGTGTTATCCACTAGTGATAATGAATCTGGTGACGAAATATCTGACGAAGAAGATAATGGTTCAACAAACCCCTGGACGCCGTGTTGACATCAACAATGGTAGGTCTGCTAGACCATTTCCTACAACTTGGGATTGGAAACACGCACAAAATGTTCCCAAAGTAATCTAGTGGAGCGGTCGCTCCACTCAGCCAAGTCTTACCGTACACTCACAGTCACTCAACATACCGTAAATGCCTATATGGGTGATTCTTGAAAAAGTAACCAATTTGTGTATTTAGCTTGTAACTTTTGAACCTTAACTCCGATTTTAATTTTTTTTATTTGTAAATATGTATTTTGGCTTCTTTGTTTTATAGAATAATTTCTGTATTACTGAAGTCACGAAATTATTTAATATTAATTAAAAACTGTCAATTTTATCATTCTCCTGGCTGTCACCACAAACGTTTTGGTATACATTATGTCTCAAAATTCCTTGATTATACATTTTTCGTACAATGTTGTGAACAATATACATATTTAATTAGTTGTATATATCGAAAATACATTAAAATGTAATAACAAGTGAAATCTTCATACCGTGGGAACCATTTGAAATGTGGTCACTGACAGGAGAATTTGCTTCCCGCCAATTTTCAAATGTTGCCATACCTTCATCATAGAGGGGGTGGCATGTCTGTTTTGAAACAATTCGTGCACAGCAGAGCTTACTTCACTCAACTAGCTCAACTTGATGGCATCATGGCGATTTTGAAGGCATGAAATCTTCAATTGACTATTCCTTTGATGTAAGTATTCTTTATAAAAATCATTCTCCTGGTCGTTGTTATTACGACAACTATTATTTTTTTCATTTATTTTCCTACTAATTATTATTCATTTAATGTTCTGGTGACTGTATAATATGAAATTGTACATTTTGAAGTCATGCTTTGGAGGCTAGGCCCTGATAACCACACTTTTTATCATTCTCCTGACATCATTCTCCTGGAATATACTTGCCAGTAGAATGATTATAGTCCAGGAGAATGATTGAACAATACAATACTTTCTGCAAGGATGCTAATTATATTGATTATTACTACACTAACATTCACTCACGTCCCTTTTTAGGCCCAATAAGCAATTTTGAACAACAATGGCCCCAAAGAATAAGGATGAGTTGCGTCTTCAAAAGAAAAGAGAGGCTGAAAAATTGCGCCAGGCAAGGATTACTGCCGATCCGCTGCTTCTTCAACGAGAAAAAGAGAAACGGCATGCAAAGTACTTGAATAGACTGGCTTAGGGGCAAATCAAGCCTGCTAAAGACTTAAAAGGAAGAGAACGGCGCTTTCAACGCAATCTTTGGAAAAAGGCGTCCCGTAAATACAGAACTAAACAAGAGATTTTGCAGCAGGAAGCGTTGCAAGCCAATAGCCCGCCATCAAATGATGCCGCGATTGAATTAAATTCACAGCAGTCATCGACGAAGTCATCTACTCGTTCCTCAAGTTTGCCACTGACGGAATCTGCCACTTCTTCACGTGAAGATGGGAGGAAGAATCAAGGAAGAAAGAGAGTCAGGAAAGAAAAGGCTGCAATGTACAGGAGACTTAAATCCACTTTAAAAGAGTTGCAAGTGGAAAAAAGGAGGACAGTTAAATACAAGCAAAGATATTACAGGCTTGTCAAAGCAAATTCGAATAAAAATATTAATACTACCCCTAATACGAAGGTACGCATGCTTCTGAGAAAGCACAGATTTGTGTCTCCAGAAGTTAAGAAGAAGTTGCTCTACGGGGAAGTTTTGGACCTCCAGATGTCTTCGTCTTATAAGAGACTTAAATCGAACAAGGAGAAACAACTTTTTGCACAGATGACTAGAGCAAGCGGTATCGTCATGAAAGCGTACCGGATGAAATCTAATGCGAGCAACTTCATGAAATATAAATCTCTGACGACTGATGAGGTGTCAAAAAGGTCATTGTTCAAGAGAAAAGAGCTCGATATACTTGCCAGTACAGTCTGTAGGTTCCTCGAGAGGGATGAGAGCAGCCGCTTGTGCCCGGGCAAGCGAGACACCATCACCAAGCAGCAAGTCAAGAAGCAGAAACGTCTCTTGAACGATTCTTTATTCAACTTGCATAAAAAGTTTCTAGCTGCTTACCCAACATTGCCATACAGCTCGATTAGTTACTCCAGATTCTGTGCCATGCGCCCATTTCACATTGTTGCACCAAAAGTCGACGGTCGTGAAACGTGCGCATGCACGATTCATGCTAATATGAATTTACTTCTGGCAAAGCTTAAGCAGATGAAAGTAGTTGAGTGTCGATCTGCAAATGAACTGGTGAATGACCTATGCTGCGATCCACAAGACATCAATTGCATTCTGAGAAAATGCAATGTATGCAGAAGTAAAATAATCAGCTACAATGATTTTACTGCAAGTGTGAATGACACAGTGAAGTTTTCACGGTGGGTTCTGAAGAAAGAGAAGAGGATAATCAAGGGTAAAGAAACCGAAGTAAAGTTTAATGCTAAGGCCATCTTGGAATCGACCATTGGGGATTTGGTTGATTTGTTAGAGAACACTTTCCCACGGTTCATGATTCATGTGGGGAACATTCGCCACCAATACAAGACCATCAACGAACTTAAGCGGGAGATGACCGAACACGAAGCTCTGATACACATCGATTTCTCCGAGAACTATTCGTGTAAATATTCGGAAGAAATCCAAGCTGTGCACTTTGGTGCAGCGCGCAAACAAGTGACGTTGCACACTGGTGTGTTTTACCATAGAGAAGCTACCGATGACCATCTGACCCCTACGTCCTTCTGTTCTCTGTCTCAAAACATGAGGCATGACCCACCTGCAATATGGGCTCACCTCAATCCCATCCTCCAATATGTACTTTTCACCTTTCCAAATGTAAATATTCTTCACTTCCTAAGCGACAGTCCGTCCACACAGTACAGGAATAAAAACAATTTTTATTTATTGACTCGATTGTTAAAAGAAAATTTCCCCTCTATCCAAAAAGCAAGTTGGAACTTTTCGGAATCAGGACATGGGAAAGGTGCCCCCGATGGAATCGGGGGAGTCCTGAAGCGTACAGCTGACCGTGTGGTGGCGCAGGGAACGGACATTGCTGACTTCAATGACCTCATGCAAGAGCTACGTAATAATACGAAAGGTGTACGCCTGTATGAAGTTTTGGAAGAGGACATCTGCCGCGTGGACCAGGAACTTAAAATGGTGAATGTGATGCCGTTTAAAGGCACGATGAAGGTTCACCAGTGCGTGTGGGATGCTTCAGACCAGAACTTCCTCAGTATGAGGCACCTGAGCTGTTTTGAGTGCGCCCCAGGAGTTGATTGTAAACATTTCAACATTGGACATGAGCTATGGAAGGTCAACCCTGCAACATGTGCCGACAAGGGTGAAAGCTCTTTCGAAGATGAAGCATCATCGGACTTTTCATCGGACGACGATCTGCCCTTGGCCCTCAGCTCTGTTACCTCGACGACTTCTTCCACAGGTATGCATCATAGACTTGTAGGTCTGTAGATTACCAATTAATAATATTTTTACAAACACATTTAATTACTTTATCTAATTACAGATCTCCTCAAGCCGAAGATTGGCGACTGGGTGGTTGTGCGATACAACGACACCCTCTACCCAGGAGTAGTATTGAAAGGACCCGACGTGTCGGGGAGGTGGCGCATAGAAGCCATGGAGCCAGTGGGAAATAAGTGTTTTAAGTGGCCAAACACAAAAGATCTTCACTCGTATCATTATACTGAAATTATTAAAATAATTATGCCGCCAATTCCCTGTGGAATGCGTGCAAGTCAGTTTTACTTCAAACCTTCATTTTGATTCATAACTTTCATGCTTTTAGTTCATTGATTTTATCAATTACTAACTTATTGTACTAAGACAATAAATTTCATGAACTTGAATTATCTCAACAAAGTGTAATTGCACATTTCTACAATTATAGTCATTCTCCTGGATCCCGAGTCATTCTCCTGGAATCTAAAATTTTGTAATCCAATTTAAACATGCCCTTTTGGCCAAAGTGTGCTCCCACTAATTAAATTATGTTTAATACAGCTCTAGGTACACTCCCCCAAATAATAAATGGTACTCCGTTTTGCGGCTATGTCCTTTCACCGTAAACGATTTTAATAGGTACCCTGTAGAGTGAGAGAGCGCGATAGTTGATGTGCGAGTGAGAAGAAAGATTGACGAGAGGTTGTCGGGCATCTCACTCACAAGTAGTCTTGTCTCGCTTGCACTTGGTACTAACTGGGGTGGTTCATGCCGAGTTGTTTTCTGGTGGAGTGGGGTGAGGTGAACTAAAATAGATAACGATGTCAATAACTGCTGCCTGCAGAAGATCCTCGATTGATTCAATGCTCGAACTGTCCTCGCCGTGGTTTACCGTGAATGAATTACACTGATATTTCCAAAATGTTCGAATGTAGTATTTTCAAGGGTTTAATTTTATAGGTTTTTGCATAATCATATTGTAATCGTTGAATGAACCATTCTATTAGAATATTACAAACAACAGAAGAGATGGAGAGAGAAGGAGGCGATTTATATACCGACTATCGACTATTTCAAATCCAAATACTCGGTTGATGAAATAGAGGTCATCGGACTAATGATCGGGCACAATATCAGAATGTTGTATTCCTTTTGTAAACGTTTCAATTTAGTTAAAACATTTATAAAAAAACATTTTAATTTCAGTTTTATAAAATCATTATAGGTATTATGCGAGACCATTTTATTCCAAATTTATAAGCGATTGATCATTTGTTCCGATGCCTTTAAAGTATACTCCCGGTATTATTAATTTTATTTTATTATCAACCATTTGTACTTATATCTTGCTTCATTGTTAATTATTTGATAGTTATAGACTTATTCATTATGATAGGAAAGATTCATTATGCTATCATCCTGACTCCACTGGAAGTTTTCCTTAAAACCCAGTATATCATTATTCATTATTAAATCTTCGAATGTGTAAAACGTGTAACATAATTTTCTATAAAATGATTGGTATTCTGTATATTTTGCAATTTGAATTGACTTCAAACAGATATAAAATAATAATAAATTCATTGCTTTGCCAGCAAACTGTCGTGTCAGCTATAGTTCATAAACGACACAAAAGCCTGTTAAATAGCAATGAGTGAAATTTAACATCACATTCAAACACCAAAAATATCCACTAAATAGGATAGCGCATTTACTGATAAAAGATGTGTATATAGTGTAGAAGAAAATGTATTCTATAGTTTGCACTTTCATCCAGTGTTGAGGAAGTTCCTTTTTAAAATGATATATTTTGAAGTTCAGTTCATGACCAAATATATGAAATTTTGAAAGTACAAATTCTTTTATTCAGAATTGGGTAATAAAAGTTCTAGTTCCTTAAAAACGAATATAATTTCTTTTGAAATGTCTTCTTTTGACAACATTTAAAAGTTAAAGAAAATTCAAGGGTTAAATACTCAAGAGCACCCCATGAACCGCAATTGTTTTCACCATTTTACTCACTAAAATGATATTTATCCACTATTTCACAATTTTATTTGATGATAATATTAATTAAGAAGATAATTGATGTGTGTGAAAGATATTAGTATATAGGGCTGTGCGAGTTTGAAATTTTTCAGGTCGAGCAAGATCGAGAATATTTATAGTAGAAATTCGAAATTACAAAAGAAGGAAACTGCGGTTCGTACGGTTAAAATAAACGTTTGACGTTCACGTTTCTTGTAAACAAATGTGAACGCGTTCACTCAAGAGTTCCCCAAAAAAGTAGCGCGGTCCTAGTTATTTTTAAAAGTTCCTTCCCCAACACTGCTTTCATTTATAAAATTAAATAATTTATGACTGAATAATTGCTGTGATAAATGTGATTAATGTGACATTTATATATAATGTGAAATTAAAATGACTAATGAGTTTGTAGTAAATAATTTTCTACACTACAATATAATTATTTACAATAAACTCATTATTAGTCATTTTAATTTCAAGTAACTATTTGGTCAACTGAGCTTACTATTCTTAATAAACACAAAAGAACTACTTGATTTTGTAAGTATTAGTTTACAAAACATACTCTTCATAATGCAAGTATTATTCAGGATCAAGTTAAAAAAGGTAAAAAATTACCATGCATTGGCGTTTCAATAAATCTGTGGTGTAACCAAGGATAACCTAGGTATAACCAGAGAGGTAATCTAGAATTTCTTTTGTATAACAAATTCGAAAATATCACATTAAAACGTACTTTTGATGATCCTACCTTTGTAATGAAAGAAGAAATGCAGTTACGATTTTATCTTCATGTATAAGTAGTCACCACAATGTTGTCAAATGACCAGTCAAGTACACATTCTTACAAATGAAATAACATCAAAATAATAATGGTACTAAATTAGAAACTAAGTCAACAGGTCAATTCCAAACAAATCTTATATCAAAAAATGTTTTCGCATTCTTCTTAGAACACTTCAAGTAGTGATAAAAGGGGCGTCAAACCCCCTTTGCCTCCCACCCTCAAAACTGAGTGACAATAAAGCGATTTTGATACGAATAACTTATAACAATGCTCTTAATTACATAAATTAAAACAAATTATCAAAATATGAAATTAAATGGAATATATAGACTCATTCCAATCTGCCATAAGCAGTAAATGTCCTTCCAATAATGATATCATCATTTATTATATTGATCAATGTTATTTATTTCTTGGGTAAGGTGAGACGATTGTCAATCGAAAAGTCGAGTTGTCATTTTATATGATTCAACCGAAGTTTTAAAAACTAGGAAAACGCTCAGTGTAACGCGTTGATGAGCGAGCCATCGTACTGAATCCGATTTGATATGCGCTTGCAAGTAACAGCTGCTCTATATGCTTTGCTTTTTTCTATATGCTTTCTGCAGCATTAAGAAGGCAAGGATGAAAATGTAGTATACACTTTTGGAATATTTCAAGATTATAGAATAAAATGTCCTTAAAATGACAATAACTTTTGAAATAACGACAGATTAGTCTTCAACATAGCAAACAAATACCTAAAATGTTGTACCAACATTTTAGATATTTGTTACCAATGAACATGCAAAGTTTTAAGTTTATCGATAAATTTGTACTAGTTTAATTTTTAAAAATCACAGGAAAGATTGTTTTAAATTTTAACCGATGGGAGGATTTTACTGAATTTGTGTAAGATTGGGGACAATGTTGGTTGCAATGACTTTGCTAAATTTCAAATCGATCGGAATAACCAATCGAAAGATAATTATTTTAAAATTTGAACCAATCACAGGATACCGTTCAAAATCGATCCCAGGGACCGCACAGATTACTTTAGTAAGTGTGCAAAATTTCAGATCGATTGGTTGTGCGGTTTTACCTTGCAATTGAATTTATTGTGCGAGAATAGCGAGCGTCAACACTGTGCTATATTTTTGTGTGTTTTAATGTGACATAAAATTTCAATTATGTATTTTTTACATGCTTCTTGTGTCACTTATAAATTGGGGATACTTTCTGTTTTTTTTTATGTGTGTTTTTATTGTATTTTTGTCAGCAGTGACTAGAACAAACCGTTCAACCAATCGATCTGAAAATCTGAACACACTAATGTCATCTAGAAGCGGTCCCCTGTAATATTATCATTCTAATCTTTCGTTAATTTCAAGAGTTATTGACATTGAACGGACATTTTATGAGTGTTTGGAATATTTGTCAAATTTCTTGAAGGAATTGTCAGGATATTTCATTACTGGTTCTCTGACGCCTTTCGTTTCGGCTCATTCCAAGGTATCTTAGAAACATGCAATCGCAAATCAATTCACGTGGAAAACGAATTGGCTCGCTCATCAATGCGTTATAGACTACGCACTTGTTAATGTATATTCATATGATCTTCATATTATGATCTGTTTGTTCATTTTCTCTAAATGGCAATGCACAAAATTAATGTTTTTCCCCGAGTGCGGACATTATTTTGACACACATAAAAAAGAAAGTAAGACATTTTTGAAGGTTGAATCGATGTGTTGTATTCGCTGCAATTAGCCCTTATGTGAGGCAACATATTTAATCAAAATTCAGACAAGCGATGATAAAATTTAAAAATAGCAAATTTAAATATATGTGTGTCAGAATTTCCACTGAATCTTGGAGTTTTCAGATTTTTTATAGAATGTGTAAAATAGGATATAATGTTGGTCTTAATTACCAATTCAACGTTTCTTTTTATTCTCGACCTATAGAAAATATTTTTTTAAATTGGAACCAATAGATATGGCGGAAACTTTGTAACGATTAAGAAAATTTTTGTCTTAAAATTTGTTTACAGTTTGTTTTACAATTTCAAATTGATCTGATCAACCAATCAGAAGACATTAATTTCAATTTGACCCAATAAACGAATTTCGAAAAATGTAGGTCTGCAAACCGCAGAGTTGATGCAACATGTTTGCAAAATATCAGCTCAATCGAATGCAATTACAGTGGGTGATACCTCAGTAACAAGCAAAAGAAACAGACGAATTGATGCATAACTGACAAGTCAGTTTGCTGACATT
Organism: Leuctra nigra; assembly: GCA_934045905.1. NCBI lineage: Eukaryota > Metazoa > Arthropoda > Insecta > Plecoptera > Leuctridae > Leuctra > Leuctra nigra. Next base: position 65,523,869 of record OW203761.1, on the reverse strand, counting down.
GTCAAGAATTTAATTTAATATATGATTATTCTATTAGAAAGGTTCATTCAACGATTACAATATGATTATGCAAATAGCTATAAAATTAAACCCTTGAAAATACTACATTCGAACATTTTGGAAATATCAGTGTAATTCATTCACGGTAAACCACGGCGAGGACAGTTCGAGCATTGAATCAATCGAGGATCTTCTGCAGGTAGCAGTTATTGACATCGTTATCTATTTTAGTTCACCTCACCCCACTCCACCAGAAAACAACTCGGCATGAACCACCCCAGTTAGTACCAAGTGCAAGCGAGACAAGACTACTTGTGAGTGAGATGCCCGACAACCTCTCGTCAATCTTTCTTCTCACTCGCACATCAACTATCGCGCTCTCTCACTCTACAGGGTACCTATTAAAATCGTTTACGGTGAAAGGACATAGCCGCAAAACGGAGTACCATTTATTATTTGGGGGAGTGTACATGCATATTTTTTTTCAGATTTTTGTGGCATAATTTAAGTAACATTTTATTTTTTTACTAAATTGTCCTATTTTTCAAGAATCACCCATATAAACTGAGGAGCAGACCAACTACTTTTACTGTAAGCAACAAAATAGCATTTTCGGCCAACTGGATCTCAACAATGGAAAATCTCTCATTGTTGTGAAATGTCTTAATTTTGAGCTATGGCCCACCTAACAACATATACATCACGCGACAACAACCAGTCATGCCGTTTACGACCTAGAGGGCAGTGAAAATCGTGAAATTACACCGCTTTCATCTGCTTCCTCTTCTTCTTCTTCTTCATATGATTCCCGAAAAAGTTGCTATCACCGCCACAGCCTAAACGGCTGAACCGATCAACCTGAAATTTTTACCACATATGCACTTTTGGCGTCTGATGATACCTTGCCTCTTATAAATTTTTTGTGCCGCCATTTTTAAACCGGAAGTGACGTCATATATAAAAAACAGCTGGACCGATTAGAACGAAATTAGCGCCATTCGATTTAGATGGTCATCTATATGAAATATGATACTAAAAACATTATTTTCTTATTTTCTAAACCGGAAGTGACGTCATAAATTCACAATATTTAGCTTATTTCATCAAATTATACTTTAAATACACATATAATTAGCTTACATTGTAACATAGACAATACAAAATAATTATAATTTAAATACAGTGTTCTCGGTCGCCATTTCTGAAACCGGAAGTGACGTCATATATCGAAAACACCTGTACCGATTGCCACTGAACTAGCTCCTGTCTATGCATTCTGCAATCTTTTTGAAAAATCAATTGGGATAAATGAATATACAAATAAACGGTACCGGAAATGGCGGCAGGAACCACTAAATGAAACCGGAAGTGACGTCATATATTGAAAACGGCATGACCGATTTGACGGAAATTAGCGCTAAAGAATTCAGAAGGTCATTCATGAAGTATCAACTAGATAGAACTAGATTGTTTTCTTATTACCTATACCGGAAATGACGTCATGAATATGCTAAATGACGCCATTAATATGCTAAATGACACTCAATTCCCCAATCTATACTTTTAAAAAGATATTTAGAAACATACATTGTGAATAATTATAAATTCAAGATTGCGGTGTACTCGGCCGCCATTTGCAAAAACCGGAAGTGACGTCATATATCGAAAACGGCTGTATCGATTGTAACCAAATTTTGGAATTGTGTAGGACTAATAATTATGAATTCAAGACGACATTATTTTTGGCCGCCATTGTTTAAATCGGAAGTGACGTCATATATCAAAAACGGATGTACCGATTGCAACTAAATTATGTAATTATGTAGGACTTATATTTTTGAATTAAAGACGACATTATTTTCGACCGCCATTGTTAAAACCGGAAGTGACGTCATATATCGAAAACGGCTGTACCGATTGCAACTAAATTATGTAATTATGTAGGACTTATATTTTTGAATTAAAGACGATATTATTTTCGACCGCCATTGTTAAAACCGAAAGTGACGTCATATGTCGAAAACGGCTGTACCGATTGCAACTAAATTATCTAATTATGTTGGACTTATAATTATGAATTCAAGACAACATTATTTCTGGCCGCCATATTTAAAACAGGAAGTGACGTCATTTATAGAAAACAGATGTACCGATTGCAACTAAATTATGTAATTATATAGCCCTTATATTTATGGATTCAAGATGACATTATTTTCGGCCGCTATTTCAAAACCGGAAGTGACGTCATATATCGAAAACAACTGCCGAGATTGCAGCTTAATTATGCAATTATGTTGCACTTTTATGAATTCAAGGCGGCAGTATTATTGAGCGCCATTTTTTAAACTGGAAGTGAAGTCAGATATCGAAAACGTCTGGACAGATTGTAACGAAACTCAGACTATTCTTCTTGGATAATCATTTTAAGCTTGTACCAAATGCAACTTTTCTTACTAACCAAATCGGTTGAGGCGTATTTTTTTAAAGAAATTAGTCCTTGGTAGGACATGTGCTACAAGCTGTATGAATAAACTAACAAAAGAAGTGATATCCCAGAAAAAAACACTCCGTGTAAAAAAGGCAGCCAAGTCTCTTTACTTTAAAAAAATTCAACACCGAAAAGGAGTGATATCAAAAAAGAAGCCAAGTCAATGACATTTCCAAATATTTAATCGTATCTTTGAAATAAAAGTATAAACACCGAGAAATACTTTACAAAAGGACTTGGCGCATCGTTTTTTTAAAGACATTTTTCTATTCATAAGCATATGCCATTTATATACAACCGTCATTTAGAATTTTTAGAATAATAGGGACACATCTTTCAATTACATATTATACATACCTACTGTAAAATATTTTCTATTTGAATATATACGCTATGAAACTTGTTGCCTATGTTTTCTATAAATACACAATAGTTATCTTCGTAATATTGTTTCGTGGTCAACATAATTAAGTATCATGCGTTATACCTTCGCATCATGAAATACATTTCTATTAATCCGCATTTTATAACAATACATTTCACAAAGTACACAGAGACGGCACATAGAATTTCTTTAAATTTTTTAACTTTATACACTTGACACTTCAAAAATATATAATAGTGTTCCATAGATAGTTAGTAATTATTTTACAACGTTTCATGATTTCCCTCAATCAAGATCAAATTATGAAAACATACCCTTCTAATATCACCATATTAACAGTGCTATAAAAATATAAATGAGCCCACTTCCAATTGTTATTTAATTCTTCCACCTTTACATTACTTATCTATTACAACATGAAATCTTTCTTCTATCGCCATTGACAAAACTTTAAAATAGCCATTACTAAAAGTAGCTTGATTCATAGATACTGGCTCTAAAAAAAAGAGGAAAATGTACCTAATTGTAAATTTCTTTCCACTTATAGGATAGAATGATGTCTTTAAAAAAACGATGCGCCAAGTCCTTTTGTAAAGTATTTCTCGGTGTTTATACTTTTATTTCAAAGATACGATTAAATATTTGGAAATGTCATTGACTTGGCTTCTTTTTTGATATCACTCCTTTTCGGTGTTGAATTTTTTTAAAGTAAAGAGACTTGGCTGCCTTTTTTACACGGAGTGTTTTTTTCTGGGATCTCATTTACTGGTACACCAGGTATTTGTCCACGTGTGCTTAGAAATGGTGACATCCCGAGTGAGCCAGAGTGAGCTAGATGCTTTGATTGGGGCTGTGTGGGACCATGTTGTTTCAGAAACAATTGCCTATTATTTGCTAACACTTCTTCCATATTCTTTAATATTGTTTTAAATGTTATTCTTCGATTGCTAATGATTACTGATGCTGCTGATCCTCTCGCTCATGTTCTCTCTCTCTTAGTCGACGACGAGCACGTCAGCCCACGCTCTTCTCAAGCTGAGATTAGCACGGCACCAGGGTTCCTCACGACGCCTGACCTTGCGGTCAAAGACGTGGCAAGGTAGGTACAAGTTTTTGTAATTTAAGTAAATTATGGTTTTATAATTCATCGTAAATCATCTTTACATATTATTATTTAATGAAAAAAGTATAAAAACAATGGGTTTTGCAGGTGGGCTTTAAACAGAATGGGTTATTCACAAGCATGTCACTGACATTAGACAAATTAATGCTAATTTTAAACAAATAGTTAAAAGGTATTGTAGTAAAGATGTATTATTGAATTGATAATTATTAGACTGTGCTCCCAGAGTGGTAACTTTATTCATAATTCTCTGTGACATCAAATGTTTTACGTGCCTGGGCAAGCACTAACCATGTGCTCTACCTGAATCTCATGATCTCATGTAATGATGCAGTAAACATTGCCAATAGCATAGAGGAGCTCAACAAAGACTTGGCTGCAATTGAGATTTACTCGAGAAAAAATGGGCTACGACTTAACCAAAATAAATCGATATTGGTCCCTCTTGGTAACCACAATCCGTAGAAATCTTAGATAACATCGGCCAAACAGTGAAATTATAGGACAGGGAACTATCAAAAGGGAAGAAAGGGCCAGGAACCTTGGTGTTTGGTTTAAAACGAATATGACCTGGGAGGTACATGTAGATAAGTGCTGCAATAAAGCATTCGGTGTAATTAGATACCTCAACAGATTTAAAAATATTTACCAGTCAGCATTAAAAACCTTTTAGATGAATCTCTACTTCTATCTATTTTCGGCTATTGTGATGCAGTGTACATGGGAATAAACAAACCACATCCCAGCGCATACAAAAAATACAAAATTCATGTGTATGTTTCATATTAAATGCACCATTTAGGCAACAAACCTCTCCTCAACTTATAAAACTTGGCTGGCTAAACATACTGACTTATCAGCTAAATATACTCAAAATGCAAGGCGAGTGCTTCGACTCAGTAGTTGTGCATGTGGGGATACATGTGCAAATGTGTCTATTTTTGGCCTAAATACACTTGCAGCTCATGTTAATTATAATTGTTTTGTAATTTAGAAATATACCCACATAAATGAATTTGGCCAAAACTATTTTGTAAGTAGACATCAAATTTTTGGCACAAGCCGCTTGCTTGTTCTTGTAACTTCTTTTTAAATTAATTGTATTACAAATGTAAATTCCTATGTCTTCAAATTCCTATGTTTATAAGAAATCTGGAACTGAAAGGTTTCCCGTCTTACGGGGCATCTTTGGAGAGTTTGTAAAAAAATTTGCCTCTCAAATGTGGGACCAAGAGGCCCTGCTCACTAGAAGCGTTACTGGGAAACGGCACCCGCCCAACAAGAATGCTACGGTGAAAAGCAAGCTTACTCCACAGAAAGTAAGCATCATCAAAGGTATGATATATTTTATTATTTCCCTGGTAATTTTTTGACGCATAGACTACATATTCAATTTAAAATAAAAATATCTACTAATAGGATATGATAAGTTATATGTTGGACGTCTGAACGAAGCTCGCGACAAACCAAGACCAATTATTGTCCAATTTTGTTCGTACCGTACGCGTGCCCTCATATTCAAAGCGAAGAAGATGCTAAAAGGGAGAGGTGTTACAATCCGTGAAGACATTACTGCCGTCCGACTGAAAATACTCAATGAAGCGATTGTCAAATTCACAGTGAAGAGCGTCTGGACACAGGACGGTAGAATAATGGTGCTAACGAACAAAGGAAAGCCAAATGAAAAGAAGACAAAAACAGATGCAAGAACAGATGCAGCGCGACTGCTGAACCTCCCAAGCTGCAGGAAGGTTGAAACTGCTGAACCTCCCTCGCCCCTGGACGGATAGGACCGCTCATCCTCCCGTCATAATTTGCTCTGTATTCATCTATGTTAACTGCAGTATGATTGATGTTAGAATTCAGTACCTAGATATACCTGTTTATTATGAAACTGGACTCCTGACTGCACACTGCGATAGGTATAGTCTTAAACGCAGTAGTGCCAAGATATAGTAGTGCATTAGATATAACATTAATACATAAGATATAATATTATACTCCCTACATTAATTAACTAGGAAAACGCTCTGTGTAACGCGTTGATGAGCGAGAACGGACACGCGCAACACCTCGAACCGAAATTATGTCTATCAAAAATATCATTAAAACCCAATAATTCTTGAAATTCGTCAGACTTGTAGGTAAAAAAATCTCCAAATATTCCTGAAGTATTAGTCCCAATAACCATGCAAAGGTTTAAGTTGATCGATTGAACCTTTATGATTAAAATTTCCTTGTTAATATTCAAAATTCATAGGATCTATTTAAAAAAATATACATGGGACCACTCATATGATAAAAGCAGGCGCGTAGGAAGGGGGGGGGGGGGGGGGGAGTGGGGGTCAATGACCCCCCCACTATTCATCTTGACACCCCCAGATATAACCCCCAGATACACACAAATTTTGATAAAGAGTTCCAAAAATGCACAAATTTGCTCCATTATGAGGTTGAATTCTCAAAATTTTCCCAAGTTTTGCAAAGCTAATTGAACAGAGGTATTATCCAATTAGACAATAACTCATTTGTCCAACATGATCATCCTCATGAATACAATTTAATAATTACACGTTAAACTATGATACCGAATAAGCACCGTTTTCAAAGCAATTCCAAAATCTATTCATAATCGATTATCTTCAGGGATTTTATCGAATAACAAAATTTACAGATTATAATGCATTTTGTCAAAGTTTCCCAAGAATATTGCATATCACAAATTTTAAATTTCTTTGAAAACGATGCCAAAATAGCTTCAAATTCGATTCTTTTGCATCAAAAACTCAAAAAATTCCCTGCGGGGCCAATAGAGTACGAGAGTGCCACGCCCACTAGGCACTTCCGGATTATTTCTGGATTTCTTCTTATAGAAAATAACATGGGGACTTACTTCGATTGCTGTTCATTTATAAACAAAACAGAGTTAAGATAATCGCAATACACCACCAATAACTTCAATCTTTCATTTATAATATTATGTCGACACATCTCTTCAAATATAATATACCATAGTTAATCTGTTTAAGTTATTAAACAGCTCCAAAGTGCGACGTTGCAATCTACATCAATAATATATTGTAATACGGCGCAGCGCGATGTCCTGGGAAGCGAGTTGGCAACTGCGACTTTACAAAAATGAAAAACAAATGAAACAATTTTCAACAATGATGCCAGACCTTGCACGTCAATTTTCGATTGTTGACGAAAAGTAAACAAAACTGAAGTATTTCTGTGCTCCTCGAGTTTATACACTGAATCAAGTTCATATTATAGTTATTTTAATTTCAGGATACCATAAAACGAGATGTAATGAGCTGTTGAAATGTAGACTGACAGTTCATTGAATTTACATCTTGCACCGGTGTACATTTTCGTGACGTCATACCCTGTGTAGTGTGTTGTTCAACTTGTAACAGTTTAAAATTTGTATATATTTAAAGAGATGTGTCGACATAATATTATAAATGAAAGATTAAAGTTAATGGTGGTGTATTGGGATTTTCTTAACTCTGTTTCGTTTACAAATGACCAGCAATCAAAGTAAGTCCCCATGTTATTTTCCATAAGAGGGTTTTGAAAAAGCCTCCGGAAGTACCTAGTGGGCGTGGCACTCTAGTACTCTATGGGGATTCTATAAAAACAAATAGTTACAGTTATATTACATTTGTATAAAGTTTCCACAAAATATTGCATTTCATACATTTTAAATTTCTTTGAAAAGTATGCTAAAATAGCTTTAAGCTCGATTATTTTGTATCAATAACCCAAAAAATTCCCTGCGGGGCCAATAATGGGTATTAAAAACAAATAGCTACAAATTATATTACATTTCTTAAAGTTTCCACAGAATATTGCATTTCACACATTGTAAATTTCTTTGAAAAATATACAAAAATAGCTTCAAATTCGATTCTTTTGTATCAAAAATTCAAAAAAGGCCCTGCAGGGCAATTTGGGTTGCGGGCTTCCCAGACCCCATTGTAACGACGACTACTTTTCCTCACATTCATTGATCCCCATAATTTTGACCCCCCCCACTCAAAATGAAGTTCCTACGCGCCTGGATAAAAGTGTGTGTACTTACACAATATTAGACGATCTGTTGAACGGTCATATCAGTTTCATACGTTTGAAAGTTGCTCTAACTACCTTGGAACTATAAAGAGTCGAAGTAGCCGTGATCAACATTTTTGAGTTATTTGACAGCCAACACGCAAAATGTCCGTAAAATGTCAATAACGTTTGGATTTAAACACAGATAAGTCTGAAAATTGTCAAAAATACAGATAATGTTGGTACCAATGACCACGCGAAGTTTTAAGTTGATCGCTCAATCGGTTCTAGTTTAAATTTCAAAAATCATAAGAAAGATTTTTTTAAATTTTAACCAATGGGAGGATTTGGCTGAAACTTTGTATGATTGGGTACAATGTTGGTTGCAATGACTTTGCTAAATTTCAAATTGATCGGAGCAACCAATAGAAAGATAATTTTTTTAAACTTGAAACAATCACAGGAGCCCGTTCAAAAACGATCCCAGGGACCGCATAGATTACGTTAGCATATGTGCAAAGTTTCAGATCGATTGAATGTGCAGTTTAACCTGGGCTGTGCGGACAAAAAAAACAAAAAAAAACAGAGAAAGTGCCATAAGAGTACCGTGGTGACGCTCGCTACGCTCGCTCAATTAATGCGTAACTTTATGCGTAACTTTATAAGTAATCTGGAAGATTTGGAGGTGGACACAGAATTGTGCATGAGCGGGAAGAGAAAGAGGAGTGTGTATGAGTTCTATAATGGACCAAAAATTGCTCATTTAAATATTAGAGATTTTACAAAAAAAACTTGATGAATTTGTGGTTATTATCCAGGGTCTAGGTATTTCATTTGATGTAATTGTCCTTAGCGAAACACATCTGAAATATGATACTAATATGTTTTCTCTGCCGGTTTATACTCTAATCAACTCATTAAATAAACGCAGTGGCTAAAGTCCGCCGGCGGAATTCATTACTGACAAATGTCTTCCGCCGCGAATGCGTTGATTGGCTAGAATTGGACACGTGATATGTATGACGTCACCAACAGCTGTTCTCAAGGATGTGTGAGTGAAAAAAATGTGGGAGACTGCGGATTCGACAGCAGGGCAGCGAATAAAACTTGGTGATAAGTTTTCGACTTACGCTTCCTTAGAAAATGCCATACAATTATATAGTGATGAACATTTCGTTCAGTTTTATAAAAGAGAAAGTAGAACAGTTGATGCCGCTCGGTCCAAAACCAAACGTTACTTGGATCCCAGCCTCTTGTATTATCAAATCACCTATCACTGCATCAAAGGTGGGAGGAAATTTGCAACCAAGGGAACCGGGAAAAGGAACGTATCGTAAGTAAACCTCTCTTTTCCATAAATAATTAAATTTGGGCTGCATCATATTATTCGTATTATGATGAAAACGCAGAGATTTCTTTATGCATAAACATTGTCACGTGATGTAGGCGTGAAAGCCCAGGCTTTTGAATACGTCATTGTGGAAATGGAATCATGGGTGGAATGTACCCTCAGACTCAGTTTGTACTAGGGATGGAGAAAATATCGATATATCGATATATATCGATATCAAAAAAATATCGAAATATCGAAACCTGTATATATTGAATATCGATATATTGAAATATCGATATATCGATATATTGAATATCAATATATCGATATATTGAAATATCAATATATTGAAATATCGAAATATTGAAATATCGAAATATCGATATATTGAAATATCGAAATATTGAAATATCGATATATTGAAATATCGATATATTGAAGCCTTACCGCATGATACAATTATGTTCTTAATTGAAGTTTATACCTACTATGGCAAAATAATTCATATTTGCAGTGCAGCGTTTACAAGATTTATGGACAATTTCTCAAATTATTCACATTTTCTTGTGAATTGCGAGGTACAGCAGTCTTGCTATTTCTGTTAAAGATCTGTTTGTTTTACTCAAAACTATGGATGACGAGAGAGATAACAGAGCTGCCAAAACTATTCACAAACAGCCAATATCCCTCTTTGAAGAAGGTGGGGCAAAAGATAAATATTTCAAGTTCCTCACACCATTTGCTTACAAATATATTGAAAAACTACTCGGACTCATTGAAAAGGTCAAATTGGCAAATGCCCTAAGAACGGGTGATATGTATCACATCTCTTCGTACGATGGCACCATCCATCATACAAGCACAAACACATGTTCATGTTCGTCATTCTCGTCTATGGCACTTCCTTGCCGACACATACTTGCCGTGCGGCAAAATGAGTCTTTGGATCTCTTTGACGAATCTCTTTGTCTTAAACGCTGGACAAGAGGGTATTATACCAGTAAGCAACGAGTGTTTATCAACCCAAATGAATTGTATTCTGGTGATAACATTACATTTGCAAATTGTAATCAATTTGCCCCTAAGAAGAGGATATTATCTCAGAACGAAAAATTCTCAAAGGCAATGGTTGTTCTGAAAGCAGTTGGGACTCTTATGTCAGAATCGTGCGGAAAACTATTTGAAGAGCGAATGAGAACAGTGCTTGAATTGAAAACAGCTTGGGAGAATGATCTTCATTTTAATGTCAATGAGCCACGTGAAGAACGTGAAGAACTCGATGGGCATTTGGAGTTGAATGGGGAGCCAAGTGAAGAACGTGAAGAACTCGATCCTCATCGAACTCGATCCTCATTGAACGATTTTCCAGAGCCTTCTTTATACCTCATCCATAGGCGCGATATTTCCCAAGACAACACTCTACATCTGATATCTACATCACAGGAAAGCGATTCATCGAGTTTTACGAGACCCAATTCCAGTCGTCCAAGCTTGGAATTTATAAAGCATCCAGATTGTCCCAAACACAAACATGGGATGTTCACGATATACAGAAAAGATGCTGCGATTGCACATTCTGGGTGGTGAATGGATACTTTTACCATTGTATCATACGAATTAATTTAAGTAATAAGCAATAATGCAGCAACAAATACTCGAGGCATGGTTGCCTGCAGTTCGTCACGGTCTGGCCAACGCACATTGTACCGGAGATGGGTGTGCAACTCATTTAAACAGTTGTGAAAAAATTAATTGTTTTAGGGCACACGATAGCACGATGGAGGAGCCGCTGCATAGCATCGAAAACAGGAATTTGCAAGTATCCCAGATCTCCCAAAGGGTCATTGGTCGAAGTAAATGAGAAGCTTACCCCAAAACTTTTCTGAGGAAAAATTAAGAGTTACGGAACAGGTTGGGTGAGTGGTTAACGCTCTGAGCCTGTATTCCGGAGGCCCGGGTTCAATTCCCGCGGCCGTCCTTCCCGACTGGGGTTTTTTCGTGGTATTCCCTCAGTCGACAGGCAAATGCTGGGAAGGTACCCTACTAATAGGCCACGACCGCCTCCTTCCCACCTTCCATCCTAACCTAATCTTCACCATCATCTCCTAATCATCATCATAATCATTCATCCGTCGCCATTAGCTTCGCTGCAGAACAGTGCGGGGACTGTAGAGTCGGCAGCGGGGCAGCGAATAAAACTTAATGATGAGTTTTCGACGTACGCTTCCTTGGAAAATGCCATAAAAATATATAGTGAAGAACATTTCGTTCAGTTTTAAAACAGAGAAAGTAGAACAGTTGATGCAGCTCGGACCAAAACCAAACGTTACTTGGATCCCAGCTTCTTGTATTATCAAATCACTTGTTAAGTGAAGGATTGATCTGATAATTTGTTATTTGTGTGTAATATCTGAAAACTTTCACTAGGTACCTACAGCCCATTTATAACTCATTCCCTAAAGAAACTAAAGTTGATTGACAGGGTCTATTGATATCAGGAAGGTTTATATCTACTAATATCAAAAATACTACTCTTTTTCAGCATGTTCCAGTGGGATTGTTGGAAAAGTCTCCGACAATCAAGGAAATTCTTCCTGAGCATTTCCAAAAGACGCTGCCCAAGGGTAATTGGACGAAAACCATGAAGCACTTCGAAACGAAATTCTCTGATGACTGCCAAACTAAGTATTATTGAAGCAAGCATTTCAACTGCGATTTAACACTTCGATGCAGGATATCTCATGTGCAAATCATTTAAAGTTAAGAGTGTACTATTACATTTTGCCGAAGATATGAAATCGGGCACCGGCCAAGGGAAAGTGCCAAGGATCGTTCATATTAGATTAGATTATTGTGGTTTAACGGCGCGTCAACGACGAGGTTACATTGCGCACATTAATCTTTATTTTTAACTTTGTTGATTATCAGTGGAGGACATGGGGAGGGGTCGAACTATCGGGCCCGATCCGGGGGAGTCCAGCACTGGTGAGAAGGCCAGGTCGGAATGGGACGGACCGAGGGATCGGGCAGGCAGGACCCGATTGCAGGGTGATCACCATCTCGGGGGGGGGGGGGGGGGGGGAGCCGTCCCGAGGGGACCGTAAATTCGAGGGAGGGTAGAGGAAGGTCGACCCTGGCTGCTCGTTACCTGGACCTCACCACTGACCTGCCCGGCATGGGTAGCCCTTACACATGAGCCTATGCTCGCCGGCTTAGCTGCAGTGGAACATTGGCCAACACAAACCCCACCACCGCGCTAAGGTAGCAGCCGTCGGGGGGAGGATCGTTCAAGTTGTCCACTTATTATGACATTTCTGTGGCGTTGATCAAAGTGGGTGAAGTCATTGTCGGTGTGTGTACGTGCACTGTTGGCAAAGGTGGGGTGTGCAAGCACGTGTTTTGCCTTGATGTTCTTTATACTAGACAATGTAAGGAGCAACAGTGAATTCATAATAGACAACATTTCGTGTACTGAAAAGCCTAGGTAATGGGGCACAGGCTCCAAGACGAGCATTGATGCTGAAAGGCTTTTCTTTGGTCGGCAAAGGTGACGTGAGAAAACCACAGAAACAGAATGTGAAGAACATATTTGCCCGACGACGTCGTTTCGATAAATTAAAAGGCATGATAAGGGAGTCCTTTCTACAATTCTACAACGATGCCTCCAGACGCCTGAAATCTTTTTCCATGAAATGCAAACTTTTTTAGAAGAGAACTTCATTCCGAAGAATACGTCATCTGTGTTTCCCGCGGAGCCCGACCTTATTGATTTAATTTCAAATATTCCTGATCCCAACATGTTTGCATTAATTTGGCAATGCACAATAGTATTAGTAGACAATAGCAACCACGTAAAAATTACAGACTGCCAAATGTGGCCAGGAAAACCAACACAGGAGTAGACATCGTATGTGCTGCCCACACGCTTCAGCTCTGCATTCGAGACGCCATGGAAATTAAAACGCAGCCCGCCACCCCTAATCACGCAATCGCTAAGGAAACCAACGCCGCCAGTCATTTAGTTGGCAGTTTCAACCACAGTCCGGTTGCGTCAGCGGAATTGTTGTAAAACTTGTTCAGTATTGCCGCACGAGATGAAACTCCATTGCTGACAAGTTTGAGCGATTGCTACGCCTCCGCAACATAATTTCTGATCTTATTGATGAGAAAGAAGGCGAGAAAGTTGGTAGAACCCGCGACTATGCTCTGTAGGACAGCACATGGTCCGTAATAAATTCAATCACTCCGGCACTTCTGAAACTGAAGATAGCAAATTCACTTCTCTGCGGAGAAAATCACGTCACCATTACGGTTTTTACCGTATATCCCGTGCTGAATACTCTCGCGTATACCACGATTAAGATAGATTTAAAAGCGTAGCTCGAGAGAAAAGTATTTTCAAAATTACACGACTTCATAACAAAAGCAACTTTACTCGGTCCCGTTCACTGGAAAACATTCCCAATGCAGTGAAATAGCGAAACGAAGCTGACTTGTTGTTAGAAATCAAACAGGAGAAGATCAAGAATGCAGACAACATGCAACTGTTGTCCATACTGCTATTCACTAGAATCATCAGATGAAAGTGACGTAGACGATCCGCATGCAAAATCTTCGCGCCTTGACGACTCAACTTCAAACAGCTTTTTTGGATACAAGTTCGTTTATTCACTTCAACAATGGAGTTCGACAGGTATCTGCAAGAACCCCTTCTCGATCGATCAACAGACATGTTGTCGTGGTGGAGTGAGAACAATGAGCGTTTCCCACGAGTGGCTCGTGTCGCATCTCGCTACCTGTGTGCACCTGCAACCTCAGTTGTCAGCGAGCGCCACTTTTCTCAAGCTGGCCTTCTCATTAAAGTAATAGTTCGGGTTTCTAAAAAATTTCTGTGGTGGGTGTTTCATACAGTTTCTGATATAGACATATGTTTTAAAAAATTTTGGATCTCATGTGTACCATTCTACCTCACTTTTACTGCGAGAAAACCGACCCTTTCGTGACGTCTTAAGAGGGGACCAGTCAACCGCACTTCATTGGGGGTAGGGCAACGCGCTACCTGCACAGGCTCGTATTCCGGGGAAATTAATTATTCTCAGAAATCTGTAAAAAATCTCTTGCTTTTTGTCAACGTAGTACTTGTACAAAATGTTCAGTTCTTATCTTTCATAGTTAGCAGAAGGTTTGTTAATTATTATTTATTTTTCTTGTGTTCAGAGATTCTTAGCACACCGACATGCTTATTATGTAGCTTTATTCCTGATATTCGCGATTATCAGTTTCTCTTCGGATTTTAAGATCGTGTGTGTAAAGTACTTGCTTTTATTTGTTATTCTTGTGACAAGGGTAATTGTAATTGTCGAATTGTAAGAAGAGATTACAATTCAATGGTGTCACAAGTATATCGCGAAGTTTCCTATAAAGACAAATATCTCCAGCTTTACAAGAAATGGATGCCCAATTTAAAACGATAATAATTTGTGCGAATTTTAATTCGGCAATTTCCTGATTTTCTTCACTGGTGTACTTTGGTTCATATATATACGGATGATTTCCAGACAGTAAAAATAGGTATTGGTTACACTATTTGTATCGCACGTAAAAAACACTTGGGCAAACTTACCGCCAACTACAGGGAAACGGTGCAATTACAGTATTGAACGATATTTATAGATATTTATATAAACCATTATTGAACTGATTTTTGAATTATTGAATGGGAAATATCAAATCATAACAAATACTCCCCCCGTACGGCCCGTTGAACTCCCCCGCTTAGACAGCTGGACGCGTCTACCTGTGCAAGCGAGCTACCCTCTTAGCACGTCACAGCTCGGACTAGTAGCCAGACAGGAAATCGCGCAATGCTCATGATCCATGGGAGATGGATTTTTTTTCTTTTTTTATTTGAATTAGAATTGAATGTGGTTATCTAATAAGACTTGCTAGAAGGTAAACTGAACTATTCCTTTAAGAGGAGTGCTCGACTTTGCCGACGACTTCGCAGGCGTTGCTATTTGTCAACCACAACATGAAAAGTTACACACAAAAGTGAACTGAAATGTGCCGAAAAGTACGACTATGTTCTGCGTCTTGTTTCTAACTGTGTAATGTGCCTTGACATGTAGTGTACTCCACCGAAAGTGTCCACCGAAAAGGGGATATGTTTTGAATTTCTTTTTTATTTAAAGTGGTGTATAAACTGATACGTTTCGTTATGTTTAAGTTGCTTTGTGACTCTGTGGTTTATTTATAGAATAGGCAACATTTTAAACCCCGAGCGCCATCTACAACTATCAACATTGCATTCTGGGTGTAGGATGTGTTGTCAGGTTCAGTTTCCCCTGCTGTCACTGTATTTTCGCCTCTGCTTAAAATTTTAAGTCTTCGAGCCACCGTAAAAGTATGGATACACAATTAATCAAATTAATTTATATAGAATATTGAATGAAGTAACGAGCAAACTTTTGTATTTTTCATATTCCATAAACTTCAGAGTTGTACCTACAAGGCGACAGCCATCCGTTTTCGCGTGTCTTGTCTTGTTTCATGAAAAACTTAAATGGAAGTTGTTTAATACATTTTTATCTACTAAATATTGATGATAATAAGTAAATTGAAAATGCTGAACGTTCATTTTGATTTATACCTATTGGAAATTTGGTTGTTCATGTCCAAGTTATGACAGTGTTTTAGGTTAAGGTAAGGCGTGACTCACGAATTTTATCGTGAGTGTGCATCTTTATGAAAATGCCGTGCGTGAGCGTGCAAAGTTTATACTCACGCGTGAATCGTGTCCCGCGTGATTGTACGTGACACGAGTAATGTTGTGCCAGTATTGAATGTTTCTTTAATATTCCAAAGACAAGCATAAAAACATTTTTAAAAATGTATTTAATTTGCAATCTGAGAATTGTGACTCAGATTGGGCGAGTGTGTGTTTGTTATTGTTGTGTGTCACTGCCAGCAGTACTGTGCGTGGGTATGAAAGTGTTGTTGATCTATCAGCTTCCTCCAGTCCAGCCAGACTCTAGTCAGCAGTTCTCGCTAAAAGGGACCCAGAAAAAACACTCCGTGTAAAAATACCAGCCAAGTCTCTTTAACTATAAAAAAAAATAGAAGAAATCTAAAAATTCAGCACTGAAAAGGAGTGATATCAAAAAAGGAGCCAAGTCAACGAATTTTCCAAATTTTAATCGTACCATTGAAATAAAAATATCAACCCCCGAGAAATACTTAAAAAAAGGACTTGGCGCATCGTTTTTTTAAAGACACTTTTCTATCCTAAAAGTATAGGAAGAACTCTACAAGTATATTTTCCTGAGTATATCACATTCATTATCGACGAATCATACTAC
The DNA here is from genome assembly GCA_934045905.1 of Leuctra nigra. Lineage (NCBI taxonomy): Eukaryota > Metazoa > Arthropoda > Insecta > Plecoptera > Leuctridae > Leuctra > Leuctra nigra. The sequence continues at coordinate 65,507,126 of OW203761.1, read as the reverse complement.
GTTTTAATATAACTAGTACTCTTACCTACTGGCAGTTTTGGTATTTTGTCAATATTCAGAGGAAATAAACGGATAAACGAATAACGAATAAACGGAAGCGGCCTAGTCTATTCGTTATTGCCACTATTTCTAGGGTCATATTAATCAATCATACTTCTCAATATCGTGACTGAGGGAAATAGCGAAAGCGCTCATTACAAGAAGGCCGTCAATGAGATTTGTATAAGTGACTAGTGCACTGAGCCATGCTGCTCAAATAATTACTGACTAGATTTTTATCTAAAGTAATACGTTATGTAATTTATGAATTTTTTTGGTATAAAATGTTAATTAATAGCAATTAATTACACGGCGAGAAGGTTCAAAGTATAATGCTGTAGTAGGTATGTTGATGTACCCACAAAACTATAGGTACCTACCAATCACAAACACAACTGTTCTGTATTTATTGCTTGTAAGACAATGCTATGTTTCTTTGCGTACTTATATTTAAATTTAAAATATTTTACAGAATGTTCAATATTTAATTTGAAAGTTTTGTCCCAATTTTTCTAGGCATTTCTGAACTACGTAGTATGTGAGTGGCATAAGCTTAAGAATAGAAAAATGTCTTTAAAAAAACGATGCGCCAAGTCCTTTTTTTAAGTATTTCTCGGGGGTTGATATTTTTATTTCAATGGTACGATTAAAATTTGGAAAATTCGTTGACTTGGCTCCTTTTTTGATATCACTCCTTTTCAGTGCTGAATTTTTAGATTTCTTCTATTTTTTTTTATAGTTAAAGAGACTTGGCTGGTATTTTTACACGGAGTGTTTTTTCTGGGATATCACTTCTTTTGTTAGTTTATTCATACAGCTTGTAGCACATGTCCGAGCAGGGACTAATTTCTTTAAAAAAATACGCCTCAACCGATTTGGTTACTATGAAAAGTTGCGTTTGGTATAAGATGAAAATGATTATCCAAGAAGAATAGCTTAAGTTTTGTTATAATCGATCCAGCCGTTTTCGATACATGACGTCACTTCCGGTTTTGAAATAGCGGCCGAATTCCGGTATAGGTAATAAGAAAACAATCTAGTTTTATCTAGTTGATACCTTCATGAACGACCATCTGAATTCCTAATCCCTATATTTCCGTAAAATCGGTCATGCCGTTTGTAATATATGACGTCACTTCCGGTTTCATTTAGTGGTTCCTGCCGCCATTTCCGGTACCATTAATTTATTTATTCATTTTTCACAATTGATTTTTCAAATAAATAGCAGAATGAATACGCAGGAGCTAGTTCAGTTGCAATCGGTACAGGCGTTTTAGATATATGACGTCACTTCCGGTTTCAGGAATGGCGGCCGAGAACACTGCTACCTTGAATATATAAATTGTATTGTCTATGTTACAATGTAAGTTAATTATGTACGTATTTTAAGTATAATTTGTTGAAATAAGTTAAATATTGCGTATTTATGACGTCACTTCCGGTTTAGAAAATAAGAAAAAAATATTTTTTTTATTGATACTTCATATAGATGACCATCTAAATCGAATGGCGCTAATTTCGTTCTAATCGGTCCAGACGTTTTTGAGTTATGACGTCACTTCCGGTTTCAAAATGGCGGCTTCCGGTTGGTTTTATAAAAAGGCACCTCAGACGCCAAAAGTGCATATGTGGTAAAAGTTTCAGGTCGATCGGTTTAGCCGTTTAGGCTGTGGCGGTGATAGCAACGTTTCCTGATATCATCATCAGAATCAGAAAGTGGTGTAATTTCACTGTTTTCTCGGCCCTCTAGCTCGCAAACGGCATAACATATTGTTCCCTAATTTGGTATATGTAGTGGGGTGGGCCATAGCTCGAAATTAAGATATATCGCAACAATGTGAGATTTTCCAATTTTAAAATCCAGTAGGCCGAAAATGCCATGTTGTTGCTTACAGTAAAAGTGGTTGGTCTGCTCCTCAGTTTATTAGTCATTTACGGTATGTTGAGTGAGTGTGAGTGTACGGTACGACTTGGCTGGGTGGAGCGACCGCTCCACTAGATGTTGTTTGAGTACGTGTGAAAGTCAGCGAATATCCTCATATCAGTGGTGTTTTAGCAACAGTCGAGTTCTGATGTAGGTAGATTGTAGACCGGGATCCTCTTACATAATGTACACTTTTCACGCATGCGCATGTCGCGGGTGTCCAGGTGTCCGGGTGTCCAGGTGTCCGACAATGGAAATGAATCCAACTGTCATTCCAAAACGTCAAAATGTCAGCACGAATCTTTATATCCACTTTCAAGGACGTTATAACAATAATTCGTTCAAATAATATACGAAATCACATTCTACATACCTGATTGATGAATTAACTCCGTTTCACTAACGTTTGACAGTATTTTGAGAGAAATTACATGAGAAGCAAGAGTGTAGCCAACTTGCCAAGACGTGTAGCCCATGGAAGAACAGACAAGTTTCGAAACTTTCAAATTTGCGCAGTATAGGCCGTGATTTTTTTTAGATTGAACGAAAATTGGAATTAACTCTTGGGACCTTGACTTAGTAGAACCACGGGTAAAGCAATATAATGTAAATAGATAATATTTTTGGGGTTGCAAATGGTGAGGGGTTAGGGGGGGGGGGGGCGTAAGCGAACTTTTAAGCCCGAGTATACATACCTAACGTCGCAACTTCTCATTAGTCTATTGTCAATTACGTTTTGGGAATCAAAATTGTACTAAAGCGATCGATCGTTGATGTTTCAATTTCAATTATCTTTATTTGCATCTTTCAGTACAAATAGGCGACATTCAGCAATGTGGGAATCGACTGAGAAGCTCAGCGGCTCCCTGCTGATCTGCCATGTAACCTGATGTGAATTCCTGATGTTGATGTGAATTGTGCAGAGATGCAGACCTTTATTTTATCAGGAGGCAAGTAAGATCACGTGACAGATTTCAGTCAATGAGAGAGCTGCTCTGGTTTTATCTAAATTTGATAGAGTATTCCATGTTTTCTTAGAAACGTTTTTAACATCTTTTTACCCAATTTTTTATTTTTCACTTCTTATGTACTCATTGGGTCGTTATTTTTTTAAGTTGCATATTTGTTTCAGTATAATTCACTCATTTATGATTTCAGATTTGTAACTTGGATTCGTTTAGAAATTTTAATCTGTAGTAGATTTGTAATTTCCATGAAGGTACCTATTTGTTTTAGTAGTGTATAACGTCGCACTGTTCTGCAGCTAACCTATTATGATGATGGGAGATGATGGTGAATAGTAGGTAAAGATGGAAGGTGGGAAGGAGGCGGTCGTGGCCTATTAGTTGGGTATACCTTCCCAGCATTTGCCTGTCGACTGAGGTAATACCACGAACAAAACCGTCAGGAAGGACGCTTTTTAACAATTCCCAAACTTTGGTAGTTGGTGATAAATTAATCATAATTGCGAATCACACAACTTACAATTTGTAAGCGGGTCCCTCTAGTAGACTACATCATGGCTAGAGCGGAAAATACGATTTCCAAAGTTTTTTTGAACAGTTAATAAATAAAAAATCTGATAGATTAGAATTAGAAGTACATAAATCAGTTACGCATAGAAGAACTTCAAGCTAGTGTATAGATAAACAATGTGAGAATTTTGCCTCAAGAGCTGGAAGAGTCTTGGAAGAACGACGCACTGCTCTAAGCTCAGATCATGCCAACAAAATATTGTTCTTGCATCATAACATGTGAGGTAAGTCACAACTCAAAATGAGTAAAATAAATTGAATTGCGTGATTGATCGTGAGCTGTCACTGCGTGAGTGTGGATGAGTGTGCATTAAATAGGAAATTGTCTGCGTGAGTGTGCGTGATCGTGCAACATTAGGGGAACTGGCATGCGTGAGTGTGCGTGAAAAATAAAAATGATTTCGTGACGTGACACGACGTGAGTGGAAATCCACTCACGCGGCCACCTCTAATAGGTATAGAATGATGTTAGGTATTAGGCCTAGTTCTTGGTAGATCGTATGATAGAGATAGTAGAGATATATATTCTGGAGTAATTCTAGAACCGCAGCCTATTCAATGCAAAGTATATGATTGTTGTGACATTAGTATTCTATGTGTCAGGCAGAGGAGAACTGGTGTGGCTGTGTGTGTCACATGTTAGACCGTGGAGATTCTCCGTCATCCGGGTTTCGGACGAAGCGTTCCTTCGAGAAATGAGCCTGACACTTGGAGCGATCGCAGTTGGTACGCGTCAGCCATCCGCAAGCGAAATCGTCGAAGGTAGAATAGAGGATTCCGATCTGTATTTCACGCCAGAGCTGTGAATGTGATGTGAATGTGCTAGTTCTTAGGAACTATGGAACTATTTTTGAGGAACTGTAACGATTTTTGCCCCCTTCAGACTAAAGAACTCCATTCCTAGCAATGACTAATGACTGGTGAACAAGTGCAGTGCGCATGCACACAAATTTCAGATAGCAGTTCGTCGTCTTTTTAGCTTTTACTTTGTTATTGTTTTACTCTTTGCTGCGGCAAGAGTTCTTATGCCAGCACTTTGCGAGGCCTCCAGGACTTGCCAAAAGGAAACTGGACGAAAATGACAAAAGGCTTTCCGAGTAACTTTTCGTCCGACAAAATATCGCAACACCACAACAGTTGCGGCGACAAAAAGCACCATGCGGTGGGATATAGGAAATATGTATAAATCAGAAAAAATAAGAATGTTTTACTAAGTTATGTAAAATCTGACGTGTATTTATTCAGGCGTCCTATTCTCTAACTAAAAAATTAAATACTGAAATTAAAATATGTACTACTGATGGATGTGTCGCTAATGCATATTTCGGTTGTCCTGCGGGACAGGGTTGTCGTAGCTGTAGCAGTCGTAGTCGTAGCAGGGTTGTCGTGTGGTTTATGCTGGACATTACCCTGTCTGGGCAGAAGTTCATTCCTGATGAGGTGTCGTGCACAGACCTGAAGCAGAAGTGTGGAAGTGGCAATGGAAGATCAAAAGGTCCTCACTCGCACGGTTATTGTTAAATTCATATCGTACCAGACAAGAGAAGAAGCCTGGAAACGTAAAAAACACCTTAAACAAACTGGCCTCCTTATAACCGAGTCCCTAACTCGAGCGAGACAAGAGCTCTTCAACGACGTGCAAAAAATTGTTGGTCAAACAAACTGCTGGACTCAAGATGGGACTATTATAGCATTAAAAAACAGCATTCGACACCGTATTACAAATAAAAATGATGTTGGCAGAATACTACTATAGAAAGTGTAAAATCATATGTCAACATTCTCACAACCACAGTTCTGGATGTATACTAACTACCTACTGTAGTGAAATAGCCAGACCACCGCTATTGGTTAGTACTTAATTAGCTACAGTTCCAACTAACTGGCACTTTTAGTATTTAGTATTCAAACTTGTATAACCCTAGATAATATATTTTAGCATTAGAAGTTTATTGATGAGATATATCGATATAAATAATTATGACTCTCTTCTCGAAACAGAAGATATTAATATAATATGCAAAAATTCATGTGACCTACGATCTACGTATAAGGATTGCTATGGAACTAAAATATTCCATCAAAATATTAGAGGCATTAACACTCACTTCGAAGAACTAGAAGCCCTTTTAAAGACATTTCGGTGCCGTTTGATATAATTATTCTTACGGAAACGCAATTGAAAAACGATACCAGTCAATTCCACATTACACCACCCACAATTTCACCAACAAGTCAACTACTCATGACGGAGTTACGTTACTTATCAAAGACGACACTTTTGATAATGTCGACATTAAAATCAACCAAAAATTTTCTCAAGCACATGTTATCCAAATTAATATCACAAGGAACTCAGAAACATTCTCAATTATGGCCGTGTACAGATCCCCATCTGAAGACACTCTATCCTTTGTGTCAGAATTAGAACGGATCACAAACACAATGAACAGCGATCACAACATTATCTTAGGAGACATAAACATTAATATTCTAGATAGCTCTTCGACACCACTACACTACATAAATATGCTAAGTGCAAATGGATTTAAATCATGCATAAACGACCCAACACGAGTAACACAAACATCTAGTACGTGCTTGGACCATACCCTTATGAAAATTTACTACTGAAAACTACTAAAAAAAAACTACTGAGAAGTTTTCAGTAGTATATTGGAACCGCAAGCTTACTACTGAAGCTTACTACTTAATAATGAGTAGTTTACTTCTTATTATTAACTACTAAGAAGTTTATTGCTAGAAGTTAACTTCTAAGAAGTTTACTACTAGAAACTACTAGAAAGTAAAACTACTGGGAAGTTAACTTCTTGGCTTACTACTGAGTGTAGGTACTACTGGCTCGTTTTAAAGGTGACAAGACACTGCTGATACTGTGGCACTACTGATTTTGTGGCACTGCTGAGGCTATGACACTGCTGAGGCTGTGGCACTGGTGTGACTAAAGCACTGCTGAGGCTGTGGCACTGCTGAGGCTGTGGCACTGCTGAGGCTAAAGCACTGCTGAGGCTATGGCACTACTGAGGCTAAAGCACTGCTGAGGCTATGGCACTAATGAGGCAAGGCTATGGTGCCACAGCCTTACTATTTGGCATACTGGCTATGTAAAGCCAACATTTTAACTGGGCTCAATTTATCAGCTATCACTCCACCAATTCAAAACATGGGAGAGTTGTTAGGCTTATCAGATGAGTCATCATCAGACCCATCTTATTGAACATTTCAAGTATTTTCAAGTAGGTACTACCTATTTTGCATTCATGCCATCTAGGATCATGTGAGTATATTCGTTAATTTGATCAGTAGGTTAGTATTTTATCTATTATAAAATAGATATTTATCTATTGGTTTAAACCAAGATAATTATAATAGTATCACCATGGTATCACAGTGATGCAATCTGTTGACAATACTCAACACAGAACAAAATAGGACACAGACATGTTCAAATTAATATTTTAGGTACACTCCCCCAAATAATAAATGGTACTCCGTTTTGCGGCTATGTCCTTTCACCGTAAACGATTTTAATAGGTACCCTGTAGAGTGAGAGAGCGCGATAGTTGATGTGCGAGTGAGAAGAAAGATTGACGACAGGTTGTCGGGCCTCTCACTCACTAGTAGTCGAGTCTCGCTTGCACTTGGTACTAACTGGGGTGGTTCATGCCGAGTTGTTTTCTGGTGGAGTGGGGTGAGGTGAACTAAAATAGATAACGATGTCCATAACTGCTACCTGCAGAAGATCCTCGATTGATTCAATGCTCGAACTGTCCTCGCCGTGGTTTACCGTGAATGAATTACACTGAAATTTCCAAAATTTTCGAATGTAGTATTTTCAAGGGTTTAATTTTATAGCTATTTGCATAATCATATTGTAATCGTTGAATGAACCTTTCTATTAGAATAATAATATATTAAATTAAATTCTTGACAATGTCAGCAAACTGACTTGTCAGTTATGCATCAATTCATAAACGACACAAAAATCATGTAAAATAGCAATGTTTAGAATTGTATATCATATTCAGACACAAAACAATATCCACAAATTATACTGACACATTTTCTTTTGAAATATGGGTATATATCTACAGAGCAAAAGAAATTGTATACAGTAATTTGCACCTGCATTATCAAAATAGCTTCAAAATGCATTCACAATAATGTGATATTACTTTGGTAATAATTGCTTTTGTTGGTTAATTGATATTACCTATGTTGAAAGTATTCTTGTATCTTGGAGAGCAGTTAACATCGTTACTCGCATCTTGTATTTCAGTCACATTTTAAGGGTATCTTGCCCATCATTGACGGCATTGGCGTATAGTTTGAAAACAAAATTTGGTTAAAATTGGTTAAAATATTAGAAAATCATTTTCATCGGTAAAATGTCCAGATCACATTGAATTTTTGCAGCCATTGAAACCCAAATATCATTACCTACATGTCACAAAATGTCCGTGGAATTGTCTGATTGATTAATTAAAATTATCCGTACTTACAAGTTGAAATTTGGCAAGGCCAATAATATTTAATTACGTTTCTAAATTTTTCAGTCAATTCTTATGAATTTTAGCAAATTTGAGCTATTTTGGGACGCTTAACTTTATCTATTTATATAGTACTGATTCCCTGAAGACAATGGCAATAATTGTAATTATACGTTTCTCACATATTTAGTCAATTCTTATGATTTTAACAATTTATAACCCATTTTGGGACGCTAAACTTGATAATTTATAATGGATGGGGTCAGCTGCTTGAGTGGGGGGATCAATCCCCACCTGCTTATGTTAGCATTTCAATTGTGATTCATAATCAGATTTAATGAAGCATTATCTTGTTGAATTGGCAGTGGTGACGGTTTGTTCCGATGAATGTGCTGGTGGCCCTGGTAAGGGCCAACAGCGACGTTTCGAAGGAGTTACTTCCTTCATCTTCTGTCGGCCCTTATCAGGGCCACCAGCACATTCATCGGAACAAACCGTCACCACTGCCAATTTATTACACGATGGTTCCGAAAACGTCCACGACATCATTATCTTGTTATTTGATATTCTGTTTTTCGTCAGTTATCAAGGGCTAGGTTTCGAAAGCAGAAAATTTGAGCAAGTATTTTTTTTTTTTTTTTGGCACGGACGTCTGTTTCTTTTGCTTGTTACTGAGGTATCACCCACTGTAATTGCATTCGATTGAGCTGATATTTTGCAAACATGTTGCATCAACTCTGCGGTTTGCAGACCTACATTTTTCGAAATTCGTTTATTGGGTCAAATTGAAATTAATGTCTTCTGATTGGTTGATCAGATCAATTTGAAATTGTGTTAGTAAGACAAAAATTTTCTTAATCGTTACAAAGTTTCCGCCATATCTATTGGTTACAATTTAAAAAAATATTTTCTATAGGTCGAGAATAAAAAGAAACGTTGAATTGGTAATTAAGACCAATATTATATCCTATTTTACACATTCTATAAATAGTCTGAAAACTCCAAGATTCAGTGGAAATTCTGACACACAAATATTTAAATTTGCTATTTTTTAATTTTATCATCGCTTGTCTGAATTTTGATTAAATATGTTGCCTCACATAAGGGCTAATTGCAGCGAATACAACACATCGATTCAACCTTCAAAAATGTCTTACTTTCTTTTTTATGTGTGTCAAAATAATGTCCGCACTCGGGGAAAAACATTAATTTTGTGCATTGCCATTTAGAGAAAATGAACAAACAGATCATAATATGAAGATCATATGAATATACATTAACAAGTGCGTAGTCTATAACGCATTGATGAGCGAGCCAATTCGTTTTCCACGTGAATTGATTTGCGATTGCATGTTTCTAAGATACAAACCTTGGAATGAGCCGAAACGAAAGGCGTCAGAGAACCAGTAATGAAATATCCTGACAATTCCTTCAAGAAATTTGACAAATATTCCAAACACTCATAAAATGTCCGTTTAATGCCAATAACTCTTAAAATTAACGAAAGATTAGAATGATAATATTTCAGGGGACCGCTTCTAGATGACATTAGTGTGTTCAGATTTTCAGATCGATTGGTTGAACGGTTTGTTCTAGTCACTGCCGACAAAAATACAATAAAAACACACATAAAAAAAACAGAAAGTATCCCCAATTTATAAGTGACACAAGAAGCATGTAAAAAATACATAATTGAAATTTTATGTCACATTAAAACACAAAAAAATATAGCACAGTGCATGACGCTCGCTATTCTCGCACAATAAATTCAATTGCAAGGTAAAACCGCACAACCAATCGATCTGAAATTTTGCACACTTACTAAAGTAATCTGTGCGGTCCCTGGGATCGATTTTGAACGGTATCCTGTGATTGGTTCAAATTTTAAAATAATTATCTTTCGATTGGTTATTCCGATCGATTTGAAATTTGGCAAAGTCATTGCAACCAACATTGTCCCCAATCTTACACAAATTCAGTAAAATCCTCCCATCGGTTAAAATTTAAAACAATCTTTCCTGTGATTTTTTAAAATTAAACTAGTACAAATTTATCGATAAACTTAAAACTTTGCATGTTCATTGGTAACAAATATCTAAAATGTTGGTACAACATTTTAGGTATTTGTTTGCTATTTTGAAGACTAATCTGTCGTTATTTCAAAAGTTATTGTCATTTTAAGGACATTTTATTCTATAATCTTGAAATATTCCAAAAGTGTATACTACATTTTCATCCTTGCCTTCTTAATGCTGCAGAAAGCATATAGAAAAAAAGCAAAGCATAGAGCAGCTGTTACTTGCAAGCGCATATCAAATCGGATGCAGTACGATGGCTCGCTCATCAACGCGTTACACTGAGCGTTTTCCTAGTTTTTAAAACTTCGGTTGAATCATAAAAAATGACAACTCGACTTTTCGATTGACAATCTTCTCACCTTACCCAAGAAATAAATAACATTGATCAATATAATAAATGATGATATCATTATTGGAAGGACATGAAACCTGCGGGATTTGGCTCAGAGGGTAGAACACAAAGAATCAGCAATATTATAATTTGTTTATTATAGAGAAAATAAATGTTCATTGATGTGAAAAGAGCAATCAAAAATTATGAAAACAATATTACGTTCGATACGTCGGCAGTAGTGATGATGTCGTCTGGTTTGTTTACTTCCGCGTAAACAAGTGGATGGCGTTGACTCTTGCGTAGTGTGTCCCGTGAACTCCAGTCCACCAGCAGAATGAAATGACTGGATATGTCACCTCCTTCAGCTGCGATGCGATGATGTTGTCTAATAACCCCTTGGTTACCAGGACGTCCAGCAGTCCGTGCACAAGGAGTGACCTCCTCGAGCAGTTGGATCAAGTTGGCTCAGGCTGATGACGTTCGTGGCTGCAGACTCGTCGGTTTCTCCCGGAGTTGCAATTCACTTCGATCACATCGGCACTGTCTCGCTGAAATTATACTATGTTGCGTGCACAAGGCTTCACGGTTCGCGAGGCAGGTCTCACTGCTCTGAGAAAACTCCGACTGATGAAGTTTGGCTGGTAGCCTGACGTTTTATACCCTCTGACATCGTTTTCCCTCCAAAGAATCTGATTGGTTGGTTTCGTACACGTGGTAGCTATTTTTAGGCATTCTGTCATTTCTAAAGCCCGCGAAACGACTTTCTTTCTGCACGTAGGCCCATGCTTTTCCTGGAATCACTGAAAACTAGTCTGGCTGACTGGTTTTGTAGCGTTATCACAATGACTGGTTCACTTGTTATTACGTGGTGACATCACAATTTAGGTAAGGTCACATACTTTTTATATGGATTCACTCACTTTCTTGATATAATTGCACATTGTTAAACTTATTTGATTGCTTGTTATATTTTTGTCTATATTTTGATTGCTGTTGAATTTTAAAGATTGTAAGTTTACATAATGATTCTAATTAATTACTTTGTGTTCAGTTAACCTTGACTCTAAGAATGCCATGCTACAAGCTTGTTCATTCTTTAAACCTATTTCAAGCAAACATTATTATTTTTTTTAAAGTTAATTTTCTAACCTAGATAGGCCAACTTGTTACAGAGCCCCCTGAATTCTTGTTGTTCACCTTTTGACTGAAGTCAAATTTGAAACACATTGAATTTTTGAATGAGAAAATGGTGATAAAACAAGGATTCACATAGAGACTGGACTATCTAGCAGGAATAATCTCTTCCTTTTGACAAACAAAAAGTTTCCTTCAACAGATGCAAGTTTATTTCCCCTTACAGCTGTCTAATCTAAACCTAAATGAATGAACTCACCCCTCCATCTACCAAAACAAAAACAAACCTCATCCTACTTCCCGGAAACGATGCTCAACTCAACCCTCTCTCTTATCACAGTCCCGTTATTGGCCTAGTGACCTACTCTTGCTGGGTCATCATACTTCGACCATAACAATCAACATTGGTGTTGTCATCAGTAAGTATCAGCTGATCGACGTATTGTTTTTCTATCTGCCGTCCACGATCGAATGGGAATGTAACTTTGGCATCTTCTTGAACATCTTGCGTTGGCCCTATTGAAATTACCTCAACTAGGTGTGTCCAGAAGAATTCTTCACGCTTATTCCTTGCAGTGGTCGATGTATAAGTTTCATTTTCTTTCTTGACTTCCGTTTCAGTTTCTTCGTTACTTTCTTCATCTTGAAAGTCTTTATCATCAATTTGTAGAGATTCTTGCATCAACGGACATGTAATCTTCATCATTTCTTCGTATGCAATTTCTTCGAGCATTTCCATGTTTGATACGTAATCGAAGGGTTGTATTTTCTCGTCATAACTGGTTTCGGTCAACTCGTCGTTCAATGTTATTAATAACTCGTCATTCATTCGTTCAGCAATACTTGCGGCAGGAATCGAACTAAGCTCCGCACAAAAGTTGTAATTTTCGCTCTTCTCAAATTCTTGGACAAAACTAGACTCGGATTTAACTAATTGTTCTTGATCTGCTGCTTTTTCTTCAATAACTATGGTTTCAGTAACCATCTCAATAATCTCAATAATCTCCTCAATATCTTCAAGATTCTCAATAATCTTCACATCTTCAGTACGACCTTTGCGTCTGAAATCAACAAATTCTTCCTCCTCCAAATTCAATTCAACAACAACATTACAGTCCAGATCCTCCTCACAACAAACAGTCTCCATTTCATCGCCGTCAAACTCAATATTGACCAAGGCTTGTCTAGTCACCTCAAATTCTTCATTTTCATCTCGTGAATTGTTCACGGTTTCCTCTGCAACTCCCTGTACCAAACATTCTGGAATGACTTCATCTTCGAACGATTCGTTTTCTTGACTCTCTGCTTTCTTTACAGCGTCTTCTTTAACACCTTCAATGACTTCACATGTTTTCAGCTGGTCTAAATCTTCTTGCTCTTTCGTGATGACGTCGTTGTTCTGCAACTCAACTTTCTCAACTTCAAATTGTTCACAGGGTTCTTCGAAATTATCTTGTGGAAGTATAATCTCGGCATCTTCTTCAATTTTCTCTCGTACTGAAATATCGGCGATTTCAACACGATTCTGACTCTGAATCTTCGTTTCTTCTTCTTCTTCCTTCTTCTGTGTCTTGGGCAGACAAAAATCTTGAACATCTTCTTGCAGCGTTGTAACCTCATAAAAACTTTCTTCAACTTTGTCAGGCTGCTCACAGCTCTGCTCAGAATTCACATCTGATTGCAACCTATTGCAGACAACTTCTTCTTCTTCTTCTCTCGTTAAAACATCTGCTTCGAATGCAGCGTCTTTCTCCAGTTCATCCTTCCATTTTCTTGAAACTTCACGGACGTATTCTATGAGATTTACGCGTTCCCAATGCCACAATTGCTTCAAATCTTCACTTTCCGAATCTGCATAATCATCATAATATTCTGCTCCGTACACGTGGTCATCATATTCGGAACTTTGCTTGGAATACGTTTCCTCTGCTTCATATTTGTATTCCCTATATCTTCTCCAATTTTCGTCTTCTTTGTCGTATCTCCTAAGTAATTCTGCCCTTGCCCTTTTACTAATCTGCGCATTTTCTTCTGTCCTGTCGTGACAAATACTCATCAACTCTTCCTCATCCAATGTAGCAAATTCTTTCATCGTCCATTTTTCTTCTCTTCTTCTTTCAAATTCTATATAGATTCTTCTTGACAATTCATCAATTCGTTCTGTTCTCATTAAATGGTATAAATCCCGATTACTAAACTCGCAGAATTCTAATTTGACACTTCTATTTTCTTCTTGTTCTTCATATTCTTTCTTATTTAGCTCGACCCAGGATTTCCAATATTCTTCATCTTTTTCATCCATCGTAAAAGTTCTTTACGACTTATTCTTCAATTTTCTGAATCTTTACATCTTCTTCAGACGACTTCCGTCAACAATCATCAGCGACTGGGAAGGTCATTTCTGTCGATGCCTAATCTGGTTCCCACGCTATCAATAACAACAAACTTGTTCCCATGACAATTAACTACACAGTTGATGTTTCTGCCCCCCTCTATCACCTGGCTCCTAGTTACCTCGAGTTCACTAACCACTGACTGGTCCCCCGCCCCCTCTACAGTCTCATCTAAATCTACAGTTGACGCTAAACTTGCATCTCGATCTGCCATCGTAACAGATGTAATGAACTAACATGCACAAATCTACAGTTGGCTTTATCTTTACGTTAACGGGTTGATTCTATGTAAAATTTCCAAATACATGAAAATTTTACGCAATGCCTGTGTCCACAAGTTTCAGAACAACTGAGTAACTCTTTCACAATCAAGAAAACAATTATTTCTTTCAAAACAATTGCTCCCAGGAATGTTATTCGAGCCCCACACGTTGAGCGCCACTGAAACCTGCGGGATTTGGCTCAGAGGGTAGAACACAAAGAATCAGCAATATTATAATTTGTTTATTATAGAGAAAATAAATGTTCATTGATGTGAAAAGAGCAATCAAAAATTATGAAAACAATATTACGTTCGATACGTCGGCAGTAGTGATGATGTCGTCTGGTTTGTTTACTTCCGCGTAAACAAGTGGATGGCGTTGACTCTTGCGTAGTGTGTCCCGTGAACTCCAGTCCACCAGCAGAATGAAATGACTGGATATGTCACCTCCTTCAGCTGCGATGCGATGATGTTGTCTAATAACCCCTTGGTTACCAGGACGTCCAGCAGTCCGTGCACAAGGAGTGACCTCCTCGAGCAGTTGGATCAAGTTGGCTCAGGCTGATGACGTTCGTGGCTGCAGACTCGTCGGTTTCTCCCGGAGTTGCAATTCACTTCGATCACATCGGCACTGTCTCGCTGAAATTATACTATGTTGCGTGCACAAGGCTTCACGGTTCGCGAGGCAGGTCTCACTGCTCTGAGAAAACTCCGACTGATGAAGTTTGGCTGGTAGCCTGACGTTTTATACCCTCTGACATCGTTTTCCCTCCAAAGAATCTGATTGGTTGGTTTCGTACACGTGGTAGCTATTTTTAGGCATTCTGTCATTTCTAAAGCCCGCGAAACGACTTTCTTTCTGCACGTAGGCCCATGCTTTTCCTGGAATCACTGAAAACTAGTCTGGCTGACTGGTTTTGTAGCGTTATCACAATGACTGGTTCACTTGTTATTACGTGGTGACATCACAATTTAGGTAAGGTCACATACTTTTTATATGGATTCACTCACTTTCTTGATATAATTGCACATTGTTAAACTTATTTGATTGCTTGTTATATTTTTGTCTATATTTTGATTGCTGTTGAATTTTAAAGATTGTAAGTTTACATAATGATTCTAATTAATTACTTTGTGTTCAGTTAACCTTGACTCTAAGAATGCCATGCTACAAGCTTGTTCATTCTTTAAACCTATTTCAAGCAAACATTATTATTTTTTTTAAAGTTAATTTTCTAACCTAGATAGGCCAACTTGTTACAGACATTTACTGCTTATGGCAGATTGGAATGAGTCTATATATTCCATTTAATTTAATATTTTGATAATTTGTTTTAATTTATGTAATTAAGAGCATTGTTATAAGTTATTCGTATCAAAATCGCTTTATTGTCACTCAGTTTTGAGGGTGGGAGGCAAAGGGGGTTTGACGCCCCTTTTATCACTACTTGAAGTGTTCTAAGAAGAATGCGAAAACATTTTTTGATATAAGATTTGTTTGGAATTGACCTGTTGACTTAGTTTCTAATTTAATACCACTAGGAAAACGCTCAGTGTAACGCGTTGGTGAGCGAGCACGGGGACATGCAAATTCTCGAACCGGAAATGCGTACACAAGCACAGAAAACATATACATCCATATTGAATTGAAATATGATAACTCAATCAACAAAACATATTATTATGCTTTTCATTGAAACTTGAAAATAACATCTAAGCATCTAAGAACCCTGGTTAAAATAAAACAAATCAGATTCAATCCAATTGGCACTGGAAAACATTCATTTTGATACTTCATTACTGACAGATATTAAAAATGTTAATAAGTTCATACGTTCTTAACTGATTGGGATGAAATTTTGTAAAATAAGAGACAATGTTGGTCTTAATGATCATGCAAAATATGAGTTTGATCTGAATTATCGAAGACCGTTTTCATTTTTCAGCCTATCAGGAGATATTTATTTAAATTTTAACCAATTAATGGATTTCAAAAAAATTATGGTCTGCAAACAGAGAAGGTTGGTTTTACATGTGTGCAAAATTTCAGCTATTTCAAAGTAAAACTCTGACCTGTATAGCCAAAATATGAATTTGATCAGATTTATCGAATACCATTTTCATTTTTCAACCTATCAGGAGATGTTTATTTCAATTTTAACCAATGAATGGATTTTAAAAAAATTTGGGGCCTGCAAACAGAAAAGGTTGTCTCTACATGTGTGCAAAATTTCAGATCGATCGAAGAAAAACTCTGACCTGTACAGCCTCACCCAACAGAAAAAAAAAAAAAAAAAAAAAAAACACAGAGGTCCGTGCCAAATGAGCCGAAAGGAGACGCTCGCTAAGCTCGCTTAATTATTATTTTGATGTTATTTCATTTGTAAGAATGTGTACTTGACTGGTCATTTGACAACATTGTGGTGACTACTTATACATGAAGATAAAATCGTAACTTCATTTCTTCTTTCATTACAAAGATAGGATCATCAAACAGTATGTTTTAATGTGATATTTTCGAATTTGTTATACAAAAGAAATTCTAGATTACCTCTCTGGTTATACCTAGGTCATCCTTGGTTACACCACAGATTTATTGAAACGCCAAAGCATGGTAATATTTTACCTTTTTTAACTTGATCCTGAATAATACTTGCATTATGAAGAGTATGTTTTGTAAACTAATACTTACAAAATCAAGTAGTTATTTTGTGTCTATTAAGAATAGTAAGCTCAGTTGACCAAATGGTTACTTGAAATTAAAATGACTAATAATGAGTTTATTGTAAATAATTATATTGTAGTGTAGAAAATTATTTACTACAAACTCATTAGTCATTTTAATTTCACATTATATATAAATGTCACATTAATCACATTTATCACAGCAATTATTCAGTCATAAATTATTTAATTTTATAAATGAAAGCAGTGTTGGGGAAGGAACTTTTAAAAATAACTAGGACCGCGCTACTTTTTTGGGGAACTCTTGAGTGAACGCGTTCACATTTGTTTACAAGAAACGTGAACGTCAAACGTTTATTTTAACCGTACGAACCGCAGTTTCCTTCTTTTGTAATTTCGAATTTCTACTATAAATATTGAAATATTGAATATTTTCATAAATATTCTCGATCTTGCTCGACCTGAAAAATTTCAAACTCGCACAGCCCTATATACTAATATCTTTCACACACATCGATTATCTTCTTAATTAATATTATCATCAAATAAAATTGTGAAATAGTGGATAAATATCATTTTAGTGAGTAAAATGGTGAAAGCAATTGCGGTTCATGTGGTGCCCTTGAGTATTTAACCCTTGAATTGTCTTTAACTTTTAAATGTTGTCAAAAGAAGACATTTCAAAAGAAATTATATTCGTTTTTAAGGAACTAGAACTTTTATTACCGAATTCTGAATAAAAGAATTTGTACTTTCAAAATTTCATATATTTGGTCATGAACTGAACTTCAAAATATATCATTTTAAAAAGGAACTTCCTCAACACTGGATGAAAGTGCAAACTATAGAATACATTTTCTTCTACACTATATACACATCTTTTATCAGTAAATGCGCTATCCTATTTAGTGGATATTTTTGGTGTTTGAATGTGATGTTAAATTTCACTCATTGCTATTTAACAGGCTTTGTGTCGTTTATGAACTATAGCTGACACGACAGTTTGCTGGCAAAGCAATGAATTTATTATTATTTTATATCTGTTTGAAGTCAATTCAAATTGCAAAATATACAGAATACCAATCATTTTATAGAAAATTATGTAACACGTTTTACAGTATCGAAGATTTAATAATGAATAAGTCTTTAACTATCAAATAATGAACAATGAAGCAAGATATAAGTACAAATGGTTGATAATAAAATAAAATAAATAATACCGGGGTATACTTTAAAGGCATTGGAACAAATGATCAATCGCTTATAAATTTGGAATAAAATGGTCTCGCATAATACCTATAATGATTTTATAAAACTGAAATTAAAATGTTTTTTTATAAATGTTTTAACAAAATTGAAACGTTTACAAAAGGAATACAACATTCTGATATTGTGCCCGATCATTAGTCCGATGACCTCTATTTCATCAACCGAGTATTTGGATTTGAAATAGTCGATAGTCGGTATATAAATCGCCTTCTTCTCTCTCCATCTCTTCTGTTGTTTGTTAATATTCTAATAGAAAGGTTCATTCAACGATTACAATATGATTATGCAAATAGCTATAAAATTAAACCCTTAAAAATACTACATTCGAACATTTTGGAAATATCAGTGTAATTCATTCACGGTAAACCACGGCGAGGACAGTTCGAGCATTGAATCAATCGAGGATCTTCTGCAGGTAGCAGTTATTGACATCGTTATCTATTTTAGTTCACCTCACCCCACTCCACCAGAAAACAACTCGGCATGAACCACCCCAGTTAGTACCAAGTGCAAGCGAGACAAGACTACTTGTGAGTGAGATGCCCGACAACCTGTCGTCAATCTTTCTTCTCACTCGCACATCAACTATCGCGCTCTCTCACTCTACAGGGTACCTATTAAAATCGTTTACGGTGAAAGGACATAGCCGCAAAACGGAGTACCATTTATTATTTGGGGGAGTGTACATGTTGGTCTCTACTAAATATTTGATTTGGTTTAAAAAAAAGTAATGTCTATTTAATTTGTCAACAAATTACCTGAATTTCACTGTAGAGACGGAAACTCTTATTAAAAACGTAGGAAATAGCTTGATGAAACTACCTTTATCCTAGTAGGCCACATCATTCTAGAGGCCAATAAAAAATTATAAAATTACCATGCACTACTAATAGGCCACGGCCGCCTCCTTCCCACCTTCCATCCTTGCCTACTCTTCACCATCATCTCCCAATCATCATCATAATCATTAATCCGTCGCCATTAGCCTCGCTGCAGAACAGTGCAACGTTAAACCCCACAAAAAATTGCGCATTAACAATTAGAAAAAGATACTATAAATCGAAAAAAAGATCTGCAACGCACTATTATATCAGTTAAATTTATTAATAAACAGCATTGATTCAAAATAAAAATCACAGTTTTAAACTCCGGTAGTGACAATTACAAGGTCATTATTAGTTTTTTCACTATAATGTCGTCAACGTCAACGTCAACTTCCACTGTCACATCACTTTCTTCTATATTACGGCAGTTGTGCAGTCACGTCACAGTCCCCGGCCCCGGCACGAAGGTACGGCAGTTGTGCAGTCGCGGTCCCCGGCCCCAGCACGACGCGTTGCATTGCCGCGGTTCATTTCCATTCCCACCGCTTCCAGGATAACAGCAGACTGAGAGGGGCCTCACCGACACTAAAGAAAATATAAACTACAAGTTAAAAATGTACCTAGCTTTCTGTGGAAACTTCCATGGAGTCGGGATGATATGATATGATGTACTACCTATGTTGTGAAAAATATTCAACCGAACCGGGGAAGTGAAAGGTGCCGGGTTCGGTTGCATATTTTTCACAGCGAACATCTCTTCCTACAAACCACAAGTTAGTAGGTAGCTACCATAATTTGCAGCCTTGAAGGGATTTGCTAAATAAATAAAAAATATCAGACCGAACCAGGGCTCGAACCAGCTTGTCTATAGGTAGATAATCGTTTTAGCACAGGTATTTTCTAGGTAAGTAGGTAGGTATATGCGAAATGTTGTAAGAGAATAAACAATATGGGCCTTATATTGTGCAAGTAATGTACTTCTGCATTGGATAGGACTAGCATTCAATAAGTTAGTACGAATGTAAAACATGTAAACCTACCCTAGCGTCGAAGGTTAGGTTACCTTCGTGGAGGGAAACTTTCATGCATTTCTGTTACTTCCCGATACTATAATAACAGATAGAGTAATTGTAATGTAACCATGTAACTCACCTTTATTCCTTAATCCTTATTTTCTTCTGCACAGGTCACTCGTGATTCACAAAATATAATATTAAAAACGAAATTCACTCGCAGCCGGCGCGAGCGGTCTCGCTTCAGTTTGACATGTGCTCACACGGGGTCGCACAGCCGAAAACAAGGACTACCCAGTGCGCGCGAGTTTTTAAACCACTTTCGTTTCAAAACGTTAAACTTGGTTAAACCATGGTTAAACATTCTCATTTCGTTGCGTATTTTGTTAATAATAATAATTCAATATTAATATTGAACATCACGTTTGCTTGTGCAGTGCGTTAACCCCATATTAATTGAACCAACCTACGTAAATAGGTATTTAGCGAAATATTATTATATTTTTAGTTTAAATCTATTGCCTACTTTCTTTACATGAAAGAATAATCAGCAAATTATGATTTCTATTCACAACCAGACATTAAACTTAAATAAATGTTGTATTTTCTTGGATATCTCAGATCTCAAAATTTGAAGTATTCTCGACTTGAAGGTAACTACTTACTTAGTAGTTTACTTCTTAAGCTAGTAGTTGACTCAGTAGTTCGTTATGAGTAGTACACTTCTGACCTTAGTAGTTAAACTACTCGCCCAGTAGTTCACTTCTTCATCAGAAGTTAACTGCTAACACCAGTAGTAGCGTGAGTAGTAAACTTCTGGACACTTAGTAGTTCCAAGTAGTTTCAACCTAGTAGTTAACTACTGAACCAGTAGTATACTACTTACTCAAGTAGTGTTTGTGAGTAGTTAACTACAGAAAACTACTCAATTCTAGTAGTTTTTAGTAGTAAAACTTCTGAAAACTACTAGAGAAGCAGTAGTAAATTTTCATAAGGGTATGTTCGTTAAAAGTAGAAAAGATAGCTCTAAATACCGTAGTGCAACACTCTTTACAAATGTCACGGACCACTATGCAACATGTATTGGCTGGGACTCAATCAAACAAAAAGTAGAAGAATCGGAGGGCATGGTAACCCCTGAGAGAAAAACTATTGATTACGAGCTATTAAAACTCAATCTTAACAATCACGATTGGGAAACAGTTCTTAATGAGGAAAATCCTAACATTGCTGCTACTACTTTTGTAAACTTGCTCTCTGAATTCATAGAAAAATCTAGCTCACTAAAAAAAACTAAATCAAAATCACAGAAATGCAAACCATGGATAACACTAGAATTGATTAAATCTATTAGACATAGAGACAATCTTCATAAAAGGTATGTAAATACCCTGACCACCCTGAACTTAAAGTTTATTATAAGAAGTAACGAAACCACGTGAACCTTTTGACTAAAAAAGCCAAAAACGAATATTAAAAAGAAAGAATACTAGAAGCAAATGGTGACAAGAAAAAAATATGGAATATTATCAATGAATACACTAACAGAATACCAAAAAAGATCGAAATAATTAAAATCCAGACTAGGGATGGACTAACCACAGCTAAAGATAGCCCTAAGTTTATAGCTGATACGTTTGTTGATTATTTCAGTGATGTGGGAGAAGAGATGGCAGAGAGGATATCTAAGGACTCCACCCAAAATAACCAGGACTCCGAGTTTAACATTAATAATACTATTCAATCAAATTCTATATTCCTTAACCCGGTTTCTACAAAAGAAATTATAAACTACATTAACAAAATGAAACCAAACACTGCACCGGGTATGGATAGAATAAGTACCAAAACTTTAAAAGAAATAAAGCTCCAGGTGGCTTTACCTCTCCATCACATCATAAATGCATGTCTAGAGACTGGAATATACCCGGATATATTTAAAAATGCACTAATTATACAAATATTCAAGAAAGGCGATAAAACCCTAACAAACAATTATAGACCAATATCACTCCTCTCAACCGTATCAAAAATAGTAGAAAAATGTATTAAACGCAGAGTAATGGAATTCCTAGAGCAAAACAACCTTCTCTCACATAACCAATATGGATTCCGGACAGGTATTGGAACCGAAGACGCAATAGACAACATTTTAAACCCCGAGCGCCATCTACAACTATCAACATTGCATTCTGGGTTTAGGATGTGAAGAGTTTGACAGCTGCCTGGTTGACAGTGCTAAGATGCATAAAGGAAGAATGTTTTTCGGTGTTTATTATGTTATATCCTCTCTGTATTTAAATGTAACTAATTTTAGTGGTATTCAACATAATTATGAATAATATTAAGAATAGCAGATCGTACGGAACAATGTGTTGTGTTCCATTGTGCAAAAATAACACTAAATTTAGCCGTGAAGTGTTGTTTCAATACTTTCAAGGGACGTTGATTTGAAGAAAGAATGGATAAGACGCAATAAATTATGTTTTTGTTGAAAATTTTTAGTGTAAGATGTAAATCCAATATTGTAGATATTATTAGCCTGGGCTTGAAATCATATTTATCGCTTTCAGGGGTATTCAAGTTATTTTTCCTCTTAACAAACAGGACATTTGTAGGTAGCCGAAAATCTTATTTTTGTCAGAAATTCTGACAAAATGTGACAAAGTATGTTCCTGTATACATAACTAATTAACAAATCAATCTGACCTATTGGTTATTCATTTCGGTTTATTCATTTATTCATTTTGTTAGAGGAAAAACAGGGCAATTTTTCTTCATATTTCTTATAACCAGATTTGTTAAAATGTGCACCACATATTCTGTGGTTCTTAATAGGGGACCATTTACTACATTTTCCCTGAGATCCAATTCGCCTCACACGCCTCATTCTTTCTTCAAATCAATGTCCCTTGAAAGTAGTGAAACGACACTTCACGGCTAAATTTAGTGTTATTTTTGCTCAATGGAACACAACACACTGTTCCGTACGATCTGCTATTCTTAGTATTATTCATAAAATAATGTTGAATACCAATAAAATTAGTTACATTTAAATACAGAGATGATATAACATAACAAACACCGAAAAACATTCTTCCTTTATGCATCTCAGCACTGTCAACCAGGCAGCTGTCAAACTCTTCACATCCTAAGCCCAACATGCATCACGGCACGTCGCGCATGCGCAGTGAATTTTGAATGTTGTCTAATAGACAACATTTTAAACCCCGAGCGCCATCTACAACTATCAACATTGCATTCTGGGTTTAGGATGTGAAGAGTTTGACAGCTGCCTGGTTGACAGTGCTAAGATGCATAAAGGAAGAATGTTTTTCGGTGTTTATTATGTTATATCCTCTCTGTATTTAAATGTAACTAATTTTAGTGGTATTCAACATAATTATGAATAATATTAAGAATAGCAGATCGTACGGAACAATGTGTTGTGTTCCATTGTGCAAAAATAACACTAAATTTAGCCGTGAAGTGTTGTTTCAATACTTTCAAGGGACGTTGATTTGAAGAAAGAATGGATAAGACGCAATAAATTATGTTTTTGTTGAAAATTTTTAGTGTAAGATGTAAATCCAATATTGTAGATATTATTAGCCTGGGCTTGAAATCATATTTATCGCTTTCAGGGGTATTCAAGTTATTTTTCCTCTTAACAAACAGGACATTTGTAGGTAGCCGAAAATCTTATTTTTGTCAGAAATTCTGACAAAATGTGACAAAGTATGTTCCTGTATACATAACTAATTAACAAATCAATCTGACCTATTGGTTATTCATTTCGGTTTATTCATTTATTCATTTTGTTAGAGGAAAAACAGGGCAATTTTTCTTCATATTTCTTATAACCAGATTTGTTAAAATGTGCACCACATATTCTGTGGTTCTTAATAGGGGACCATTTACTACATTTTCCCTGAGATCCAATTCGCCTCACACGCCTCATTCTTTCTTCAAATCAATGTCCCTTGAAAGTAGTGAAACGACACTTCACGGCTAAATTTAGTGTTATTTTTGCTCAATGGAACACAACACACTGTTCCGTACGATCTGCTATTCTTAGTATTATTCATAAAATAATGTTGAATACCAATAAAATTAGTTACATTTAAATACAGAGATGATATAACATAACAAACACCGAAAAACATTCTTCCTTTATGCATCTCAGCACTGTCAACCAGGCAGCTGTCAAACTCTTCACATCCTAAGCCCAACATGCATCACGGCACGTCGCGCATGCGCAGTGAATTTTGAATGTTGTCTATTGCTAAACTCCCTTCACAAATTTACACTAAAATTGACAACAATGAAAAATGCATTGCAGTTTTTCTGGATTTAGCAAAAGCGTTCGACACGGTCTCCCACACACGGTTATTCCAAAAGCTATATAATATTGGAGTTAGAGGAATTGCACTGAACTTAATGGAAAGCTACTTGTCAAATCTAAAGCAATTCGTAAGTATTAATAACACTACAAGCAAATGTCGAATTATTAAATACGGTGTCCCACAGGGTACTGTGCTAGGACCGATCCTGTTTCTCATATTTATTAATTATCTGTGTTCATTATAAGGTAATGCTGCAGACACCACAGTGTTTGCAGATGACACTGTATTACTCTACTCTGATAGACGTTGGGAAACAGTCCACAAACTTGCGGAAAATGGCCTAACCAAAGCTAACATCTGGCTAAAAGATAACTTACTAACATTGAATAATGAAAAGACAACGTACACTTGGCACATTTAAAAATGATCGGTGAGCAAATTTGAATGACTGCTGGTCATGTTCCAAATCAATCAAAGCTTGTTATTATCATTGAAATGTGAGGTCACCTACTAGAGCGAGACAATGAGATCGCTTGGACTCACTTCTGATGGTGCGATCTAACATTTTTCAGCCAATCAGATTTATTGAACGATCAAGTTTAAATGTGCCAAGTGTACATAACCTTTTCCGCTCGAACTAACACTCAGCCAAGCGTCTCTGTATTGAAAATCCACAATGTTGTATGTAGAGGAAATTCACAAAACTGCATTTGTTTTATACTAGAGAAGACCGAGTCGACTAGATACCTTGGTATCGTTATCGACCAACACCTAAAGTGGGACATCTATATTCAAACTATAATAAAAAAAACTTAGGTACACAATGGTGAGCTTCTATAATCTAAGAAATGTTTTTATCTTCCCCAGCCTAAAAATGATTTATTATGCTATTGTACAGTCAATCCTACAATATGGCATAGTGGGTTGGGGTGGGGCATACGACCACCACATGACCAAACTATTAACAACGCAAAACATAATTCTAAAAATAATCTTAAAATTAGACTATAGACACTTTACGGAAGAAGTATACGAAAAAGCTGGAGTGAACCAAATCCGCAAACTATATGCAATCTCCTTGTGCAAGCAAATACATGAAAAACAAACATTTCGGCAGACAACTCCCCCAAATTCATCTACAATAGGAACGCGTTCCAAAACCAGTGGCAAGCTTTACCAACCTAGAGTCAATAAAGGTATCAACCAAAGACATGCTAACTACTCAGGTGCAAAGGTATATAATCTCATGCCTGAAAAAATAAGAAAAATAAAAACAAAACAATTATTTAACCTTGAAATGAAGAAATGGTTCAAGCAATACCCTATAGCTTCTTTAAATGACATAATAAACTGTAAAGTCACGAGAAGACATCCCAGAGAAGATAAGAGTCATAATTAATTATTCATAGAGTATACTTGTTTTAATTCCCTTCCTTTGCAGATGTTATCATTTATCATAGCATTTATCATATATTCATATTTTTCTGTTTACTATTATAATTAGTAATGATTACTATTTAATTAGCATTTATTATTAATTAGCAACCGACCTCTATTTTTTTTTAAAGTTAGTTTAGTGTAATTTTAGTTTAGTTTAGATTAGTAATTTAGGCATTAGATTAGTAATAATCCCATCAAAGATATCCTGTACAAGTATGAATTTGCATTGCATTGCATTTCATTTAGAATTATTTTCCTACGTTAAACCTAGTTATAGGGATTTAGTTTTAGTTTGTCAATAATATGTATTCTGTCAAGAATATTACTATTAATTCCAATTTATATTTACACTTACGGTGCTAACTCGTTTGTTTGTAATAATTATGTCGTATAC
Source organism: Leuctra nigra (assembly GCA_934045905.1). Lineage (NCBI taxonomy): Eukaryota > Metazoa > Arthropoda > Insecta > Plecoptera > Leuctridae > Leuctra > Leuctra nigra. The sequence goes on along the minus strand of OW203761.1, from coordinate 65,480,945 downwards.
TATATCAAAACGTAATATTATAACCAATATTAGTCTAGGTGTATGCCCTGCCACAAGATAGTTAATCTTCTTAGGGTATACAAATCGATCGCTAATAAAATGTACATGTATCAATATCTGGAACAATAAAAATCTTGAAAAAAAATCTTGAATCTAAATCAACGTCCCTAGGAAAGTAGTGAAACGATACTTCACGGCTAAATTTGTTATTTTTGAAAAAATGAACAAAACACACTGTTCCGTACGATGTGCTAATCTTAGTATTGTTCATAATTATGTTGAATACCACTAAAATTAGTTACATTTAAATATAGAGATGATATTTTGGAGGTAACCTGCGAAATAAAAACGCGCACCCCGACTGGGAATCGAACCCAGATCCTTCGGGTTACCGACCCTATGCTTTAACCATTAAGCTATCGGGACGCATTCTTAATCAGCAGGTTGGATTGCCATACAACTCTTGCGAGTCCGAGTATCTGACCTATACACGAAGACTGAAGCACTTCGACTTCATTTGACAACGTGAATACATCTCTCTCGAATGGCTATGCTGAAACTTCTGAGCTACGAGTGGATTGTTTGATAATGATGGAAAATTTAGTGAATCTCTCACTTAGGGATGGTGTTTTGGAGGTAACCTGCGAAATAAAAACGCGCACCCCGACTGGGAATCGAACCCAGATCCTTCGGGTTACCGCCCCTATGCTTTAACCATTAAGCTATCGGGACGCATTCTTAATCAGCAGGTTGGATTGCCATACAACTCTTGCGAGTCCGAGTATCTGACCTATACACGAAGACTGAAGCACTTCGACTTCATTTGACAACGTGAATACATCTCTCTCGAATGGCTATGCTCAAACTTCTGAGCTACGAGTGGATTGTTTGATAATGATGGAAAATTTAGTGAATCTCTCACTTAGGGATGGTGTTTTGGAGGTAACCTGCGAAATAAAAACGCGCACCCCGACTGGGAATCGAACCCAGATCCTTCGGGTTACCGCCCCTATGCTTTAACCATTAAGCTATCGGGACGCATTCTTAATCAGCAGGTTGGATTGCCATACAACTCTTGCGAGTCCGAGTACTAAACCCAAAATGCATCAATGTTATCTAATAGACAACATTCAAAATTCACTTTCAGGTGTTTTGTTTGGGGCTGCTTTTTTACTATAGCGATAGGGTAAGGGAGGGAGCTGTCTTCTCTGAGAGGGCCCGAGTTTATAAAAACACGTGCCTGCAATCGCAATCAAACGAAGGAGGTACATATAGTACTGGACGAAGTCAATATGCTACTTGCCATTAAGTACTATTGCTTTAATAGAGAATAAAATCTTGTTTTCTTATGATTCAAGTTGTCACTTTACTTATAGTTCAAGTGATTTCACAAGCTGCCAATGTGTCATTGCGGACGAGTAGATCAAGAAGTGAGGTAGCTCCCTTTAACATCACGACCACAAGGTAAATATATACTCAAATCAACCAACTCTGAATGTCATCATTTAGCCTATAAATTGAAGTTCATTAATAAATATTAACCTTCGGCCGCAGCAGTCGCAATTCATCATAAATTCAAAGTAAATAGAAACTTGATTCATCCCTAATTCATTAAGTGAAGTGAAGCTAGATCCTAGCGAGGTAGATCATAGTGCTTCACCCTGCGACTAAGCAAAGGTTAATACCAACTGTGACAATCGAAAGTCGAATCCTCTCACACAAACACACGACATTCACACAAACAATGGGCTCAAAAGCGGAAACGGACTTGATCCAAAAGAGAAGGACTGAGCTGGAATGCATGATCGAAGCAAAGTATATTTCTTCAATGTAAAAGAATGATTCTTGGCAACTGGTTTATAGCTATCTGAGACTTCATATTATGCAAAATCAATATAAACACATGACTGACTCACAATTAAATTTTTCTGTGTCCCCGCAGGTCCGCACGGAAGAAGGGGAAGATGTGGAGCTGACTTCGACAGACAAGACGCTCCCGCCGCTCCGCAACCCCGACAAATTAATCGGAATAAACAATCTCGCATCACTGTTGTGGTGTTGTGGTAACCCGAAGGATCTGGGTTCGATTCCCAGTCGGGGTGCGCGTTTTTATTTCGCAGGTTACCTCCAAAACACCATCCCTAAGTGAGAGATTCACTAAATTTTCCATCATTATCAAATAGAGATGATATAACATAGCAAACACCGAAAAACCTTCTTCCTTTATGTATCTTAGCACAGTCAACCAGGCAGATGTCAAACTCTTCATATACTAAACCCAAAATGCATCAATGTTATCTAATAGACAACATTCAAAATTCACTTTCAGGTGTTTTGTTTGGGGCTGCTTTTTTACTATAGCGATAGGGTAAGGGAGGGAGCTGTCTTCTCTGAGAGGGCCCGAGTTTATAAAAACACGTGCCTGCAATCGCAATCAAACGAAGGAGGTACATATAGTACTGGACGAAGTCAATATGCTACTTGCCATTAAGTACTATTGCTTTAATAGAGAATAAAATCTTGTTTTCTTATGATTCAAGTTGTCACTTTACTTATAGTTCAAGTGATTTCACAAGCTGCCAATGTGTCATTGCGGACGAGTAGATCAAGAAGTGAGGTAGCTCCCTTTAACATCACGACCACAAGGTAAATATATACTCAAATCAACCAACTCTGAATGTCATCATTTAGCCTATAAATTGAAGTTCATTAATAAATATTAACCTTCGGCCGCAGCAGTCGCAATTCATCATAAATTCAAAGTAAATAGAAACTTGATTCATCCCTAATTCATTAAGTGAAGTGAAGCTAGATCCTAGCGGGGTAGATCATAGTGCTTCACCCTGCGACTAAGCAAAGGTTAATACCAACTGTGACAATCGAAAGTCGAATCCTCTCACACAAACACACGACATTCACACAAACAATGGGCTCAAAAGCGGAAACGGACTTGATCCAAAAGAGAAGGACTGAGCTGGAATGCATGATCGAAGCAAAGTATATTTCTTCAATGTAAAAGAATGATTCTTGGCAACTGGTTTATAGCTATCTGAGACTTCATATTATGCAAAATCAATATAAACACATGACTGACTCACAATTAAATTTTTCTGTGTCCCCGCAGGTCCGCACGGAAGAAGGGGAAGATGTGGAGCTGACTTCGACAGACAAGACGCTCCCGCCGCTCCGCAACCCCGACAAATTAATCGGAATAAACAATCTCGCATCACTGTTGTGGTGTTGTGGTAACCCGAAGGATCTGGGTTCGATTCCCAGTCGGGGTGCGCGTTTTTATTTCGCAGGTTACCTCCAAAACACCATCCCTAAGTGAGAGATTCACTAAATTTTCCATCATTATCAAATAGAGATGATATAACATAGCAAACACCGAAAAACCTTCTTCCTTTATGTATCTTAGCACAGTCAACCAGGCAGCTGTCAAACTCTTCATATACTAAACCCAAAATGCATCAATGTTATCTAATAGACAACATTCAAAATTCACTTTCAGGTGTTTTGTTTGGGGCTGCTTTTTTACTATAGCGATAGGGTAAGGGAGGGAGCTGTCTTCTCTGAGAGGGCCCGAGTTTATAAAAACACGTGCCTGCAATCGCAATCAAACGAAGGAGGTACATATAGTACTGGACGAAGTCAATATGCTACTTGCCATTAAGTACTATTGCTTTAATAGAGAATAAAATCTTGTTTTCTTATGATTCAAGTTGTCACTTTACTTATAGTTCAAGTGATTTCACAAGCTGCCAATGTGTCATTGCGGACGAGTAGATCAAGAAGTGAGGTAGCTCCCTTTAACATCACGACCACAAGGTAAATATATACTCAAATCAACCAACTCTGAATGTCATCATTTAGCCTATAAATTGAAGTTCATTAATAAATATTAACCTTCGGCCGCAGCAGTCGCAATTCATCATAAATTCAAAGTAAATAGAAACTTGATTCATCCCTAATTCATTAAGTGAAGTGAAGCTAGATCCTAGCGGGGTAGATCATAGTGCTTCACCCTGCGACTAAGCAAAGGTTAATACCAACTGTGACAATCGAAAGTCGAATCCTCTCACACAAACACACGACATTCACACAAACAATGGGCTCAAAAGCGGAAACGGACTTGATCCAAAAGAGAAGGACTGAGCTGGAATGCATGATCGAAGCAAAGTATATTTCTTCAATGTAAAAGAATGATTCTTGGCAACTGGTTTATAGCTATCTGAGACTTCATATTATGCAAAATCAATATAAACACATGACTGACTCACAATTAAATTTTTCTGTGTCCCCGCAGGTCCGCACGGAAGAAGGGGAAGATGTGGAGCTGACTTCGACAGACAAGACGCTCCCGCCGCTCCGCAACCCCGACAAATTAATCGGAATAAACAATCTCGCATCACTGTTGTGGTGTTGTGGTAACCCGAAGGATCTGGGTTCGATTCCCAGTCGGGGTGCGCGTTTTTATTTCGCAGGTTACCTCCAAAACACCATCCCTAAGTGAGAGATTCACTAAATTTTCCATCATTATCAAATAGAGATGATATAACATAGCAAACACCGAAAAACCTTCTTCCTTTATGTATCTTAGCACAGTCAACCAGGCAGATGTCAAACTCTTCATATACTAAACCCAAAATGCATCAATGTTATCTAATAGACAACATTCAAAATTCACTTTCAGGTGTTTTGTTTGGGGCTGCTTTTTTACTATAGCGATAGGGTAAGGGAGGGAGCTGTCTTCTCTGAGAGGGCCCGAGTTTATAAAAACACGTGCCTGCAATCGCAATCAAACGAAGGAGGTACATATAGTACTGGACGAAGTCAATATGCTACTTGCCATTAAGTACTATTGCTTTAATAGAGAATAAAATCTTGTTTTCTTATGATTCAAGTTGTCACTTTACTTATAGTTCAAGTGATTTCACAAGCTGCCAATGTGTCATTGCGGACGAGTAGATCAAGAAGTGAGGTAGCTCCCTTTAACATCACGACCACAAGGTAAATATATACTCAAATCAACCAACTCTGAATGTCATCATTTAGCCTATAAATTGAAGTTCATTAATAAATATTAACCTTCGGCCGCAGCAGTCGCAATTCATCATAAATTCAAAGTAAATAGAAACTTGATTCATCCCTAATTCATTAAGTGAAGTGAAGCTAGATCCTAGCGGGGTAGATCATAGTGCTTCACCCTGCGACTAAGCAAAGGTTAATACCAACTGTGACAATCGAAAGTCGAATCCTCTCACACAAACACACGACATTCACACAAACAATGGGCTCAAAAGCGGAAACGGACTTGATCCAAAAGAGAAGGACTGAGCTGGAATGCATGATCGAAGCAAAGTATATTTCTTCAATGTAAAAGAATGATTCTTGGCAACTGGTTTATAGCTATCTGAGACTTCATATTATGCAAAATCAATATAAACACATGACTGACTCACAATTAAATTTTTCTGTGTCCCCGCAGGTCCGCACGGAAGAAGGGGAAGATGTGGAGCTGACTTCGACAGACAAGACGCTCCCGCCGCTCCGCAACCCCGACAAATTAATCGGAATAAACAATCTCGCATCACTGTTGTGGTGTTGTGGTAACCCGAAGGATCTGGGTTCGATTCCCAGTCGGGGTGCGCGTTTTTATTTCGCAGGTTACCTCCAAAACACCATCCCTAAGTGAGAGATTCACTAAATTTTCCATCATTATCAAATAGAGATGATATAACATAGCAAACACCGAAAAACCTTCTTCCTTTATGTATCTTAGCACAGTCAACCAGGCAGCTGTCAAACTCTTCATATACTAAACCCAAAATGCATCAATGTTATCTAATAGACAACATTCAAAATTCACTTTCAGGTGTTTTGTTTGGGGCTGCTTTTTTACTATAGCGATAGGGTAAGGGAGGGAGCTGTCTTCTCTGAGAGGGCCCGAGTTTATAAAAACACGTGCCTGCAATCGCAATCAAACGAAGGAGGTACATATAGTACTGGACGAAGTCAATATGCTACTTGCCATTAAGTACTATTGCTTTAATAGAGAATAAAATCTTGTTTTCTTATGATTCAAGTTGTCACTTTACTTATAGTTCAAGTGATTTCACAAGCTGCCAATGTGTCATTGCGGACGAGTAGATCAAGAAGTGAGGTAGCTCCCTTTAACATCACGACCACAAGGTAAATATATACTCAAATCAACCAACTCTGAATGTCATCATTTAGCCTATAAATTGAAGTTCATTAATAAATATTAACCTTCGGCCGCAGCAGTCGCAATTCATCATAAATTCAAAGTAAATAGAAACTTGATTCATCCCTAATTCATTAAGTGAAGTGAAGCTAGATCCTAGCGGGGTAGATCATAGTGCTTCACCCTGCGACTAAGCAAAGGTTAATACCAACTGTGACAATCGAAAGTCGAATCCTCTCACACAAACACACGACATTCACACAAACAATGGGCTCAAAAGCGGAAACGGACTTGATCCAAAAGAGAAGGACTGAGCTGGAATGCATGATCGAAGCAAAGTATATTTCTTCAATGTAAAAGAATGATTCTTGGCAACTGGTTTATAGCTATCTGAGACTTCATATTATGCAAAATCAATATAAACACATGACTGACTCACAATTAAATTTTTCTGTGTCCCCGCAGGTCCGCACGGAAGAAGGGGAAGATGTGGAGCTGACTTCGACAGACAAGACGCTCCCGCCGCTCCGCAACCCCGACAAATTAATCGGAATAAACAATCTCGCATCACTGTTGTGGTGTTGTGGTAACCCGAAGGATCTGGGTTCGATTCCCAGTCGGGGTGCGCGTTTTTATTTCGCAGGTTACCTCCAAAACACCATCCCTAAGTGAGAGATTCACTAAATTTTCCATCATTATCAAATAGAGATGATATAACATAGCAAACACCGAAAAACCTTCTTCCTTTATGTATCTTAGCACAGTCAACCAGGCAGCTGTCAAACTCTTCATATACTAAACCCAAAATGCATCAATGTTATCTAATAGACAACATTCAAAATTCACTTTCAGGTGTTTTGTTTGGGGCTGCTTTTTTACTATAGCGATAGGGTAAGGGAGGGAGCTGTCTTCTCTGAGAGGGCCCGAGTTTATAAAAACACGTGCCTGCAATCGCAATCAAACGAAGGAGGTACATATAGTACTGGACGAAGTCAATATGCTACTTGCCATTAAGTACTATTGCTTTAATAGAGAATAAAATCTTGTTTTCTTATGATTCAAGTTGTCACTTTACTTATAGTTCAAGTGATTTCACAAGCTGCCAATGTGTCATTGCGGACGAGTAGATCAAGAAGTGAGGTAGCTCCCTTTAACATCACGACCACAAGGTAAATATATACTCAAATCAACCAACTCTGAATGTCATCATTTAGCCTATAAATTGAAGTTCATTAATAAATATTAACCTTCGGCCGCAGCAGTCGCAATTCATCATAAATTCAAAGTAAATAGAAACTTGATTCATCCCTAATTCATTAAGTGAAGTGAAGCTAGATCCTAGCGAGGTAGATCATAGTGCTTCACCCTGCGACTAAGCAAAGGTTAATACCAACTGTGACAATCGAAAGTCGAATCCTCTCACACAAACACACGACATTCACACAAACAATGGGCTCAAAAGCGGAAACGGACTTGATCCAAAAGAGAAGGACTGAGCTGGAATGCATGATCGAAGCAAAGTATATTTCTTCAATGTAAAAGAATGATTCTTGGCAACTGGTTTATAGCTATCTGAGACTTCATATTATGCAAAATCAATATAAACACATGACTGACTCACAATTAAATTTTTCTGTGTCCCCGCAGGTCCGCACGGAAGAAGGGGAAGATGTGGAGCTGACTTCGACAGACAAGACGCTCCCGCCGCTCCGCAACCCCGACAAATTAATCGGAATAAACAATCTCGCATCACTGTTGTGGTGTTGTGGTAACCCGAAGGATCTGGGTTCGATTCCCAGTCGGGGTGCGCGTTTTTATTTCGCAGGTTACCTCCAAAACACCATCCCTAAGTGAGAGATTCACTAAATTTTCCATCATTATCAAATAGAGATGATATAACATAGCAAACACCGAAAAACCTTCTTCCTTTATGTATCTTAGCACAGTCAACCAGGCAGCTGTCAAACTCTTCATATACTAAACCCAAAATGCATCAATGTTATCTAATAGACAACATTCAAAATTCACTTTCAGGTGTTTTGTTTGGGGCTGCTTTTTTACTATAGCGATAGGGTAAGGGAGGGAGCTGTCTTCTCTGAGAGGGCCCGAGTTTATAAAAACACGTGCCTGCAATCGCAATCAAACGAAGGAGGTACATATAGTACTGGACGAAGTCAATATGCTACTTGCCATTAAGTACTATTGCTTTAATAGAGAATAAAATCTTGTTTTCTTATGATTCAAGTTGTCACTTTACTTATAGTTCAAGTGATTTCACAAGCTGCCAATGTGTCATTGCGGACGAGTAGATCAAGAAGTGAGGTAGCTCCCTTTAACATCACGACCACAAGGTAAATATATACTCAAATCAACCAACTCTGAATGTCATCATTTAGCCTATAAATTGAAGTTCATTAATAAATATTAACCTTCGGCCGCAGCAGTCGCAATTCATCATAAATTCAAAGTAAATAGAAACTTGATTCATCCCTAATTCATTAAGTGAAGTGAAGCTAGATCCTAGCGAGGTAGATCATAGTGCTTCACCCTGCGACTAAGCAAAGGTTAATACCAACTGTGACAATCGAAAGTCGAATCCTCTCACACAAACACACGACATTCACACAAACAATGGGCTCAAAAGCGGAAACGGACTTGATCCAAAAGAGAAGGACTGAGCTGGAATGCATGATCGAAGCAAAGTATATTTCTTCAATGTAAAAGAATGATTCTTGGCAACTGGTTTATAGCTATCTGAGACTTCATATTATGCAAAATCAATATAAACACATGACTGACTCACAATTAAATTTTTCTGTGTCCCCGCAGGTCCGCACGGAAGAAGGGGAAGATGTGGAGCTGACTTCGACAGACAAGACGCTCCCGCCGCTCCGCAACCCCGACAAATTAATCGGAATAAACAATCTCGCATCACTGTTGTGGTGTTGTGGTAACCCGAAGGATCTGGGTTCGATTCCCAGTCGGGGTGCGCGTTTTTATTTCGCAGGTTACCTCCAAAACACCATCCCTAAGTGAGAGATTCACTAAATTTTCCATCATTATCAAATAGAGATGATATAACATAGCAAACACCGAAAAACCTTCTTCCTTTATGTATCTTAGCACAGTCAACCAGGCAGCTGTCAAACTCTTCATATACTAAACCCAAAATGCATCAATGTTATCTAATAGACAACATTCAAAATTCACTTTCAGGTGTTTTGTTTGGGGCTGCTTTTTTACTATAGCGATAGGGTAAGGGAGGGAGCTGTCTTCTCTGAGAGGGCCCGAGTTTATAAAAACACGTGCCTGCAATCGCAATCAAACGAAGGAGGTACATATAGTACTGGACGAAGTCAATATGCTACTTGCCATTAAGTACTATTGCTTTAATAGAGAATAAAATCTTGTTTTCTTATGATTCAAGTTGTCACTTTACTTATAGTTCAAGTGATTTCACAAGCTGCCAATGTGTCATTGCGGACGAGTAGATCAAGAAGTGAGGTAGCTCCCTTTAACATCACGACCACAAGGTAAATATATACTCAAATCAACCAACTCTGAATGTCATCATTTAGCCTATAAATTGAAGTTCATTAATAAATATTAACCTTCGGCCGCAGCAGTCGCAATTCATCATAAATTCAAAGTAAATAGAAACTTGATTCATCCCTAATTCATTAAGTGAAGTGAAGCTAGATCCTAGCGAGGTAGATCATAGTGCTTCACCCTGCGACTAAGCAAAGGTTAATACCAACTGTGACAATCGAAAGTCGAATCCTCTCACACAAACACACGACATTCGCACAAACAATGGGCTCAAAAGCGGAAACGGACTTGATCCAAAAGAGAAGGACTGAGCTGGAATGCATGATCGAAGCAAAGTATATTTCTTCAATGTAAAAGAATGATTCTTGGCAACTGGTTTATAGCTATCTGAGACTTCATATTATGCAAAATCAATATAAACACATGACTGACTCACAATTAAATTTTTCTGTGTCCCCGCAGGTCCGCACGGAAGAAGGGGAAGATGTGGAGCTGACTTCGACAGACAAGACGCTCCCGCCGCTCCGCAACCCCGACAAATTAATCGGAATAAACAATCTCGCATCACTGTTGTGGTGTTGTGGTAACCCGAAGGATCTGGGTTCGATTCCCAGTCGGGGTGCGCGTTTTTATTTCGCAGGTTACCTCCAAAACACCATCCCTAAGTGAGAGATTCACTAAATTTTCCATCATTATCAAATAGAGATGATATAACATAGCAAACACCGAAAAACCTTCTTCCTTTATGTATCTTAGCACAGTCAACCAGGCAGCTGTCAAACTCTTCATATACTAAACCCAAAATGCATCAATGTTATCTAATAGACAACATTCAAAATTCACTTTCAGGTGTTTTGTTTGGGGCTGCTTTTTTACTATAGCGATAGGGTAAGGGAGGGAGCTGTCTTCTCTGAGAGGGCCCGAGTTTATAAAAACACGTGCCTGCAATCGCAATCAAACGAAGGAGGTACATATAGTACTGGACGAAGTCAATATGCTACTTGCCATTAAGTACTATTGCTTTAATAGAGAATAAAATCTTGTTTTCTTATGATTCAAGTTGTCACTTTACTTATAGTTCAAGTGATTTCACAAGCTGCCAATGTGTCATTGCGGACGAGTAGATCAAGAAGTGAGGTAGCTCCCTTTAACATCACGACCACAAGGTAAATATATACTCAAATCAACCAACTCTGAATGTCATCATTTAGCCTATAAATTGAAGTTCATTAATAAATATTAACCTTCGGCCGCAGCAGTCGCAATTCATCATAAATTCAAAGTAAATAGAAACTTGATTCATCCCTAATTCATTAAGTGAAGTGAAGCTAGATCCTAGCGAGGTAGATCATAGTGCTTCACCCTGCGACTAAGCAAAGGTTAATACCAACTGTGACAATCGAAAGTCGAATCCTCTCACACAAACACACGACATTCACACAAACAATGGGCTCAAAAGCGGAAACGGACTTGATCCAAAAGAGAAGGACTGAGCTGGAATGCATGATCGAAGCAAAGTATATTTCTTCAATGTAAAAGAATGATTCTTGGCAACTGGTTTATAGCTATCTGAGACTTCATATTATGCAAAATCAATATAAACACATGACTGACTCACAATTAAATTTTTCTGTGTCCCCGCAGGTCCGCACGGAAGAAGGGGAAGATGTGGAGCTGACTTCGACAGACAAGACGCTCCCGCCGCTCCGCAACCCCGACAAATTAATCGGAATAAACAATCTCGCATCACTGTTGTGGTGTTGTGGTAACCCGAAGGATCTGGGTTCGATTCCCAGTCGGGGTGCGCGTTTTTATTTCGCAGGTTACCTCCAAAACACCATCCCTAAGTGAGAGATTCACTAAATTTTCCATCATTATCAAATAGAGATGATATAACATAGCAAACACCGAAAAACCTTCTTCCTTTATGTATCTTAGCACAGTCAACCAGGCAGCTGTCAAACTCTTCATATACTAAACCCAAAATGCATCAATGTTATCTAATAGACAACATTCAAAATTCACTTTCAGGTGTTTTGTTTGGGGCTGCTTTTTTACTATAGCGATAGGGTAAGGGAGGGAGCTGTCTTCTCTGAGAGGGCCCGAGTTTATAAAAACACGTGCCTGCAATCGCAATCAAACGAAGGAGGTACATATAGTACTGGACGAAGTCAATATGCTACTTGCCATTAAGTACTATTGCTTTAATAGAGAATAAAATCTTGTTTTCTTATGATTCAAGTTGTCACTTTACTTATAGTTCAAGTGATTTCACAAGCTGCCAATGTGTCATTGCGGACGAGTAGATCAAGAAGTGAGGTAGCTCCCTTTAACATCACGACCACAAGGTAAATATATACTCAAATCAACCAACTCTGAATGTCATCATTTAGCCTATAAATTGAAGTTCATTAATAAATATTAACCTTCGGCCGCAGCAGTCGCAATTCATCATAAATTCAAAGTAAATAGAAACTTGATTCATCCCTAATTCATTAAGTGAAGTGAAGCTAGATCCTAGCGAGGTAGATCATAGTGCTTCACCCTGCGACTAAGCAAAGGTTAATACCAACTGTGACAATCGAAAGTCGAATCCTCTCACACAAACACACGACATTCACACAAACAATGGGCTCAAAAGCGGAAACGGACTTGATCCAAAAGAGAAGGACTGAGCTGGAATGCATGATCGAAGCAAAGTATATTTCTTCAATGTAAAAGAATGATTCTTGGCAACTGGTTTATAGCTATCTGAGACTTCATATTATGCAAAATCAATATAAACACATGACTGACTCACAATTAAATTTTTCTGTGTCCCCGCAGGTCCGCACGGAAGAAGGGGAAGATGTGGAGCTGACTTCGACAGACAAGACGCTCCCGCCGCTCCGCAACCCCGACAAATTAATCGGAATAAACAATCTCGCATCACTGTTGTGGTGTTGTGGTAACCCGAAGGATCTGGGTTCGATTCCCAGTCGGGGTGCGCGTTTTTATTTCGCAGGTTACCTCCAAAACACCATCCCTAAGTGAGAGATTCACTAAATTTTCCATCATTATCAAATAGAGATGATATAACATAGCAAACACCGAAAAACCTTCTTCCTTTATGTATCTTAGCACAGTCAACCAGGCAGCTGTCAAACTCTTCATATACTAAACCCAAAATGCATCAATGTTATCTAATAGACAACATTCAAAATTCACTTTCAGGTGTTTTGTTTGGGGCTGCTTTTTTACTATAGCGATAGGGTAAGGGAGGGAGCTGTCTTCTCTGAGAGGGCCCGAGTTTATAAAAACACGTGCCTGCAATCGCAATCAAACGAAGGAGGTACATATAGTACTGGACGAAGTCAATATGCTACTTGCCATTAAGTACTATTGCTTTAATAGAGAATAAAATCTTGTTTTCTTATGATTCAAGTTGTCACTTTACTTATAGTTCAAGTGATTTCACAAGCTGCCAATGTGTCATTGCGGACGAGTAGATCAAGAAGTGAGGTAGCTCCCTTTAACATCACGACCACAAGGTAAATATATACTCAAATCAACCAACTCTGAATGTCATCATTTAGCCTATAAATTGAAGTTCATTAATAAATATTAACCTTCGGCCGCAGCAGTCGCAATTCATCATAAATTCAAAGTAAATAGAAACTTGATTCATCCCTAATTCATTAAGTGAAGTGAAGCTAGATCCTAGCGAGGTAGATCATAGTGCTTCACCCTGCGACTAAGCAAAGGTTAATACCAACTGTGACAATCGAAAGTCGAATCCTCTCACACAAACACACGACATTCACACAAACAATGGGCTCAAAAGCGGAAACGGACTTGATCCAAAAGAGAAGGACTGAGCTGGAATGCATGATCGAAGCAAAGTATATTTCTTCAATGTAAAAGAATGATTCTTGGCAACTGGTTTATAGCTATCTGAGACTTCATATTATGCAAAATCAATATAAACACATGACTGACTCACAATTAAATTTTTCTGTGTCCCCGCAGGTCCGCACGGAAGAAGGGGAAGATGTGGAGCTGACTTCGACAGACAAGACGCTCCCGCCGCTCCGCAACCCCGACAAATTAATCGGAATAAACAATCTCGCATCACTGTTGTGGTGTTGTGGTAACCCGAAGGATCTGGGTTCGATTCCCAGTCGGGGTGCGCGTTTTTATTTCGCAGGTTACCTCCAAAACACCATCCCTAAGTGAGAGATTCACTAAATTTTCCATCATTATCAAATAGAGATGATATAACATAGCAAACACCGAAAAACCTTCTTCCTTTATGTATCTTAGCACAGTCAACCAGGCAGCTGTCAAACTCTTCATATACTAAACCCAAAATGCATCAATGTTATCTAATAGACAACATTCAAAATTCACTTTCAGGTGTTTTGTTTGGGGCTGCTTTTTTACTATAGCGATAGGGTAAGGGAGGGAGCTGTCTTCTCTGAGAGGGCCCGAGTTTATAAAAACACGTGCCTGCAATCGCAATCAAACGAAGGAGGTACATATAGTACTGGACGAAGTCAATATGCTACTTGCCATTAAGTACTATTGCTTTAATAGAGAATAAAATCTTGTTTTCTTATGATTCAAGTTGTCACTTTACTTATAGTTCAAGTGATTTCACAAGCTGCCAATGTGTCATTGCGGACGAGTAGATCAAGAAGTGAGGTAGCTCCCTTTAACATCACGACCACAAGGTAAATATATACTCAAATCAACCAACTCTGAATGTCATCATTTAGCCTATAAATTGAAGTTCATTAATAAATATTAACCTTCGGCCGCAGCAGTCGCAATTCATCATAAATTCAAAGTAAATAGAAACTTGATTCATCCCTAATTCATTAAGTGAAGTGAAGCTAGATCCTAGCGAGGTAGATCATAGTGCTTCACCCTGCGACTAAGCAAAGGTTAATACCAACTGTGACAATCGAAAGTCGAATCCTCTCACACAAACACACGACATTCACACAAACAATGGGCTCAAAAGCGGAAACGGACTTGATCCAAAAGAGAAGGACTGAGCTGGAATGCATGATCGAAGCAAAGTATATTTCTTCAATGTAAAAGAATGATTCTTGGCAACTGGTTTATAGCTATCTGAGACTTCATATTATGCAAAATCAATATAAACACATGACTGACTCACAATTAAATTTTTCTGTGTCCCCGCAGGTCCGCACGGAAGAAGGGGAAGATGTGGAGCTGACTTCGACAGACAAGACGCTCCCGCCGCTCCGCAACCCCGACAAATTAATCGGAATAAACAATCTCGCATCACTGTTGTGGTGTTGTGGTAACCCGAAGGATCTGGGTTCGATTCCCAGTCGGGGTGCGCGTTTTTATTTCGCAGGTTACCTCCAAAACACCATCCCTAAGTGAGAGATTCACTAAATTTTCCATCATTATCAAATAGAGATGATATAACATAGCAAACACCGAAAAACCTTCTTCCTTTATGTATCTTAGCACAGTCAACCAGGCAGCTGTCAAACTCTTCATATACTAAACCCAAAATGCATCAATGTTATCTAATAGACAACATTCAAAATTCACTTTCAGGTGTTTTGTTTGGGGCTGCTTTTTTACTATAGCGATAGGGTAAGGGAGGGAGCTGTCTTCTCTGAGAGGGCCCGAGTTTATAAAAACACGTGCCTGCAATCGCAATCAAACGAAGGAGGTACATATAGTACTGGACGAAGTCAATATGCTACTTGCCATTAAGTACTATTGCTTTAATAGAGAATAAAATCTTGTTTTCTTATGATTCAAGTTGTCACTTTACTTATAGTTCAAGTGATTTCACAAGCTGCCAATGTGTCATTGCGGACGAGTAGATCAAGAAGTGAGGTAGCTCCCTAGATTAGATTAGATTATTGTGGTTTAACGGCGCGTCAACGACGAGGTTATATTGCGCACATTAATGTTTGCATTTTTGCATTTTACTTTGTTGATATAAGTGGTGGACATGGGGAGGGGTCGACCTAACGGGCCCGATCCGGGGGAGTCCAACACTGGTGGGGAGGCCAGGCCGGAATGGGAACGGACCGGGGGGTGTGAGGATTCGAGCCGGCGGAACCCGACTTCAGGGGGATCATCATCTCGAGGGGGAAGGCCGGCCCGAGGGGAGGGGAGGGGACCGCAAATTCAAGGGAGGACATGGTTAGGCCGACCCTGGCTGCTCTTTGTCTGGACCTCACCACTGATCTGTCCGGCATGGGTAACCCTTACACATGAGCATATGCTCGCCGGCGTAGCTGCAATGGATCATTGGCCAACGCAAACCCCACCACCGCGCTAAGGTGGCAGCCATCGGTGGGGAG
Source organism: Leuctra nigra (assembly GCA_934045905.1). Taxonomy (NCBI): domain Eukaryota; kingdom Metazoa; phylum Arthropoda; class Insecta; order Plecoptera; family Leuctridae; genus Leuctra; species Leuctra nigra. The sequence goes on along the minus strand of OW203761.1, from coordinate 65,464,853 downwards.
GTAGCTCCCTTTAACATCACGACCACAAGGTAAATATATACTCAAATCAACCAACTCTGAATGTCATCATTTAGCCTATAAATTGAAGTTCATTAATAAATATTAACCTTCGGCCGCAGCAGTCGCAATTCATCATAAATTCAAAGTAAATAGAAACTTGATTCATCCCTAATTCATTAAGTGAAGTGAAGCTAGATCCTAGCGAGGTAGATCATAGTGCTTCACCCTGCGACTAAGCAAAGGTTAATACCAACTGTGACAATCGAAAGTCGAATCCTCTCACACAAACACACGACATTCACACAAACAATGGGCTCAAAAGCGGAAACGGACTTGATCCAAAAGAGAAGGACTGAGCTGGAATGCATGATCGAAGCAAAGTATATTTCTTCAATGTAAAAGAATGATTCTTGGCAACTGGTTTATAGCTATCTGAGACTTCATATTATGCAAAATCAATATAAACACATGACTGACTCACAATTAAATTTTTCTGTGTCCCCGCAGGTCCGCACGGAAGAAGGGGAAGATGTGGAGCTGACTTCGACAGACAAGACGCTCCCGCCGCTCCGCAACCCCGACAAATTAATCGGAATAAACAATCTCGCATCACTGTTGTGGTGTTGTGGTAACCCGAAGGATCTGGGTTCGATTCCCAGTCGGGGTGCGCGTTTTTATTTCGCAGGTTACCTCCAAAACACCATCCCTAAGTGAGAGATTCACTAAATTTTCCATCATTATCAAATAGAGATGATATAACATAGCAAACACCGAAAAACCTTCTTCCTTTATGTATCTTAGCACAGTCAACCAGGCAGCTGTCAAACTCTTCATATACTAAACCCAAAATGCATCAATGTTATCTAATAGACAACATTCAAAATTCACTTTCAGGTGTTTTGTTTGGGGCTGCTTTTTTACTATAGCGATAGGGTAAGGGAGGGAGCTGTCTTCTCTGAGAGGGCCCGAGTTTATAAAAACACGTGCCTGCAATCGCAATCAAACGAAGGAGGTACATATAGTACTGGACGAAGTCAATATGCTACTTGCCATTAAGTACTATTGCTTTAATAGAGAATAAAATCTTGTTTTCTTATGATTCAAGTTGTCACTTTACTTATAGTTCAAGTGATTTCACAAGCTGCCAATGTGTCATTGCGGACGAGTAGATCAAGAAGTGAGGTAGCTCCCTTTAACATCACGACCACAAGGTAAATATATACTCAAATCAACCAACTCTGAATGTCATCATTTAGCCTATAAATTGAAGTTCATTAATAAATATTAACCTTCGGCCGCAGCAGTCGCAATTCATCATAAATTCAAAGTAAATAGAAACTTGATTCATCCCTAATTCATTAAGTGAAGTGAAGCTAGATCCTAGCGAGGTAGATCATAGTGCTTCACCCTGCGACTAAGCAAAGGTTAATACCAACTGTGACAATCGAAAGTCGAATCCTCTCACACAAACACACGACATTCACACAAACAATGGGCTCAAAAGCGGAAACGGACTTGATCCAAAAGAGAAGGACTGAGCTGGAATGCATGATCGAAGCAAAGTATATTTCTTCAATGTAAAAGAATGATTCTTGGCAACTGGTTTATAGCTATCTGAGACTTCATATTATGCAAAATCAATATAAACACATGACTGACTCACAATTAAATTTTTCTGTGTCCCCGCAGGTCCGCACGGAAGAAGGGGAAGATGTGGAGCTGACTTCGACAGACAAGACGCTCCCGCCGCTCCGCAACCCCGACAAATTAATCGGAATAAACAATCTCGCATCACTGTTGTGGTGTTGTGGTAACCCGAAGGATCTGGGTTCGATTCCCAGTCGGGGTGCGCGTTTTTATTTCGCAGGTTACCTCCAAAACACCATCCCTAAGTGAGAGATTCACTAAATTTTCCATCATTATCAAATAGAGATGATATAACATAGCAAACACCGAAAAACCTTCTTCCTTTATGTATCTTAGCACAGTCAACCAGGCAGCTGTCAAACTCTTCATATACTAAACCCAAAATGCATCAATGTTATCTAATAGACAACATTCAAAATTCACTTTCAGGTGTTTTGTTTGGGGCTGCTTTTTTACTATAGCGATAGGGTAAGGGAGGGAGCTGTCTTCTCTGAGAGGGCCCGAGTTTATAAAAACACGTGCCTGCAATCGCAATCAAACGAAGGAGGTACATATAGTACTGGACGAAGTCAATATGCTACTTGCCATTAAGTACTATTGCTTTAATAGAGAATAAAATCTTGTTTTCTTATGATTCAAGTTGTCACTTTACTTATAGTTCAAGTGATTTCACAAGCTGCCAATGTGTCATTGCGGACGAGTAGATCAAGAAGTGAGGTAGCTCCCTTTAACATCACGACCACAAGGTAAATATATACTCAAATCAACCAACTCTGAATGTCATCATTTAGCCTATAAATTGAAGTTCATTAATAAATATTAACCTTCGGCCGCAGCAGTCGCAATTCATCATAAATTCAAAGTAAATAGAAACTTGATTCATCCCTAATTCATTAAGTGAAGTGAAGCTAGATCCTAGCGAGGTAGATCATAGTGCTTCACCCTGCGACTAAGCAAAGGTTAATACCAACTGTGACAATCGAAAGTCGAATCCTCTCACACAAACACACGACATTCACACAAACAATGGGCTCAAAAGCGGAAACGGACTTGATCCAAAAGAGAAGGACTGAGCTGGAATGCATGATCGAAGCAAAGTATATTTCTTCAATGTAAAAGAATGATTCTTGGCAACTGGTTTATAGCTATCTGAGACTTCATATTATGCAAAATCAATATAAACACATGACTGACTCACAATTAAATTTTTCTGTGTCCCCGCAGGTCCGCACGGAAGAAGGGGAAGATGTGGAGCTGACTTCGACAGACAAGACGCTCCCGCCGCTCCGCAACCCCGACAAATTAATCGGAATAAACAATCTCGCATCACTGTTGTGGTGTTGTGGTAACCCGAAGGATCTGGGTTCGATTCCCAGTCGGGGTGCGCGTTTTTATTTCGCAGGTTACCTCCAAAACACCATCCCTAAGTGAGAGATTCACTAAATTTTCCATCATTATCAAATAGAGATGATATAACATAGCAAACACCGAAAAACCTTCTTCCTTTATGTATCTTAGCACAGTCAACCAGGCAGCTGTCAAACTCTTCATATACTAAACCCAAAATGCATCAATGTTATCTAATAGACAACATTCAAAATTCACTTTCAGGTGTTTTGTTTGGGGCTGCTTTTTTACTATAGCGATAGGGTAAGGGAGGGAGCTGTCTTCTCTGAGAGGGCCCGAGTTTATAAAAACACGTGCCTGCAATCGCAATCAAACGAAGGAGGTACATATAGTACTGGACGAAGTCAATATGCTACTTGCCATTAAGTACTATTGCTTTAATAGAGAATAAAATCTTGTTTTCTTATGATTCAAGTTGTCACTTTACTTATAGTTCAAGTGATTTCACAAGCTGCCAATGTGTCATTGCGGACGAGTAGATCAAGAAGTGAGGTAGCTCCCTTTAACATCACGACCACAAGGTAAATATATACTCAAATCAACCAACTCTGAATGTCATCATTTAGCCTATAAATTGAAGTTCATTAATAAATATTAACCTTCGGCCGCAGCAGTCGCAATTCATCATAAATTCAAAGTAAATAGAAACTTGATTCATCCCTAATTCATTAAGTGAAGTGAAGCTAGATCCTAGCGAGGTAGATCATAGTGCTTCACCCTGCGACTAAGCAAAGGTTAATACCAACTGTGACAATCGAAAGTCGAATCCTCTCACACAAACACACGACATTCACACAAACAATGGGCTCAAAAGCGGAAACGGACTTGATCCAAAAGAGAAGGACTGAGCTGGAATGCATGATCGAAGCAAAGTATATTTCTTCAATGTAAAAGAATGATTCTTGGCAACTGGTTTATAGCTATCTGAGACTTCATATTATGCAAAATCAATATAAACACATGACTGACTCACAATTAAATTTTTCTGTGTCCCCGCAGGTCCGCACGGAAGAAGGGGAAGATGTGGAGCTGACTTCGACAGACAAGACGCTCCCGCCGCTCCGCAACCCCGACAAATTAATCGGAATAAACAATCTCGCATCACTGTTGTGGTGTTGTGGTAACCCGAAGGATCTGGGTTCGATTCCCAGTCGGGGTGCGCGTTTTTATTTCGCAGGTTACCTCCAAAACACCATCCCTAAGTGAGAGATTCACTAAATTTTCCATCATTATCAAATAGAGATGATATAACATAGCAAACACCGAAAAACCTTCTTCCTTTATGTATCTTAGCACAGTCAACCAGGCAGCTGTCAAACTCTTCATATACTAAACCCAAAATGCATCAATGTTATCTAATAGACAACATTCAAAATTCACTTTCAGGTGTTTTGTTTGGGGCTGCTTTTTTACTATAGCGATAGGGTAAGGGAGGGAGCTGTCTTCTCTGAGAGGGCCCGAGTTTATAAAAACACGTGCCTGCAATCGCAATCAAACGAAGGAGGTACATATAGTACTGGACGAAGTCAATATGCTACTTGCCATTAAGTACTATTGCTTTAATAGAGAATAAAATCTTGTTTTCTTATGATTCAAGTTGTCACTTTACTTATAGTTCAAGTGATTTCACAAGCTGCCAATGTGTCATTGCGGACGAGTAGATCAAGAAGTGAGGTAGCTCCCTTTAACATCACGACCACAAGGTAAATATATACTCAAATCAACCAACTCTGAATGTCATCCTTTAGCCTATAATTTGAAGTTCATTAATAAAATTTAACCTTCGGCCGCAGCAGTCGCAATTCATCATAAATTCAAAGTAAATAGAAACTTGATTCATCCCTAATTCATTAAGTGAAGTGAAGCTAGATCCTAGCGAGGTAGATCATAGTGCTTCACCCTGCGACTAAGCAAAGGTTAATACCAACTGTGACAATCGAAAGTCGAATCCTCTCACACAAACACACGACATTCACACAAACAATGGGCTCAAAAGCGGAAACGGACTTGATCCAAAAGAGAAGGACTGAGCTGGAATGCATGATCGAAGCAAAGTATATTTCTTCAATGTAAAAGAATGATTCTTGGCAACTGGTTTATAGCTATCTGAGACTTCATATTATGCAAAATCAATATAAACACATGACTGACTCACAATTAAATTTTTCTGTGTCCCCGCAGGTCCGCACGGAAGAAGGGGAAGATGTGGAGCTGACTTCGACAGACAAGACGCTCCCGCCGCTCCGCAACCCCGACAAATTAATCGGAATAAACAATCTCGCATCACTGTTGTGGTGTTGTGGTAACCCGAAGGATCTGGGTTCGATTCCCAGTCGGGGTGCGCGTTTTTATTTCGCAGGTTACCTCCAAAACACCATCCCTAAGTGAGAGATTCACTTAATTTTCCATCATTATCAAATAGAGATGATATAACATAGCAAACACCGAAAAACCTTCTTCCTTTATGTATCTTAGCACAGTCAACCAGGCAGCTGTCAAACTCTTCATATACTAAACCCAAAATGCATCAATGTTATCTAATAGACAACATTCAAAATTCACTTTCAGGTGTTTTGTTTGGGGCTGCTTTTTTACTATAGCTATAGGGTAAGGGAGGGAGCTGTCTTCTCTGAGAGGGCCCGAGTTTATAAAAACACGTGCCTGCAATCGCAATCAAACGAAGGAGGTACATATAGTACTGGACGAAGTCAATATGCTACTTGCCATTAAGTACTATTGCTTTAATAGAGAATAAAATCTTGTTTTCTTATGATTCAAGTTGTCACTTTACTTATAGTTCAAGTGATTTCACAAGCTGCCAATGTGTCATTGCGGACGAGTAGATCAAGAAGTGAGGTAGCTCCCTTTAACATCACGACCACAAGGTAAATATATACTCAAATCAACCAACTCTGAATGTCATCCTTTAGCCTATAATTTGAAGTTCATTAATAAAATTTAACCTTCGGCCGCAGCAGTCGCAATTCATCATAAATTCAAAGTAAATAGAAACTTGATTCATCCCTAATTCATTAAGTGAAGTGAAGCTAGATCCTAGCGAGGTAGATCATAGTGCTTCACCCTGCGACTAAGCAAAGGTTAATACCAACTGTGACAATCGAAAGTCGAATCCTCTCACACAAACACACGACATTCACACAAACAATGGGCTCAAAAGCGGAAACGGACTTGATCCAAAAGAGAAGGACTGAGCTGGAATGCATGATCGAAGCAAAGTATATTTCTTCAATGTAAAAGAATGATTCTTGGCAACTGGTTTATAGCTATCTGAGACTTCATATTATGCAAAATCAATATAAACACATGACTGACTCACAATTAAATTTTTCTGTGTCCCCGCAGGTCCGCACGGAAGAAGGGGAAGATGTGGAGCTGACTTCGACAGACAAGACGCTCCCGCCGCTCCGCAACCCCGACAAATTAATCGGAATAAACAATCTCGCATCACTGTTGTGGTGTTGTGGTAACCCGAAGGATCTGGGTTCGATTCCCAGTCGGGGTGCGCGTTTTTATTTCGCAGGTTACCTCCAAAACACCATCCCTAAGTGAGAGATTCACTTAATTTTCCATCATTATCAAATAGAGATGATATAACATAGCAAACACCGAAAAACCTTCTTCCTTTATGTATCTTAGCACAGTCAACCAGGCAGCTGTCAAACTCTTCATATACTAAACCCAAAATGCATCAATGTTATCTAATAGACAACATTCAAAATTCACTTTCAGGTGTTTTGTTTGGGGCTGCTTTTTTACTATAGCGATAGGGTAAGGGAGGGAGCTGTCTTCTCTGAGAGGGCCCGAGTTTATAAAAACACGTGCCTGCAATCGCAATCAAACGAAGGAGGTACATATAGTACTGGACGAAGTCAATATGCTACTTGCCATTAAGTACTATTGCTTTAATAGAGAATAAAATCTTGTTTTCTTATGATTCAAGTTGTCACTTTACTTATAGTTCAAGTGATTTCACAAGCTGCCAATGTGTCATTGCGGACGAGTAGATCAAGAAGTGAGGTAGCTCCCTTTAACATCACGACCACAAGGTAAATATATACTCAAATCAACCAACTCTGAATGTCATCATTTAGCCTATAAATTGAAGTTCATTAATAAATATTAACCTTCGGCCGCAGCAGTCGCAATTCATCATAAATTCAAAGTAAATAGAAACTTGATTCATCCCTAATTCATTAAGTGAAGTGAAGCTAGATCCTAGCGAGGTAGATCATAGTGCTTCACCCTGCGACTAAGCAAAGGTTAATACCAACTGTGACAATCGAAAGTCGAATCCTCTCACACAAACACACGACATTCACACAAACAATGGGCTCAAAAGCGGAAACGGACTTGATCCAAAAGAGAAGGACTGAGCTGGAATGCATGATCGAAGCAAAGTATATTTCTTCAATGTAAAAGAATGATTCTTGGCAACTGGTTTATAGCTATCTGAGACTTCATATTATGCAAAATCAATATAAACACATGACTGACTCACAATTAAATTTTTCTGTGTCCCCGCAGGTCCGCACGGAAGAAGGGGAAGATGTGGAGCTGACTTCGACAGACAAGACGCTCCCGCCGCTCCGCAACCCCGACAAATTAATCGGAATAAACAATCTCGCATCACTGTTGTGGTGTTGTGGTAACCCGAAGGATCTGGGTTCGATTCCCAGTCGGGGTGCGCGTTTTTATTTCGCAGGTTACCTCCAAAACACCATCCCTAAGTGAGAGATTCACTAAATTTTCCATCATTATCAAATAGAGATGATATAACATAGCAAACACCGAAAAACCTTCTTCCTTTATGTATCTTAGCACAGTCAACCAGGCAGCTGTCAAACTCTTCATATACTAAACCCAAAATGCATCAATGTTATCTAATAGACAACATTCAAAATTCACTTTCAGGTGTTTTGTTTGGGGCTGCTTTTTTACTATAGCGATAGGGTAAGGGAGGGAGCTGTCTTCTCTGAGAGGGCCCGAGTTTATAAAAACACGTGCCTGCAATCGCAATCAAACGAAGGAGGTACATATAGTACTGGACGAAGTCAATATGCTACTTGCCATTAAGTACTATTGCTTTAATAGAGAATAAAATCTTGTTTTCTTATGATTCAAGTTGTCACTTTACTTATAGTTCAAGTGATTTCACAAGCTGCCAATGTGTCATTGCGGACGAGTAGATCAAGAAGTGAGGTAGCTCCCTTTAACATCACGACCACAAGGTAAATATATACTCAAATCAACCAACTCTGAATGTCATCATTTAGCCTATAAATTGAAGTTCATTAATAAATATTAACCTTCGGCCGCAGCAGTCGCAATTCATCATAAATTCAAAGTAAATAGAAACTTGATTCATCCCTAATTCATTAAGTGAAGTGAAGCTAGATCCTAGCGAGGTAGATCATAGTGCTTCACCCTGCGACTAAGCAAAGGTTAATACCAACTGTGACAATCGAAAGTCGAATCCTCTCACACAAACACACGACATTCACACAAACAATGGGCTCAAAAGCGGAAACGGACTTGATCCAAAAGAGAAGGACTGAGCTGGAATGCATGATCGAAGCAAAGTATATTTCTTCAATGTAAAAGAATGATTCTTGGCAACTGGTTTATAGCTATCTGAGACTTCATATTATGCAAAATCAATATAAACACATGACTGACTCACAATTAAATTTTTCTGTGTCCCCGCAGGTCCGCACGGAAGAAGGGGAAGATGTGGAGCTGACTTCGACAGACAAGACGCTCCCGCCGCTCCGCAACCCCGACAAATTAATCGGAATAAACAATCTCGCATCACTGTTGTGGTGTTGTGGTAACCCGAAGGATCTGGGTTCGATTCCCAGTCGGGGTGCGCGTTTTTATTTCGCAGGTTACCTCCAAAACACCATCCCTAAGTGAGAGATTCACTAAATTTTCCATCATTATCAAATAGAGATGATATAACATAGCAAACACCGAAAAACCTTCTTCCTTTATGTATCTTAGCACAGTCAACCAGGCAGCTGTCAAACTCTTCATATACTAAACCCAAAATGCATCAATGTTATCTAATAGACAACATTCAAAATTCACTTTCAGGTGTTTTGTTTGGGGCTGCTTTTTTACTATAGCGATAGGGTAAGGGAGGGAGCTGTCTTCTCTGAGAGGGCCCGAGTTTATAAAAACACGTGCCTGCAATCGCAATCAAACGAAGGAGGTACATATAGTACTGGACGAAGTCAATATGCTACTTGCCATTAAGTACTATTGCTTTAATAGAGAATAAAATCTTGTTTTCTTATGATTCAAGTTGTCACTTTACTTATAGTTCAAGTGATTTCACAAGCTGCCAATGTGTCATTGCGGACGAGTAGATCAAGAAGTGAGGTAGCTCCCTTTAACATCACGACCACAAGGTAAATATATACTCAAATCAACCAACTCTGAATGTCATCATTTAGCCTATAAATTGAAGTTCATTAATAAATATTAACCTTCGGCCGCAGCAGTCGCAATTCATCATAAATTCAAAGTAAATAGAAACTTGATTCATCCCTAATTCATTAAGTGAAGTGAAGCTAGATCCTAGCGAGGTAGATCATAGTGCTTCACCCTGCGACTAAGCAAAGGTTAATACCAACTGTGACAATCGAAAGTCGAATCCTCTCACACAAACACACGACATTCACACAAACAATGGGCTCAAAAGCGGAAACGGACTTGATCCAAAAGAGAAGGACTGAGCTGGAATGCATGATCGAAGCAAAGTATATTTCTTCAATGTAAAAGAATGATTCTTGGCAACTGGTTTATAGCTATCTGAGACTTCATATTATGCAAAATCAATATAAACACATGACTGACTCACAATTAAATTTTTCTGTGTCCCCGCAGGTCCGCACGGAAGAAGGGGAAGATGTGGAGCTGACTTCGACAGACAAGACGCTCCCGCCGCTCCGCAACCCCGACAAATTAATCGGAATAAACAATCTCGCATCACTGTTGTGGTGTTGTGGTAACCCGAAGGATCTGGGTTCGATTCCCAGTCGGGGTGCGCGTTTTTATTTCGCAGGTTACCTCCAAAACACCATCCCTAAGTGAGAGATTCACTAAATTTTCCATCATTATCAAATAGAGATGATATAACATAGCAAACACCGAAAAACCTTCTTCCTTTATGTATCTTAGCACAGTCAACCAGGCAGCTGTCAAACTCTTCATATACTAAACCCAAAATGCATCAATGTTATCTAATAGACAACATTCAAAATTCACTTTCAGGTGTTTTGTTTGGGGCTGCTTTTTTACTATAGCGATAGGGTAAGGGAGGGAGCTGTCTTCTCTGAGAGGGCCCGAGTTTATAAAAACACGTGCCTGCAATCGCAATCAAACGAAGGAGGTACATATAGTACTGGACGAAGTCAATATGCTACTTGCCATTAAGTACTATTGCTTTAATAGAGAATAAAATCTTGTTTTCTTATGATTCAAGTTGTCACTTTACTTATAGTTCAAGTGATTTCACAAGCTGCCAATGTGTCATTGCGGACGAGTAGATCAAGAAGTGAGGTAGCTCCCTTTAACATCACGACCACAAGGTAAATATATACTCAAATCAACCAACTCTGAATGTCATCATTTAGCCTATAAATTGAAGTTCATTAATAAATATTAACCTTCGGCCGCAGCAGTCGCAATTCATCATAAATTCAAAGTAAATAGAAACTTGATTCATCCCTAATTCATTAAGTGAAGTGAAGCTAGATCCTAGCGAGGTAGATCATAGTGCTTCACCCTGCGACTAAGCAAAGGTTAATACCAACTGTGACAATCGAAAGTCGAATCCTCTCACACAAACACACGACATTCACACAAACAATGGGCTCAAAAGCGGAAACGGACTTGATCCAAAAGAGAAGGACTGAGCTGGAATGCATGATCGAAGCAAAGTATATTTCTTCAATGTAAAAGAATGATTCTTGGCAACTGGTTTATAGCTATCTGAGACTTCATATTATGCAAAATCAATATAAACACATGACTGACTCACAATTAAATTTTTCTGTGTCCCCGCAGGTCCGCACGGAAGAAGGGGAAGAAGTGGAGCTGACTTCGACAGACAAGACGCTCCCGCCGCTCCGCAACCCCGACAAATTAATCGGAATAAACAATCTCGCATCACTGTTGTGGTGTTGTGGTAACCCGAAGGATCTGGGTTCGATTCCCAGTCGGGGTGCGCGTTTTTATTTCGCAGGTTACCTCCAAAACACCATCCCTAAGTGAGAGATTCACTAAATTTTCCATCATTATCAAATAGAGATGATATAACATAGCAAACACCGAAAAACCTTCTTCCTTTATGTATCTTAGCACAGTCAACCAGGCAGCTGTCAAACTCTTCATATACTAAACCCAAAATGCATCAATGTTATCTAATAGACAACATTCAAAATTCACTTTCAGGTGTTTTGTTTGGGGCTGCTTTTTTACTATAGCGATAGGGTAAGGGAGGGAGCTGTCTTCTCTGAGAGGGCCCGAGTTTATAAAAACACGTGCCTGCAATCGCAATCAAACGAAGGAGGTACATATAGTACTGGACGAAGTCAATATGCTACTTGCCATTAAGTACTATTGCTTTAATAGAGAATAAAATCTTGTTTTCTTATGATTCAAGTTGTCACTTTACTTATAGTTCAAGTGATTTCACAAGCTGCCAATGTGTCATTGCGGACGAGTAGATCAAGAAGTGAGGTAGCTCCCTTTAACATCACGACCACAAGGTAAATATATACTCAAATCAACCAACTCTGAATGTCATCATTTAGCCTATAAATTGAAGTTCATTAATAAATATTAACCTTCGGCCGCAGCAGTCGCAATTCATCATAAATTCAAAGTAAATAGAAACTTGATTCATCCCTAATTCATTAAGTGAAGTGAAGCTAGATCCTAGCGAGGTAGATCATAGTGCTTCACCCTGCGACTAAGCAAAGGTTAATACCAACTGTGACAATCGAAAGTCGAATCCTCTCACACAAACACACGACATTCACACAAACAATGGGCTCAAAAGCGGAAACGGACTTGATCCAAAAGAGAAGGACTGAGCTGGAATGCATGATCGAAGCAAAGTATATTTCTTCAATGTAAAAGAATGATTCTTGGCAACTGGTTTATAGCTATCTGAGACTTCATATTATGCAAAATCAATATAAACACATGACTGACTCACAATTAAATTTTTCTGTGTCCCCGCAGGTCCGCACGGAAGAAGGGGAAGATGTGGAGCTGACTTCGACAGACAAGACGCTCCCGCCGCTCCGCAACCCCGACAAATTAATCGGAATAAACAATCTCGCATCACTGTTGTGGTGTTGTGGTAACCCGAAGGATCTGGGTTCGATTCCCAGTCGGGGTGCGCGTTTTTATTTCGCAGGTTACCTCCAAAACACCATCCCTAAGTGAGAGATTCACTAAATTTTCCATCATTATCAAATAGAGATGATATAACATAGCAAACACCGAAAAACCTTCTTCCTTTATGTATCTTAGCACAGTCAACCAGGCAGCTGTCAAACTCTTCATATACTAAACCCAAAATGCATCAATGTTATCTAATAGACAACATTCAAAATTCACTTTCAGGTGTTTTGTTTGGGGCTGCTTTTTTACTATAGCGATAGGGTAAGGGAGGGAGCTGTCTTCTCTGAGAGGGCCCGAGTTTATAAAAACACGTGCCTGCAATCGCAATCAAACGAAGGAGGTACATATAGTACTGGACGAAGTCAATATGCTACTTGCCATTAAGTACTATTGCTTTAATAGAGAATAAAATCTTGTTTTCTTATGATTCAAGTTGTCACTTTACTTATAGTTCAAGTGATTTCACAAGCTGCCAATGTGTCATTGCGGACGAGTAGATCAAGAAGTGAGGTAGCTCCCTTTAACATCACGACCACAAGGTAAATATATACTCAAATCAACCAACTCTGAATGTCATCATTTAGCCTATAAATTGAAGTTCATTAATAAATATTAACCTTCGGCCGCAGCAGTCGCAATTCATCATAAATTCAAAGTAAATAGAAACTTGATTCATCCCTAATTCATTAAGTGAAGTGAAGCTAGATCCTAGCGAGGTAGATCATAGTGCTTCACCCTGCGACTAAGCAAAGGTTAATACCAACTGTGACAATCGAAAGTCGAATCCTCTCACACAAACACACGACATTCACACAAACAATGGGCTCAAAAGCGGAAACGGACTTGATCCAAAAGAGAAGGACTGAGCTGGAATGCATGATCGAAGCAAAGTATATTTCTTCAATGTAAAAGAATGATTCTTGGCAACTGGTTTATAGCTATCTGAGACTTCATATTATGCAAAATCAATATAAACACATGACTGACTCACAATTAAATTTTTCTGTGTCCCCGCAGGTCCGCACGGAAGAAGGGGAAGATGTGGAGCTGACTTCGACAGACAAGACGCTCCCGCCGCTCCGCAACCCCGACAAATTAATCGGAATAAACAATCTCGCATCACTGTTGTGGTGTTGTGGTAACCCGAAGGATCTGGGTTCGATTCCCAGTCGGGGTGCGCGTTTTTATTTCGCAGGTTACCTCCAAAACACCATCCCTAAGTGAGAGATTCACTAAATTTTCCATCATTATCAAATAGAGATGATATAACATAGCAAACACCGAAAAACCTTCTTCCTTTATGTATCTTAGCACAGTCAACCAGGCAGCTGTCAAACTCTTCATATACTAAACCCAAAATGCATCAATGTTATCTAATAGACAACATTCAAAATTCACTTTCAGGTGTTTTGTTTGGGGCTGCTTTTTTACTATAGCGATAGGGTAAGGGAGGGAGCTGTCTTCTCTGAGAGGGCCCGAGTTTATAAAAACACGTGCCTGCAATCGCAATCAAACGAAGGAGGTACATATAGTACTGGACGAAGTCAATATGCTACTTGCCATTAAGTACTATTGCTTTAATAGAGAATAAAATCTTGTTTTCTTATGATTCAAGTTGTCACTTTACTTATAGTTCAAGTGATTTCACAAGCTGCCAATGTGTCATTGCGGACGAGTAGATCAAGAAGTGAGGTAGCTCCCTTTAACATCACGACCACAAGGTAAATATATACTCAAATCAACCAACTCTGAATGTCATCATTTAGCCTATAAATTGAAGTTCATTAATAAATATTAACCTTCGGCCGCAGCAGTCGCAATTCATCATAAATTCAAAGTAAATAGAAACTTGATTCATCCCTAATTCATTAAGTGAAGTGAAGCTAGATCCTAGCGAGGTAGATCATAGTGCTTCACCCTGCGACTAAGCAAAGGTTAATACCAACTGTGACAATCGAAAGTCGAATCCTCTCACACAAACACACGACATTCACACAAACAATGGGCTCAAAAGCGGAAACGGACTTGATCCAAAAGAGAAGGACTGAGCTGGAATGCATGATCGAAGCAAAGTATATTTCTTCAATGTAAAAGAATGATTCTTGGCAACTGGTTTATAGCTATCTGAGACTTCATATTATGCAAAATCAATATAAACACATGACTGACTCACAATTAAATTTTTCTGTGTCCCCGCAGGTCCGCACGGAAGAAGGGGAAGATGTGGAGCTGACTTCGACAGACAAGACGCTCCCGCCGCTCCGCAACCCCGACAAATTAATCGGAATAAACAATCTCGCATCACTGTTGTGGTGTTGTGGTAACCCGAAGGATCTGGGTTCGATTCCCAGTCGGGGTGCGCGTTTTTATTTCGCAGGTTACCTCCAAAACACCATCCCTAAGTGAGAGATTCACTAAATTTTCCATCATTATCAAATAGAGATGATATAACATAGCAAACACCGAAAAACCTTCTTCCTTTATGTATCTTAGCACAGTCAACCAGGCAGCTGTCAAACTCTTCATATACTAAACCCAAAATGCATCAATGTTATCTAATAGACAACATTCAAAATTCACTTTCAGGTGTTTTGTTTGGGGCTGCTTTTTTACTATAGCGATAGGGTAAGGGAGGGAGCTGTCTTCTCTGAGAGGGCCCGAGTTTATAAAAACACGTGCCTGCAATCGCAATCAAACGAAGGAGGTACATATAGTACTGGACGAAGTCAATATGCTACTTGCCATTAAGTACTATTGCTTTAATAGAGAATAAAATCTTGTTTTCTTATGATTCAAGTTGTCACTTTACTTATAGTTCAAGTGATTTCACAAGCTGCCAATGTGTCATTGCGGACGAGTAGATCAAGAAGTGAGGTAGCTCCCTTTAACATCACGACCACAAGGTAAATATATACTCAAATCAACCAACTCTGAATGTCATCATTTAGCCTATAAATTGAAGTTCATTAATAAATATTAACCTTCGGCCGCAGCAGTCGCAATTCATCATAAATTCAAAGTAAATAGAAACTTGATTCATCCCTAATTCATTAAGTGAAGTGAAGCTAGATCCTAGCGAGGTAGATCATAGTGCTTCACCCTGCGACTAAGCAAAGGTTAATACCAACTGTGACAATCGAAAGTCGAATCCTCTCACACAAACACACGACATTCACACAAACAATGGGCTCAAAAGCGGAAACGGACTTGATCCAAAAGAGAAGGACTGAGCTGGAATGCATGATCGAAGCAAAGTATATTTCTTCAATGTAAAAGAATGATTCTTGGCAACTGGTTTATAGCTATCTGAGACTTCATATTATGCAAAATCAATATAAACACATGACTGACTCACAATTAAATTTTTCTGTGTCCCCGCAGGTCCGCACGGAAGAAGGGGAAGATGTGGAGCTGACTTCGACAGACAAGACGCTCCCGCCGCTCCGCAACCCCGACAAATTAATCGGAATAAACAATCTCGCATCACTGTTGTGGTGTTGTGGTAACCCGAAGGATCTGGGTTCGATTCCCAGTCGGGGTGCGCGTTTTTATTTCGCAGGTTACCTCCAAAACACCATCCCTAAGTGAGAGATTCACTAAATTTTCCATCATTATCAAATAGAGATGATATAACATAGCAAACACCGAAAAACCTTCTTCCTTTATGTATCTTAGCACAGTCAACCAGGCAGCTGTCAAACTCTTCATATACTAAACCCAAAATGCATCAATGTTATCTAATAGACAACATTCAAAATTCACTTTCAGGTGTTTTGTTTGGGGCTGCTTTTTTACTATAGCGATAGGGTAAGGGAGGGAGCTGTCTTCTCTGAGAGGGCCCGAGTTTATAAAAACACGTGCCTGCAATCGCAATCAAACGAAGGAGGTACATATAGTACTGGACGAAGTCAATATGCTACTTGCCATTAAGTACTATTGCTTTAATAGAGAATAAAATCTTGTTTTCTTATGATTCAAGTTGTCACTTTACTTATAGTTCAAGTGATTTCACAAGCTGCCAATGTGTCATTGCGGACGAGTAGATCAAGAAGTGAGGTAGCTCCCTTTAACATCACGACCACAAGGTAAATATATACTCAAATCAACCAACTCTGAATGTCATCATTTAGCCTAAAAAGTTAGAAACTGCAGCTACTTGAGCTGCAAAACTTCGTGAAAGAGAACATTAAAAACATGAAAAAAGAAATCAATGCCGTGCTTACTAAAATCGCAAGCAACGAATGGCGAAGGCGCCATAGATAGCTGGGAACAGTACAGTATAGGCGTAACAGCCTACTGATTCATGGGGTTTCAGAAGTCAATTATGAAGACGTTTACGAATCTGTGTGCGCCACACTCAACATCAGACTAGGAAGGACCTAACATACAGCGACATTGACAGGTGCCACTGCCAGCTGCCAGCTGCCACCAGCTGCCACCGCCTCGGGCGGATGCCCAAATACCTCCAGGATGCGGCCAATTATAGCAGTTCCGATCATACCAAATCCGAGAAATCGCGTGGAGGACGAAGGTTCTCAAAAACTCAAAAACCATGATAACTGAATCCCTCACGTCATCATCTGTTTATCACAACTCAAGACATAGTTGGATAAACATTCTGCTGGTTGCAGGACGACGTCATAATCGCCGTCCAGGGCAACGAAAGGAGTCGCATAACAGAAGAGGACCTCAAACTGCTAATCACAGTCCCAGCTAAACAAACAAACCCCTCGAAACAAAGCAACAACATGGACCGGATAATCACTTCAGAACAATTCCAAAGGGCGGCTAACTCACGTCCGTGCATAGGATTAGTAGGAAACCCTAGAAACAAAGGGTTTTCTTAGAAACGATATAAGTATAAGCATACGATTATAGAGCAAGCGACTCCTTATAGAAATGCGGAATAAATCACACGCAATTCCCAATTGCTAGAAATGCGCAATAAACCACACGCAATTCCAAATAGCTAGAAATGCGGAATAATTCTACGCAATTCCCAATAGCTAGAAATGCGTAATAAATCACACGCAATTCCAAATAGCTAGAAATGCGGAATAAATCACACGCAATTCTTAAAAGCTAGAAATGCGGAATAAATCACACGCAATTCGTAATAGCTAGAAATACGTAATAATTCTACGCAATTCTAAATAGCTGGAAATGCGGAATACATCACACGCAATTCTAAATAGCTAGAAATGCGGAATAAACCACACGCAATTCCCAATAGCTAGAAATGCGGAATAAAACACGCAATTCAAAATAGCTAGAAATGCGGAATAATTCACACGCTATTCCCAATAGCTAGAAATGCGTAATAATTCTACGCAATTCCCAATAGATAGAAATGCGGAATAAATCACACGCAATTCCAAATAGCATGAAATGCGGAATAAACAACACGCAATTCCAAATAACTTGAAATGCGTAAAAATTCACACCTAATTCCCAATAGCTAGAAATGCGTAATAATTATAAGCAATTCCCAATAGATAGAAATGCGGAATAAATCACACGCAATTCCAAATAGCTAGAAATGCGGAATAAACAACACGCAATTCCAAATAACTTGAAATGCGTCATAATTCACACGTAATTCCCAATAGCTAGAAATGCGTAATAATTATACGCAATTCCCAATAGATAGAAATGCGGAATAAATCACACGCAATTCTCGTATAGCTCAGACATAATCCGTCACAATCATTGTGCCAACATCTCACACATTCCTCCTCCATCCTCAATATTGCAAGCAATGCATGTTAAACACACAGAGCGCGCAGCAACACACACACGTCCGACACGTTGAGCCTCCGTCTGCCGACTAACAACCTCAGCATAGCGCGGCTGGCTGGTGATTTCAGGACAGCTTCAGGGAGTTTATTCAATTTTTTGAGAACAAAACCACAAGTGTATTGTTAACTGATGGTGTAACATAAAAGTATCACGGTTTGTTATACACATATTTCATATTAAACAATATTGTGCGTTAAGAACAAGATTACATGATTGAATCTTGAGTTTAAACTCATTGAATTGTGTTCTTGGGAAAGCAAGGTTTTCTTTACAAGGCATCTAATTAGTTTAGTTTTGTGGCGCATAGTATAACCCCAGTGCAATTTTGTCGAGAACTTATTCTTGATGGAGGGTCATATCTTGCGTAAATATTCACTTTAACGCACTTTACATGCTGGTGTGTGTTGTGTTCTATAAAGGCAGAAACGTTATACCGGGTGACGCAAAAAACGCACAATAGCCGAGACATTGGTGTGAGAAAATTACTGCAAACATAGGGCTGAAAATTTCACATAATATAAACAACATACAAAGGTTTAATGTGTTCAAGTTTCAAAAACATTTCTGTTGTGGGAAAAAAGTTACAGCAGTTCGAATTTGGTTGTCGAAAAATCGATTATACAGAGCTCAAATAGGGCGCGTCCAGAAAACATTCTTCGGTTGGGACACTGTTTACCTATTCAAAACTACGAATGAAAACAAGCTGAAAATTTTTAATTTTATGCAAAATATATTGGTGTAACAATTTCAATAAATTTGAATACATTCAACAAAAGTTATGGTACCTTGAAGTTGAGATTAAAACCAGAAGAATTAGCGTGAGATAATTACCTTTTTGAAATTTTCGTGTGTAATAAAACTTGGAAATTATATCCTGCTTTTAGGCTCAACTTGAAGACAACATAACTTTCGTTCCATTGATCCTAATGTATTGAAATTTTTACATGATTGACAGCAATATATTTTGTTTAAAATCAAAATTTTTCAGATTGATATCGTAAGCAGTTTTGAAGAAACATCCTCCAGGCCAATGGACGTTTTCTTTACGCGGACTATTTGAGCTCCGTATAATCGATTTTTCGGCAACCAAATTCTAGCATAGTTCTGCATTAATTACCAATAAAGTGCCAAACATGATGTACAACGCGGACATGGAAGAGAAAAATGTTAATCATCACTGATTCTACCAACATTGTGTAAATCATGATATGCAACCAGGGAAACCATGGGGAACCAAGTCTATGATGTCTATGATAATGTAAATTTTCTAAGTTTTAAGTTTGTCTATGTAGTCCCAGGGGATTGAACCCGAAAGTTAGTGGATAAAGGTAGACATTAGCCACACATTGCATATTAGTGCATTATTTTCAGAAGACTAAATTAAATGTGTACCTATGACCACGCATCAACTTATGCGACGGTTAGTTCTTGACGGACAATTTTTCAATCTTGATTGAGGGCGATAGATTGGGAATGATTTGGGGGTTGTACAGAGTTGTGCAGGTTATTTTTAATATGTAGCAGTGTTACAGTTTAAGTTACTGGGTTTAAAATATAATCAATGATACTTTAAATGTACAAGTTTTGTGTTTTTATTTCTTTGTTTGAAGGGATTAATGCCGTGGGCGATTGATAGTCACAGATGGTTCAGGATCTTAACATGGGGGTTAGATGCCCCCAATCTCCTCCCCCATCCCCTCCCCTCCTATCATGCGCGCCTGGACATTGTAATCTCTCATCAACTTTCATTTTGTAGATCGCTTTATGGCTTGAATGATTATTTTATTCGTCCTAATGGGGTTGTTTACATAACAATCTGACAACGCTGTAGGATTTAGCATGAGACTGGTCTTTGATTATAATGATGTTCTTTCTACACCCTTGTGGCATCTGTCTGAGTTTATCATAACTTCGTCGAAAATAGCGATGCCTCCACGCAAGTGGGGGTGCGGGAAAATAGGAGTGTATAATTACCGGGGTTATTCTTATTGAAAAAAACGCAGAGGATTTGAACAGAAGCTTAAACTATCCCTGAATTATGATCGCTGATACTACACAGAGTCATGTGACACTTACTAAGAAAACGCTCAGTGTACGAGTTGATAAGCGAGCATTCGAAATGCAATGAACTTATTGCTCGAAAGGTATGAGGTAGTAAGAAGAAATACAGTTTAAATTTTTTTAATATAAATTAATTCAAAATAAGACGACAGTTATTATAATTTTCAAAATGGCTGTTGCAGTCAAGCAGCCACGGATTTCCTACAGTAGGTAGATGCTTTTTTGCTTTTTTTTCACCTTTGGCCAGTCAACCGTTTCATATGTCTTGTAACAGAGAGGAAAAGCAAGTGGCGAACTTGCGATTCAGATATCTGAAAATCTGCGTAGACATATCGTCCCCCCAGTTCAAGACTACGTTATTGCAAAAATCGTTTGTTTTTTTTACTAAAATGTCTTTGTCAGGACCTCACCTATTATGTCCAATTATGCAAATTCTTATATTTCCCAATTTGGTCATCCTAGACCACATAACGTTGTATTACCCTTAGGTCATTTTCACCTTTTAATTCGTTCAATACTACGTTATCTGCAAATTTATTATGCTATTTACAGATAGTGTAGTCTTGCACTAGAATTATATGTAAACCTGGCGTCAAAACTAAATTCAAGACAACATTATTTGCTGATAGTGCAGTATTGCTCTGGAATTTACCATGTTAAATCTGTCTTTAGAAATACAACTTGAGAAGAATGTTAGTTCAATACAGCACTATCTGCAAATAACGTTGTATTGAACAATAAATTTACCTATTAATTAATATTGCCAATTATAATAGTCCAATCAATACTTTGAAAAGTACGTAATGCGTATTTCTGTTTGGGATTTTAATTACATAAAAATAATGATACCATTTAACTGTTATTCTGATTTGTTAGGCGATTTTGAAATATTAAAACGTCGTTTCTCAACAATGAAGTTTTGCAGATAACGTAGTCTTGAACTGGGGGGACGATATAATTATATGGCATCTTGATTATGTAGCCCAGAAAATAACAATAAGTTCGCTTAGTCGCGCTTCTCGTAGGTACTGAGCTCCTCACAGATGTCGCTGCTGTTCTTCTCTGTGTTGATGCTGTTGATGCGATCAGAAGGTCGTTTCTCGTGGTCGTTCCACCATTGTAACTCCGCGCTGCCGAATAGAGCGTAGAACGTCCCCGAGAAAAAGTACAAGGCTGCCGCTATGAAGAACACGATCCTCCACTGCTCGGCCGAAGTCTGCCGGAAACACACGAACAAGATTAGAACATTTCCCATAAGACGATCCATTCCACTCCACTTCCACTCCATGACAAGGTGAGACTCCACTTCTCGACCTTAGTCTTGGAGATATTATTTGCTAAATATCGCTATAACTTTTGAAGCTTTAAATATGATAAATGTGAAAAATAATTAGTCTAGCTAATTTTTTAGTCGGCCTTAGCAATATAAACACCAACTTTTAACGACAATATTTGTGCTTAACTCGTGGAAAGTCTGAAAACAATTATATCCAAATATATCTTAGTACATCCGATTCTTAATTGACCTTGCAATCTGTGAATTATACCATTTATACAGACAATTTTATCAACCAAACTCACAGGAACGAGCACAGTCTGTTAGCAGAAGAAATACTCACGCTGTCAGTAACCACAGCGCCTACAACTAAAGGTCCGAGAATGCCCATCATATTGGCCACACTGTTAGAGATTCCCATCAGAGTCCCGGCAAAGTTGGGCGCCAAGTCGATGTGGTTGACGAAGAACCCCACATAGATGGCGCTGCTGATGCCCACCGTGATGGTCAGAAGAGTGACGGACAGAGTGTTGTCTTCACTGTAGGCCAGGCCGATCAGCGCCACGCCCGGCACGTATAAAGCTGTTGGGAAGAAACAGGGAGATCTGAGGACATTAGAGTTAAATGATGAATGTTTCGACACCCAAAGGTTACCATTCGATATTAGCCAACCAATCAACCAAACTAACTTCACACCTACCAACCAGGTACACACCTACACACACAGAGCTACCTACATACTTACCTAACCGCTAACCTACATGTAGTACGTTCCTACCTTATACTTTCCTACCTACCTATCTACCCGTTTTCCTATCTAGTACCTACTTAACCATACATGCGAACGTACATTCTTTTTGGCCTAGTTCTACTATCTATTATTAATTACTAGTTAATTATGCATCCAACATTGTACACCTAAATTTTTACCCCGACATTTGTACTCCAAATGTCACAATTCTTATAGGAAAATTTAGATTTGTACTGCTCAATGAACATACCAAGAATATGAAAATCGCACCCAATAATCCAAAATTAGTGCGTAAGATATAAAAGCAGGATTCGTCATAATTGAGTGAGCGAAGGGAGTGACTCCTTTTGGCTCTTTTGGCATGGACCGCTTTTTTATTTTTTTCTGTTACTGCAGGTATACAGGTCACATTTTTTCTTCGATCGAGCTGAAATTTTGCAATAAGGGCGTTCCAGACAATAATGTTTTTGAAATTCGCTGATTGGTTCAAATTTTTTAATCATGTCTTACGATTGGTAGGTCCGATCAATTTGAAAAATTGTCAAGTCATTGCAACCAACATTATCTCCAATCTTACAGAGTTTCAGTCAATCCTCCCATCTGTTATAATTTAAATAGATGTTTCCTGTGCTATTTGAATTTTAAACTCGAACCGTTTGACCGATTAACCCTAAACTATGCATCGTCATTGGAACCAGCATTTTATATATTTCTGCCAATTTTTTAACTATTCTGTAGTTATCTCCAAATGTTATTGTAATTATAAGGACATTTTATTCTATAATCTTGAAATATTTCCAAATTGATGCCAATAATTTCCTTTGCTATGTTGATGCTTCCGTGCCGAGGCCTGTAGAGCGGGGACTTACAAACGCATTACACAGAGCGTTTTCCTAGTATGACTGAATTGCAGAGTGACTGCTAACTTCTCACCAATCCCAGTGAAGACTTTGCGTGACGTGGTTGTCGACAGGATGCTGTTGCTCGTGATGTAATCCGAGATGCGGCTGAAGACGAAGCTCAAGAGAAACAGGGTCAAGTAGGGAAGAGCTGAAAGCAGTCCGTTCTGTCTTGAACATAACGTCAAGGAAAACAATTATTCATGAAATCTAGATTATTGACTCAACATCTATAAACAAAAATGTTCTATATTGAGTCTTAAGCTGAGTTTACAACAAAATTAACGTTCGAAAATTAAGAAAATTAACTCAATTTCAATTGTCAAGCCCATTTAACTTATGGATTCGTTCACAACGAAATTTTGTAAATAACGTACGCCAATTTTCGCTCAAAGTTGACCTACTTTCAACTTTACGAATGCGCACAGTCACCCTCTCACTTCATCATCCACCTCGACTCCAGCTGCCAGCTGGCGGCGCCATCTTGTTTTCAGTGGGGTGCATTTACTATTTCGTAATGAATGACTCCAAATTAATTACAGCGACTCAGTTTCGAGAGTGTTTTATAAGATAAGAGTAGATTATCGTACAAAGACAAGTTGTAGATATTAGATGTGTGTGAGGAGGTTGTGATATTATTGAAATGTAATGATAAATCCGAATCGCGCTCTCAACCTAACCCTACTTGATGATGTGTTATGTTGAAAGTGGTTGTGAACGAGAATGAAATTTCGTTAATTTTGCAACGTTAATTTTCGAACGTTAAGTTGTTGTAAACGCGGCTTAACATTTATTTTTACGCATCAAATTTAACAAACATAAGCATTTTTGATTTAATATCTGTACTCAAGAGGTAGAAGGGCGGAAATGTATTTCTGGATTATTCGTTGCATATTTTTGGTGAGATTACATTAATTGCTCTATCAATTGCCATTTGACTGATGTCAACTAATACGGTTTTACGGAAGTAAGTCTCTTACACTTCTGACTGTTCACCTTCACAAATATGATTGGATGAGGGCAAAATTGCTACCTGAGTATAATAACTGTGTGGTAAATTATGACAGCGCAACATACGAAATAGAAGAAACCCAAAAGATGCAAGGTTTCTTTCACACCTCACTCTTAACAAGTGCTTATGAACTGTCAAATCGCGGTGTTTCGCTACTTTAACTCGCACACTCGGGACTTTGAATGGCGTTTTCAAACGAGGCCCAACGGCTTGTGTATTGAATACCACGGTTCTCGTCAGATCACCGAGGTTACGCTACATTGAGCGCGGTCAGCGGTTGGATGGGTGACCATTCAAGTCTGTCCTGCCAGTTGCTGCCGTTGGGCCAGAGTGACTGGGGTGGTTGGGGGTTAGTGTCTCCCTCCACCTGTTATCAGTGGCGCGGGTTGTGGAGGCCCTTGCTGGAAAATTGTACATCGTCCTTCGAATGGGACGTTAAGCCGTAGGTCCCCTTTGTATCTCACGTCAGGAGTAGGCTACATGCCGGTACCGGGTTTCAAATACTCTCTTAATATAGATAAGAGAGGAGAGAAAACCGTAGAGAATGTAATGTGAGAATGTAATATTACATTCTCACTAGTAGAGTCTGGCTCTGTTGAGAATATGGGGTAAATGATAATAAAACTAGGAAAACGCTCTGTGTAACGCGTTGATGAGCGAGCACGGATACACGCAACACCTCAAACCAAAATTCTGTCTATCAAAAATGTAATTAAAAGCCAATAATTCTTTAATTTCGTCAAAGACTTGTATGAAAATATCAAAAAACTCCTAAAATATTGGTCCCAATAACCATGCAAAGTTTTAAGTTGATCGATGGAACCTTTATGATTGTTAATTTTCAAAAATCACAGGGTCTCGTTTAAAAAATATACCTGGGACCACTCACACAATATCAGATCAAACTGTTGAACGGTCATTATTATTAAATTTCATATGAGATTGAAAGTTTCTTCTCTAACTACCTTGGATTAGAACTGAAGAGTCGAAGTCACCGTGAAATATGAAATTCAAGAAATTTTACAGCAAACACGCAAAATGTCCGTAAACTGTCAATAACTTTTGGATTTAAACACAGATTAGTTGTCAAAAATACAGATAATGCTGGTCCCAATGACCATGCAAAGTTTTAAGTTGATCGGTCAAACGGTTCTAGTTTAAATTTAAAAAAACACAGGAAATGTGGTTTTAAATTTTAACCAATAGGAGGATTTGGCTGAAATTTTGTATGATTGGGTACAATGTTGGTTGTAATGACTTCGTTAAATTTCAAATTGATCGGAGCAACCAATCAAAAGATAATTTTTTTAAAACTTGAACCAATCACAGGAGCCCGTCCAAAAACGATCCTAGGGACCGCATAGATTACGTTAGCATACGTGCAAAGTTTCAGATCAATTGAATGTGCGGTTTAACCTGGGCTGTGAGGACAAAAAAAAATACAAACAAAAAAACACACAGAGAAAGTGCCATAAGAGTACCGTGGTGACGCTCGCTACGCTCGCTCAATTAACAAAAGATCACTCACGGCTAAGAGATCAAAGCCAAGTACGGAGTTCATGTATGACGGCATGTCGGTCATGAGAGTCCAGAACCCCCAACCGTCTCCTGCGGCGGCGATGATGATGGCCCACACAGGAACTGACGTCAGCACAGCACGCCACGGAGTCGGCAGATTCTGAAAGACAAGACATAAGTATACTTGGTGTTCTTGGACCCCCGATGGCTGCCACCTTAGCGCGGTGGTGGGGTTTGTGTTGTCAATGATCCTCTGCAGCTAAACTGGCGAGCATATACTCATGTGTAAGGGCTACCCATGCCGGACAGGTCAGTGGTGAGGCTCAGAAAAAGAGCAAGCAGGGTCGACCTACCCATGTCCTCCCTTGAATTTGCTATCTCCTCTGGCCGGCCTTGCCCCTGGAGATGGTGATCCCCCCAT
Source organism: Leuctra nigra (assembly GCA_934045905.1). NCBI lineage: Eukaryota > Metazoa > Arthropoda > Insecta > Plecoptera > Leuctridae > Leuctra > Leuctra nigra. Next base: position 65,438,624 of record OW203761.1, on the reverse strand, counting down.
GAAATCGGGTCCCGCCGGCCCGATTCCTCACGCCCCCCGGTCCGTCCCCATTCCGGCATGGCCTTCCCACCACTGCTAGACTCCCCCGGATCGGGCCCGTTAGGTCTACCCCTCCCCATGCCCTCCACTTATACATTCAAAAAGTTAAAAGTAAAAATTAATGTGCGCAATATAACCTCGTCGTGGACGCGCCGTTAGACCACTGTAATCTAATCTTATCTGGTGTTCTTGGTTATACTTGCTGGAGGAGGAAGGAAGGAGGAGGAAGGAGAGGAAGGAAATTTCAACCGGTTGAGACATTTAGGCGTCGGTTTGCACGCCAGAGAGTCGCCGAGCAGATAGCATTGAGTCTTATGGGAGCGACACACGAGACGAGTAAAAGGTGCGAGCGTAAAACTCCTCATGGCGTGAAACCGAGCGATTGAGCGGGGAGCCCCGTGTGTTTGCAGCCAAAGCTTTAGTATGTCTGGCTGGACAATGAATGTATTGTGGACTTGGAGGGGAAAGTGAGTGGGTGAGGAACACCTCCATCGGTGAGGCGTTTATCTCAGTTTCATCCGAATGTGACTTACAACATTCTTCCTTCACCTGTACCCTTCATCTAACCTGGATGGGTTCGTCCGATGTTCTGAGCGAATCCTCGATGTAGGCGCGTTCCTCAACGGAGATGAATCTATCCTCTGCCGGACCGTTGGAGCCGAGTGCGAGCCAGAGCAGCGACCAGCCGAGTCCCAAGCCGCCGAACACGTAGAACGTGGACGGCCACCCGGCGGCGGAGGTTGCGAGCAGACCGCACAGGGGCAACGAGACCACGGTACTCAGCGTAGCTCCTGTGCCAACACACAATTCATGTTGCGTCATATGATCAAGCGAGCGTCTCCACTTGAAACCTATGCTTCGAATCTCTTGTTTTGTCTGTGTCTCTGTTCCTCTCGTATTAGATGTCAAACGAAGTCACGGATCAACCCAATTTGTTCACATAAGATTCATTTCTATGTATCCAGTTTGGTTACCTAATGGGTCCAGGGGTATATTTGGTCTAAATTGGCCTATTGGTTTCATGGGTGTACACTTAAAATTGATTTGTGGTTTATACTTAGCTTTACTAAAATTGGCAATATTTAAGAAACTCTGTATGCAAATTGAAACTGGAATCGTTTGTCCGATCATCATCAAATATTGCATACTCATAGGGACCATCAATATAAGTGTTATTTTTGACAATTTCAGACAAATCTGTAATGAAATTCAAGAGTTATTGACCTTTTACTAATATTTTATGCTTGTTTTGAAATATTCATCAAAAATGAACCCATCAAAGAAATTTCATATATTTTATCACTTCTTCTTTGATGAATTCGTTAGATTATCTTCAAAAGGTTTTTCAAAGTAAGTAGAGGAACAGATTTCACACACATATGAATTCGCATGCAATACGAAGGTTCGCTTACCTATCAACGTGTTACACAGAGCGGTTTCCAGTATTTATTGGTAGGTACATGCCACATACATCTCGTGTTATGTATTTTGCTAAGTTAGTGACGTTCCTATTTGTTGATGTACAATTCAATATTTTTATGAAAAAAATTCCAAGAGAGATGCTTGGGCCAAGAATGATGAACACATTAGATGCCGAATCAACAAGAAACACCGCGTATGAGTGAAACATACATTTGAAAACAGTTAAAGAGAAGAAAAACATGATAAGATAACTGATCAGAGGTGATAACTTCCAAGTTTTAAAGATTTGAAGGACACACTCCATTATTTATGTCTAGATCCACGGATCAGGGACAGTGGTACCAACCTGCATAGACGAATGTCAACAGGAAGCCTCGTTCCGACTCTGGAGCCCACTTCGAGAGCTGTGCGTGGAGACACGGATAAACAACTCCCTGAAACATACGAGCCACGTGCCATGTGAGACATCTCGAGCCACGTGCCATGTGAGACATCTCGAGCCACGTGCCATGTGAGACATCTCGAGCCACGTGCCATGTGAGACATCTCGTGCCACGTGCCATGTGAGACATCTCGAGCCACGTGCCATGTGAGACATCTCGAGCCACGTGCCACGTGAGACATCTCGTGCCACGTGCCTATGTGAGACATCTCGAGCCACGTGCCATGTGAGACATCTCGAGCCACGTGCCATGTGAGACATCTCGAGCCACGTGCTATGTGAGACATCTCGAGCCACGTGCCATGTGAGACATCTCGTGCCACGTGCCATGTGAGACATCTCGAGCCACGTGCCATGTGATCCACGTGCCATGTGAGACATCTCGAGCCACGTGCCATGTGAGACATCTCGAGACACGTGCCACGTGAGACATCTCGAGCCACGTGCCATGTGAGACATCTCGAGACACGTGCCACGTGAGACATCTCGAGCCACGTGCCATGTCAATGTGCCATGTGAGACATCTCGAGCCACGTGCCACGTGAGACATCTCGAGCCACGTGCCACGTGAGACATCTCGAGCCACGTGCCATGTGAGACATCTCGAGCCACGTGCCATGTGAGACATCTCGAGCAACGTGAGCATCTCGAGCCACGTGCCATGTGAGACATCTCGAGCCACGTGCCACGTGAGACATCTCGAGCCACGTGCCATGTGAGACATCTCGAGCCACGTGAGACATCTCGATCCACGTGCCATGTGAGACATCTCGAGCCACGTGCCACGTGAGACATCTCGAGCCACGTGCCACGTGAGACATCTCGAGCCACGTGCCATGTGAGACATCTCGAGCCACGTGAGACATCTCGAGCCACGTGCCATGTGAGACATCTCGAGCCACGTGCCATGTGAGACATCTCGAGCCACGTGCCATGAGAGACATCTCGAGCCACGTGCCACGTGAGACATCTCGAGCCACGTGCCATGTGAGACATCTCGAGCCACGTGCCATGTGAGACATCTCGAGCCACGTGCCACGTGAGACATCTCGAGCCACGTGCCATGTGAGACATCTCGTGCCACGTGCCATGTGAGACATCTCGAGCCACGTGCCATGTGAAACATCTCGAGCCACGTGCCATGTGAGACATCTCGAGCCACGTGCCATGTGAGACATCTCGAGCCACGTGAGACATCTCGAGCCACGTGCCATGTGAGACATCTCGAGACACGTGCCATGTGAAACATCTCGAGCCACGTGCCATGTGAGACATCTCGTGCCACGTGCCATGTGAGACATCTCGAGCCACGTGCCATGTGAGACATCTCGAGCCACGTGCCACGTGAGACATCTCGTGCCACGTGCCTATGTGAGACATCTCGAGCCACGTGCCATGTGAGACATCTCGAGCCACGTGCCATGTGAGACATCTCGAGCCACGTGCTATGTGAGACATCTCGAGCCACGTGCCATGTGAGACATCTCGTGCCACGTGCCATGTGAGACATCTCGAGCCACGTGCCATGTGATCCACGTGCCATGTGAGACATCTCGAGCCACGTGCCATGTGAGACATCTCGAGACACGTGCCACGTGAGACATCTCGAGCCACGTGCCATGTGAGACATCTCGAGACACGTGCCACGTGAGACATCTCGAGCCACGTGCCATGTCAATGTGCCATGTGAGACATCTCGAGCCACGTGCCACGTGAGACATCTCGAGCCACGTGCCACGTGAGACATCTCGAGCCACGTGCCATGTGAGACATCTCGAGCCACGTGCCATGTGAGACATCTCGAGCCACGTGCCATGAGAGACATCTCGAGCCACGTGCCACGTGAGACATCTCGAGCCACGTGCCATGTGAGACATCTCGAGCCACGTGCCATGTGAGACATCTCGAGCCACGTGCCACGTGAGACATCTCGAGCCACGTGCCATGAGAGACATCTCGTGCCACGTGCCATGTGAGACATCTCGTGCCACGTGCCATGTGAGACATCTCGAGCCACGTGCCATGTGAAACATCTCGAGCCACGTGCCATGTGAGACATCTCGAGCCACGTGCCATGTGAGACATCTCGAGCCACGTGAGACATCTCGAGCCACGTGCCATGTGAGACATCTCGAGCCACGTGCCATGTGAAACATCTCGAGCCACGTGCCATGTGAGACATCTCGAGCCACGTGCCATGTGATCCACGTGCCATGTGAGACATCTCGAGCCACGTGCCATGTGAGACATCTCGAGACACGTGCCACGTGAGACATCTCGAGCCACGTGCCATGTGAGACATCTCGAGACACGTGCCACGTGAGACATCTCGAGCCACGTGCCATGTCAATGTGCCATGTGAGACATCTCGAGCCACGTGCCACGTGAGACATCTCGAGCCACGTGCCACGTGAGACATCTCGAGCCACGTGCCATGTGAGACATCTCGAGCCACGTGCCATGTGAGACATCTCGAGCAACGTGAGCATCTCGAGCCACGTGCCATGTGAGACATCTCGAGCCACGTGCCACGTGAGACATCTCGAGCCACGTGCCATGTGAGACATCTCGAGCCACGTGAGACATCTCGATCCACGTGCCATGTGAGACATCTCGAGCCACGTGCCACGTGAGACATCTCGAGCCACGTGCCACGTGAGACATCTCGAGCCACGTGCCATGTGAGACATCTCGAGCCACGTGAGACATCTCGAGCCACGTGCCATGTGAGACATCTCGAGCCACGTGCCATGTGAGACATCTCGAGCCACGTGCCATGAGAGACATCTCGAGCCACGTGCCACGTGAGACATCTCGAGCCACGTGCCATGTGAGACATCTCGAGCCACGTGCCATGTGAGACATCTCGAGCCACGTGCCACGTGAGACATCTCGAGCCACGTGCCATGTGAGACATCTCGTGCCACGTGCCATGTGAGACATCTCGAGCCACGTGCCATGTGAAACATCTCGAGCCACGTGCCATGTGAGACATCTCGAGCCACGTGCCATGTGAGACATCTCGAGCCACGTGAGACATCTCGATCCACGTGCCATGTGAGACATCTCGAGCCACGTGCCACGTGAGACATCTCGAGCCACGTGCCACGTGAGACATCTTGAGCCACGTGCCATGTGAGACATCTCGAGCCACGTGAGACATCTCGAGCCACGTGCCATGTGAGACATCTCGAGCCACGTGCCATGTGAGACATCTCGAGCCACGTGCCATGAGAGACATCTCGAGCCACGTGCCACGTGAGACATCTCGAGCCACGTGCCATGTGAGACATCTCGAGCCACGTGCCATGTGAGACATCTCGAGCCACGTGCCACGTGAGACATCTCGAGCCACGTGCCATGAGAGACATCTCGTGCCACGTGCCATGTGAGACATCTCGTGCCACGTGCCATGTGAGACATCTCGAGCCACGTGCCATGTGAAACATCTCGAGCCACGTGCCATGTGAGACATCTCGAGCCACGTGCCATGTGAGACATCTCGAGCCACGTGAGACATCTCGAGCCACGTGCCATGTGAGACATCTCGAGCCACGTGCCATGTGAAACATCTCGAGCCACGTGCCATGTGAGACATCTCGAGCCACGTGCCATGTGATCCACGTGCCATGTGAGACATCTCGAGCCACGTGCCATGTGAGACATCTCGAGACACGTGCCACGTGAGACATCTCGAGCCACGTGCCATGTGAGACATCTCGAGACACGTGCCACGTGAGACATCTCGAGCCACGTGCCATGTCAATGTGCCATGTGAGACATCTCGAGCCACGTGCCACGTGAGACATCTCGAGCCACGTGCCACGTGAGACATCTCGAGCCACGTGCCATGTGAGACATCTCGAGCCACGTGCCATGTGAGACATCTCGAGCAACGTGAGCATCTCGAGCCACGTGCCATGTGAGACATCTCGAGCCACGTGCCACGTGAGACATCTCGAGCCACGTGCCATGTGAGACATCTCGAGCCACGTGAGACATCTCGATCCACGTGCCATGTGAGACATCTCGAGCCACGTGCCACGTGAGACATCTCGAGCCACGTGCCACGTGAGACATCTCGAGCCACGTGCCATGTGAGACATCTCGAGCCACGTGCCATGTGAGTCATCTCGAGCCACGTGCCATGTGAGACATCTCGAGCCACGTGCCATGTGAGACATCTCGAGCCACGTGCCATGAGAGACATCTCGAGCCACGTGCCACGTGAGACATCTCGAGCCACGTGCCATGTGAGACATCTCGAGCCACGTGCCATGTGAGACATCTCGAGCCACGTGCCACGTGAGACATCTCGAGCCACGTGCCATGTGAGACATCTCGTGCCACGTGCCATGTGAGACATCTCGAGCCACGTGCCATGTGAAACATCTCGAGCCACGTGCCATGTGAGACATCTCGAGCCACGTGCCATGTGAGACATCTCGAGCCACGTGAGACATCTCGAGCCACGTGCCATGTGAGACATCTCGAGCCACGTGCCATGTGAAACATCTCGAGCCACGTGCCATGTGAGACATCTCAAGCCACGTGCCACGTGAGACATCTCGAGCCACGTGCCATGTGAGACATGTCACGGACAACTGAGCTCCAAGAGCAAGGGGTTTGCTCTCCTCCTCGGCTTGTGATGAACATTCCCCTGAAATCGAGTCCCAACGAAATGAAACGCCACCGCCGGTCCGTTCTCATTCTCGTCTGGCCTTCCCAGCAGTACCAGACTCCCCCGACCGGTGTCCCAGGTTGATCCTTTTGCATATATAGCAAAAACAAGTATTTCGAGTAGAATTTATACAATCTATTCTAATCTATCTAGTCTAACCTACTCATCCCTCGGGACATGCAAGTGTTTTATGTAAAATCTTAAATAGTCTTCTTAAGACAGCTGAGTAGTGAGCGTGACCTAGAAGAGCTTTAAAAAAGTTACGAAAGTTCATTCAAAGTTCAAGTTCATTGAAAGATATTTCATAGTTGTGAATGGTGGGTTAGTTTTATTTTGCCCTAGTGCCCGAAAGTGAGTAAAAGTATGGCACTAAACGTCTGTAGGACAGAAAAAAATACTTTAATAAACCATTCCTAACAATGATATAACCAGTGACTGGAACCAGTACCGTAACCAAAAAGAACCGTTATTTTTATATGAACCGGAACCGGAATCGGAACCCATATTAATATTAAACATTATTTGGGTTTCATAACAGTTCCATAAGAGTTATTTTGAATTTCATTGAATTTTTACTTCATTGCCTTTCTCATCTTAAATTATTTTCTACCATTTGCCGTTTTTCAAATAAATGATCACCGATGATCACCTACACAATGTTAGACATTTTTGAGCAAGTAAGTTCCCAAAAGTCGATTTAAAACAATAATTTGAATTATTGTCTGGATTTGATGGAACCGATTGGAGCCCTTATGGAACCGAAAGGAACCGGAACCGGAATCGGAACCGATATAATTTGGTTTCCAGTTCCTGGGTATAACTTTCATTGAATAGTTCTGAGGACATATTCTTCCCTTTTGTTGACCTATTGTTCTGTAGACTTATTTCATAAATCGTTGAACCGAGCTCTCCAATAATATTCTGCAAAATCAGGTACGTTCTACACAAAACACAATTGCATTTTCATTTGAAATTGTGTAACTATGCACAAAATGTGTCGATCTGCATATTTTATATTTGAGCCTAATAATGAAAGTATTTTATATCTTGTTTGATAAAAAATCGATTATAAAACTCTACAAGGTACTCAGCCGTCTGAACCGGCAAGGCGACATAGAAGTATCGTCCCTGTGGTTACCTGTGCCAGCCCCTGGATGACCCTGACGGCACACACCAGCCCCCAGCCGCCCCACTCCTTGTACTGACCTGTGCCAGCCCCTGGATGACCCTGAAGGCACACACACGCCCCCAGCCGCCCCAATCCTTGTACTGACCTGTGCCAGCCCCTGGATGACTCTGAAGGCACACACCAGCCCCCAGCCGCCCCACTCCTTGTACTGACCTGTGCCAGCCCCTGGATGACCCTGAAGGCACACACACGCCCCCAGCCGCCCCAATCCTTGTACTGACCTGTGCCAGCCCCTGGATGACTCTGAAGGCACACACCAGCCCCCAGCCGCCCCACTCCTTGTACTGACCTGTGCCAGCCCCTGGATGACCCTGAAGGCACACACACGCCCCCAGCCGCCCCACTCCTTGTACTGACCTGTGCCAGCCCCTGGATGACCCTAAGGGCACACACCAGCCCCCAGCCGCCCCACTCCTTGTACTGACCTGTGCCAGCCCCTGGATGACCCTGAAGGCACACACCAGCCCCCAGCCGCCCCACTCCTTGTACTGACCTGTGCCAGCCCCTGGATGACCCTGAAGGCACACACCAGCCCCCAGCCGCTCCACTCATTGTACTGACCTGTGCCAGCCCCTGGATGACTCTGAAGGCACACACCAGCCCCCAGCCGCCCCACTCCGCTGCTCCAGGCGTCAGCACGGAGAAGATGGAGGAGATCCCGAGGGACATGAGGAGCAGAGGCTTGGCGCCGACAATCCGGGTCATCACTCCGCCAGGGATCTGAGTCACCATGCAGCCCCAGAAGAATGAGCTCAGGATGATGCCCTTCGTCCCTTCGTCCCAGTCGTAGTGCTGCGGTGTGGGACATGATACTCGTGTTTACAGGGTGCAAGTACGAGGGCTGTGCCGAAAGTAACGCTATTTTAGACATAACTTTGATAATTGAGCAAGCGAAGCGAGCGTCTCCTTTTGGCTCATTTGGCACGGACCTCTGTTTTTTTTGTTTTTTTTTTGTAATTCTGTTACTGCCGGTATACAAGTCACAGTTTTTCTTCGATCGAGTTGATATTTTGCACACATGTACGGACCATTTCTGGGCGTTGCAGATTGGTTCACTGATTGGTTCAAATTTAACAAAAATTATCTTTCGATTGTTTGGTTTGATCAATTTGAAATTTTGACAAGTCATTACCACTAACATTTTACCCAATCATACAAAGTTTCAGCCAAATCCTCCCATTGGTTAAAATTTAAAACCATCTTTACTATGATTTTTGAAATTTTAACTAGAACCGTTTGACCGATCAACTTAAAACTTTGCATGGTCATTGGGACTAACACTATCTGTATTTTTGAAAATTTTCAGACAAATCTGTGTTTCAATCCAAAAGTTATTGACATTTAACGGACATTTTGCTTGTTGCTATGGATCACGGCAACATTGACGCCTCTGTTCCAATGTTCCAAGGTATTTAGATTAGAACTTTCAAACGCATTATGACACTAATAATCAACAGATCGATCTGATATTGTGTACACACACTTATATCATATGAGTGGTCCCAGGTATATTTTTGGAAACATATCCTGTGATTTTTGAAAATTAACAAGGAACCATTCAATCATAAAGGTTCAATCGATCAACTTAAAACTTTGTATGGTTATTGCTTATTGGGACCAATATTTTTGGAATTTTTGAAGATTTTCATAGAAGTCTGTGACGAAATTGAAGAATTATTGGCTTTTAATGACATTTTCGATAGACAGAATTTCGGTTCGAGGTGTTGCGCGTATCCGTGCTCGCTCATCAACGCGTTACTGAGAGCGTTTTCCTAGCAATTGTAATATATCGTTCAAATTGCGCATTGTGGTAGAGTAACTCTTCGGCTATACAACGGCGGGACTAAAAATTGTTTGAATTTAAAAATACGCGTTTGGAAGATCGTTGAACCCAACTCTCCAATAATATTCGGCAAAATCAGGTACGTTCTACACAAAACACAATTGAATATGCATTTGAAATTGTGTAACTATGCACAGAATGTGTCGATCTGTATTTATATTTGAGCCTAATAATGATAGTAATTTATATCTTGTTGTAACGGGTATGAAAACAGCTTTATAGCTAAAGCTAATAGCGTAGATATAGCCAATTTTTTAGAGAGCAGCTCTATCCATAAAACCGCTAAATGCCAGGTTTTCAATTATCTATTAAACTAGTAGCTAAATTTAAGTGATCACTCAAGGAATGTCATTGGTTGTGCCATGGCAGTCCAGTCCTAATCAAATGCTAAAAAAATTAATTTTTCAGGGCTTTGAAAACCTTATCCTTGATATGTGCTCAAAGTAGATGTAGTGTCATAACATTCGAATTTGCACCATAAAAACAATTATTTTCATCTTATAAGTTGGAGATATTCTAGATATCACTTTAATTATAATAAATGTGTATTATCAAAAAAATCTATTGTAGCTGTCTGATAAAATGGATACTTTACTTACCGGGAAGTCTGGGTTCCCCGCCTCCGTGTCTGTCATGGCGACTATTGACACTGCCAGGTTGCTGCGTTGACTGTAAGCCAACAGGACGCCCAGGAACAGCAGGGAGCACTGCAGGTGGCGAGTCCCGACACATTTGTCTGGAAGACACAGGAACTCCTGGCATATTCTCAATATTCAACCACAAATTAGAAGCGTGTAGTGGCTTTTGCTATGTCATGACAGGAATCTGATTGGTGGGATATTTTGTTCTCACCAACAATTAATATAATTAGATTCTCGTCATCACGAAACACTGTAAATGAATCGTTAAAGGAAACATGTTTATATGTTAGATTTACTCAAACATATTTTGTATCAAAGTGCTTGGCAGCATAATACATGAAAAGTATTCATATTTAATATTAAAAAAAAATTACTTGCTATTAAGAGGGGTAAAACACAAAGAGATATCAAACATTTTAAATTACAATTTAATAATAATGTAGTGTCGTATTTGGTAATTTCAAGTTTAGAAAAATTAATCTATCGTCAATTGACGTATAGATTCTGACCAAAACCATCCGTCTGTTTAGCACAGAGGGATAAGACAGATACTTCGACAGAGACGAGTGAGAGAGACAGAGAGAGTGAGTAAATTGAGTTGTGCGAATCAATTTGATTTTTGGGTGTAAATACATTAAAAGTGTTTTAAAATAGCATGGTATGTTTATTTTGCCATCTACGCGCACGTTATAGTATTGAGTGTTTAAAAATAACAATATTATTTCCGGCAGTGGAGATCCTATACTTTACAGACATTAAATAAATAAAACGTGATATAAAATACGTCAAAATTTATGGAAACTAGAACGAACAATTCATAATTATTAATTTGTATGTTTTTATGCTGTTTTCTTATTCTTTGCATAAGAAAAAATATGTTTTATGTTAAAATGTTGCCCCAAACTAGCTGTTTGGCTACGGGGCTTAGTTTGTAAAAAATAGTATTTTTATTTTGTATTTAATAAAGAATATTCAAATTGAAAAACTGAAGATGAATACATTTTTAATCGAGTATTGAGATTTTCAGTATCGCTAAAACGGTCCAAATACGATTGTTATCCGCACAAGCAATTTGCATTAGCATCAGCATTGTTATTTGTTATTTGTTTATGCCAGGAATGTTTTAGTGAAAGATTGAATTATAATAAATTCCATTTGTTTCTTGATTATGCTCGCCTCAGCAACGTAATCTTTTTCACACAAAGATGCACAATATTAGAATCAAAACTTACCTGGTTTTGTTGATGCCATGAAAACAGCTGGTTCCACAAAATCGTCTTCTTTCGACATTTTGACCGTGTATTCACCGTTCTCTTCACCGTTTAGTCTTCATTACGAGTGAATTACATGAAAGTATAAATCTTTAATCACTGGCGCTCAGTCACCAGTCCTAATCAGAGTGGCACATATTGTAAGATACTGGAGCTTATCACAATATCACTACGATTTTTTTTAGAACAAATGCACTTAGCTATTCGTTGCCACAGATATTTAATGAGATGACATTCTTAATCACGTCTCGTTTACTAAAATTCGATTAATCTTAGAAGATTGAAGATAAAACTAATTATAATAATCTCATTATGTGATTGAATAGTGCATTCTTATATTCATTTATTGAGCTTAAAATTTATTACCGATTGTCACTGTGAAAATAATAATAAAGTAACATTGATAATAACTTATTTTTCAGGTATAGGAACGACATCGATCAATACACAGCTATGAGATATTTCGCAAGGTGGATTGCACTATGACTGACTTTTTCAGTGACTTCTTCCCAAAACCATATTTGAAAATCATAAATTGAAGTTCATGAGGAGTGAAAACAATATTTATTAGTAATAAAACATGATAATGCATAGACATTTAGCTCATGTTTCAAAAAAATTATAGATACGTGAAATAAAATTTGTATTGAATATTTAAGGTCAGTATGAATATTGTTAATATTTAAAACAAAATTAAATATTACCTCGATAAACACTTCAATGCGTTCCAGCATACAAACTTGTGATTATGTTATCAAAATCAACATGTGTATCTACAGACGGCTCCGAATGTCCTGATAGTGATAATTCTTCACCCTTACAGCATATTCCACCAATCGTACAGCAAAGCTAGATAATGGGGAATAGGTGAATGTTGAGATTATATTTTCTTTTTATATACAGAATAGCCTCAAAGAGCAATGTGAAATTTAATTATATTTTTTTTAATTCATATATTTCCCATAATTAATTTATTAGTTTTCTATATATATATATATATATATATATATATATTGCAATAATAATAATAATATTGCAAAAACAAGCTGTACGTCACACGCCGTGTTCCCTGTGTTACGGGATGCATATAACTGGTTCTGGCTAACATAATCTAGACGGCCCGACTCGGTGTGTGACGTCAAATTGTGTTTCATGGACAGCTACAATCTACCAAACTTTGTAAATTCGTTCCTTGAAAACTATTCATCACACAAACAAAAATAATACCACATCTGTCTTCAACAACATCTCAACTTTATTAAAATATTTATTATTCTAAAAACTAAACTACATTTCACTTCCCTATTGGCTTATAACAAATCCATAGATTTTGTCAACAGAGGGATGACTTGAAAAACTGGGTTCATTCTGTCAATGTCCAACCACACCTACTCGATACGAGTCAGTCAAAAAGTAACATTCGTTATAAAATCAATATCAATGATAACCAAATTCATGCCTAATTTTGTTTAAATTTTTAACTGGATATTAAGTTCCGATAAAAGAAATTGCTTGTTGTTTTATTTGTGATAGTTCGACATAAAATTACTTCATAAGACAATCGGATTTCAGAGTATCACTTAAAAGGCCATTTCATTGGCTAGTAATTGAAATCCCTGAAAAAACACTCCGTGTAAAAAACGCAGCCAAGTCTCTTTACTTTAAAAAAATTCAACACCGAAAAGGAGTGATATCAAAAAAGGAGCCAAGTCAATGACATTTCCAAATATTTAATCGTATTTTTGAAATAAAAGTATAAACACCGAGAAATACTTTACAAAAGGACTTGGCGCATCGTTTTTTTAAAGACATCATTCTATCCTAAAAGTGGACAGAAATTTACAAGTAGGTACATTTTCCTCTTTCTATTAGAGCCAGTATCTATGAATCAAGTTACTTTTAGTAATGGCTATTTTTTAGTTTTATCAATGGCGAAAGAATAAAGATTTCATGTTGTAATGGATAAGTAATATGGTGAAAGAATTAAATAACAAGGAAGATGTGCTCATATATTCTTAAAGCACTGTTAATATGGTGATATTAGAAGGTTATCTTTTCATAATTTGAACTTGACTGAGGGAAATCATGAAATGTCGTCAAATAATACTTACTATCTATGGAACACTATTATATGATTTTGAAGTGTCAAGTGTGTTAAGTTAAACATTTTAAAGAAATTCAATGTGCCGTCACAGTCTACTTTGTAAAATGTATTGTTATAACATGCGGATTAATAGAAATGTATTTCATGATGAGAAGGTATAACGCATGAGACTTAATTAATATGTTGACCACGAAACAATATTACTAAGATAACTAGTGTGTATTTATTACAAACATAGGCAACAAGTTTCATCGTGATCATATTCAAATTGAAAATATTTTACAGTAGGTAGGTATATATAACTAGGAAAACGCTCAGTGTAACGCGTTGATGAGCGAGCACAGAACATGCAACATCCCCATAGTAACGATGCACGACACGGCACAAGACGATTTTCTCTGGAATTTTTCAATCTCCATAATACTCTGGATGAATAACAGATCCATTGTGTCGTGAGGTCTTACCTACATACCTTCTCCAGAAATCTCTTGTGACATCCCATACTAAACTCGTAAAATTACAATTAATACTTGACTGATTGGGCTTACAATATGTAAAATTTAATATTAAGTTGGTCTTGATCACCATGCAAAATTTGAACTTAATGTGAAAATTTTTATTATCGACCAATCAGAAGACATTATTTAAACTTAAACCAATTAGAGGATTTGGCCACCGTACTGCATCCGATTTTATGCGCTAGCTCAAAAATGCTTTCATTTTACTGTACATTGTGGATAGCTTGGCTGCTCTACAGGCCTTGCCTTGGAACATAAGCTTAAAGAAGGCAGGGATGACAATTTAGTATACATTTTTCAAGATTATGGAATAAAATGACCTTAAAATGACAAAACTTTTGAAAATAACGACAGATTAGACTGAAAATTGGCAAAAATACCTAAAATGTTGGTACCAATGACCACGCGAAGTTTTAAGTTGATCGGTCAATCTGTTCTAGTTTAAATGTCAAAAATCACATGAAAAATGGTTTTAAATTTGAACCAATAGGAGGATTTGGCTGAAACTTTTTATGATTGGGTACAATGTTGGTTGCAATGTTTTTGCTAAATTTCAAATTGATTGATGCAACCAATCGAAAGATATTTTTTTTTAAATTTGAACCAATCACAGGATTCCGTTCAAAAACGATCCCAGAGACCGCATAGATTACGTTAGTATGTGTGCAAAATTTCAGATCGATTGGTTGTGCGGTTTGATCTCGGCAGTGCCGACAAAAAAAAAAAAAAAAAAAAAAAACACACAGAGAAAGTGCCATAAGAGTACCGTGGTGACGCTCGCTCCGCTCGCTCAATAATATGTAATTGAAAGTTGTGTCTCTATTATTCTAAAAATTCTAAATGACGGTTGTATATAAATGGCATATGCTTAAGAATAGAAAAATGTCTTTAAAAAAACGATGCGCCAAGCCCTTTTGTAAAGTATTTCTCGGTGTTTATACTTTTATTTCAAAAATACGATTAAATATTTGGAAATGTCATTGACTTGGCTCCTTTTTTGATATCACTCCTTTTGGTGTTGAATTTTTTTAAAGTTAAGAGATTTGGCTGCGTTTTTTACACGGAGTGTTTTTTCAGGGATATCACTTCTTTTGTTAGTTTATTCATAAAGCTTGTAACACATATCGGAGGAAGAAGGACTAATTACTTAAAAAAAATACGACTCAACCGATTTAGTTTCTAAGAAAAGTTGCGTTTGGTATAAGCTTCAAATGATTATCCAAGAAGAATAGTCTAAGTTTTGTTCAATCGGTCCAGACGTTTTCGATATCTGACGTCACTTCCGGTTTAAAAAATGGCGACCGATAATACTGCCGCCTTGAATTCATAATTATAAGTGCAACATAATTGCATAATTAAGCTACAATCTGTGCAGCCGTTTTCGATATATGACGTCACTTCCGGTTTTGAAATTGCGGCCGAAAATATTCAACTTGAATTCATAATTATAACTCCTACAGAATTACATAATTTAGTTGCAATCGGTATAGCTGTTGGCGATATATGACGTCACTTCCGGTTTCGACAATAGTTGCCGAAAATATTGTCGTCTTTAATTCATTAGTCCTACATAATTCCAAATTTGGTTGCAATCGGTACATCCGTTTTCGATATATGACGTCACTTCCGGTTTTAACAATGGCGGCCGAAAATAATGTCGACTTGAATTCATAATTATTAGTCCTACACAATTCCAAAATTTGGGAGCAATCAGTACAGCCGTTTTCAATATATGACGTCACTTCCGGTTTTAGAAAATGGCGGTCGAGAACACTGCAACCTTGAATATATAATTATTTACAATGTTTGTTTACTAAATATCTATTTAAAAGTATAGTGTGGTGAATTTAATGTCATTTAGCATATTAATGACGTCATTTAGCATATTTATGACGTCATTTCCGCTATAGGTAATAAGATAACAATATAGTTTTATCAGTTAATACTTTATGAATGACCTTCTGAATTCTATAGCGCTCATTTCCGTCAAATCGGTCATGCCGTTTTCAATATATGACGTCACTTCCGGTTTCATTTAGTGGTTCCTTCCGCCATTTCCGGTACCGTTAATTTGTATATTCATTTATTCTAATTGATTTTTCAAATAGATTGCAGAATGAATAGACACGAGCTAGATCAGTGGCAATCGGTACAGGCGTTTTCGATATATGACGTCACTTCCGGTTTCAGGAATAGTGGCCAAGAACACTGTGATTTGAAATTATAATTTTGTATTGTCTATGTTACAATGAAAGTTAATTATATGTGTATTTAAAGTATAATTCGATGAAATAAGCTAAATATTTCGAATCTATGACGTCACTTCCGGTTTAGAAAACAAGATTTTTTTATTTTTTTATTGATACTACATATAGATGACCATCTACATCGAATGGCGCTAATTTCGTTCTTATCGGTCCAGACGTTTTTGAGATACGATGTCCTTTCCGGTTTCAAAATGGCGGCACAAAAAATTCGTGAGGGCAAGGTATCATCAGACGCCAAAAGTTCACATGTGGTAAAAATTTTAGATCGATCGGTTCAGCCGTTTAGGCTGTGGCCCTGTCAACAGTGTTTCCTGATATCTGAATCATCAGATGGAGATTGGTTTTAAAAGTGGTGTAATTTCACTGTTTTCATGGCCCCCCCAGCTCGCAAACGGCATAACTTATAGTTCCCAAATATGCTACATGTGGTGGGGTGGGCCATAGCTCGAAATTAAGATATTTCGCAACAATGTGAGATTTCCCAATTTTGAGATCCAGTAGGCCGAAAATGCCATGTTGTTGCTTACAGTAAAAGTGGTTGGTCTGCTCCTCAGTTTTTAGGCAGTAACGGTATGTTGAGTGACTGTGAGTGTACGGTACGACTTGGCTGGGTGGAGCGACCGCTCCACTAGATCGCCCGATTTGTATTTTAAAGCCCGGTTATGAATAGGTAATCCTGTTTTTGACGAAGAATTAAAAATGAATACATGGAAAATGTAAGAAATGAAAGTTACACACTAGACCAGGCAGATAGTTTTAAAATTCAATTCTTTTTCATCACTGGTTATTTATAGGTGAATAATAAATTTAATTTTGAATATTTTGTAAACAATTGCCATTTTCAGGAACACGTATCTTTTCTTACAAGACGCAACACATTGTTTGAAAAACTGATAGTGGCAAAGAAATTTTTTTCATAAAATTTCTCCGCAACTGAGATTCCATATTGGATAAGTACCTACCCAGTACAACGAGGATAGTTTTCATAGCATGCAGCTGGTTTCCACCTGTTGCTTGAAGTTTCATGTGAAGATTTATACCGTTTTCATAATAACCTTCCTTCCTTTGAACTTAATTGATAAGAGCATTGAACAGCGCCACTTACACAAATGATATCAACAATAATTTGTATAATTATGAAGTATGATCGCGCAATCGCTTCTTCCAGGACTGACAGCCCGTGATTATTCTTTTAATCCCCAATGCAATGCTGCAATTATTTCAGTTATTATGCAATGATGTACGTCATTGACTTAGATTTTATATTCAATTAAAATACATTAATAAAATACTGCAGAATGAATCCCAGCTATGATGAGGGTATTACTTACATCGTTATTATTATCACAAATTATATTATTGGGATATTTCCTCATGTTTTATTGAACGAGCGAAGAGAGCGATGCCAAGAGAGCTTTTCGCTCTTTTAGCCGTTTTCCGATAGAGCTGATTGAATAGCTCTTTCGGAAGAGCTCTGTACGTCTGTACTCTATACGTTGATTGGATCAAATTTAAAAAAATGTATGTCTTCTGATTAGTTGAACTAATCAATTTGAATTTTGCAAGGTCATTTATACCAAGGAGGTTCAAAATATATATGCTGGAAAGGACCGTGCTATGTATCCAGCGTTGGACTCCGTCATACCATTGTGCATAAAGCCCGAGTCCTGTGCCAACCAACATACATCAGACAAAAGTTAGTAAAAAGAGAAGATATACACAGTGTTAAGAGGCAAACGGAAGCGAACGAGAATCGCACGGTTCGTCATAGCGGTTTTTTGAAATTGTGTCTTCCCACTCAATAATTTTAAAAAATCAGATAGTAACGACCCATTACAGCCTAATAGACTAAATAATGCCGCAAACTGGAGTTCATTTTGACCTCAGGTGCGACCTCAAAGTGTTAAATACGATATTTTTAATAAAATAATCGAAAATTATCGTATTTAACACTTTGAGGTCGCATCAGAGGTCATAACGAACTCCAGTGTGCGGCATTATTTAGTCTATTAGGCTGTAATGGGTCGTTACTATCTGATTTTTTAAAATTATTGAGTGGGAAGCTTTTTACTCTAATTATTATCATCACTTAAAATACTTGATATTGTAAATTGGTTATTACAACTTATTGTTTCCTTTATTTTATTATCTTCTCAATATCATAATATTATCACTAAAGATGCTTGATAATTAGGTACCATATTTATTATTAGAAAATATACTATCATTAATTACCTATCTTATAATAATAATCTATGGTTGCATGGAAGATCAGAAAATGTGAATATTTATTTATGTATAATTTGTGAATATTTATTAAAAATCTGAATGTCGCCTTTTGATGTAAAAGAAATCAATAAAGATAAATTGAATTGAATTGAATACCAGTAAAAAGCCACTCATATCATACCACTCCTACCGCGACAAGGTTCTGGTACATAAACCATTATGTATTTCTGCATAATACAATTATGATAATAATTAGATAAATTTTAATTATATATATATATATATATATATATACAATTTTTACAATATATTATATAATACAATATGTAATACAATATATTACAATTTTTTATTCATAAACAATGTGTTTTATATCACATAAAAAATAATCGAGACGATCAAAGTAACCTTTCTATGTATAACAAAATTTGGGGTAATTTACCCCCAAAAATATTAAAATGGCCACAGATTAGATTAGATTAGATTAATAGGGATATATATATATATATATATATATTATTATAATATTAACACTTAGCTATTAATTAAATTCAACATTATAATACTTCATTTATAAATAGATATAGGTATGCCCTGTCACAAGACATGATCTTATAAGGGTATACAAATATTGTACATTTTATAGCAACTCTGAACTGTAAGAAAAAAATAAAGAATCTGAATCTGAATCTGACGTATGTATTGTATACGGAGATCTTAAAGTCTGTCACGGACGCTATTGTGCCTAGAATCTCATTGATGTCTTCATTTATGGACCAAGATAAACGACATATTTCTCGGATTGTAGAGTTAAAAGAGGCGTTAGAACACCTGCTGCGAATTCGAAGAGAGGTCGGATGAAAGACTTATTGGCTGCGAAGAGGGTGTGAAATTGCAAACTTTTAATTTTCCTGTAATCATTATGAACAGATTCATTCTTCTACATTCTGAATTGATTATTACTCCAGTTACTTTTGCTTTTGACCTCAAAGTAATTGCAACAAAAATTATTTTTCGCTAATTATTATCGGGACCATGTATATATGTACCAAAAAAAAGTCTACCGATTTTCGAGAAGCCATTTTGTTTTTATAAGGGGTTGATTAAAAATCCATTAATTATTTTTAATTAACGTAATTGATACATTTTCATCAGATTACAATTTTTTTATTCATAAACAATGTGTTTTACATCACATAAAAAATAATCAAGACGATCAAAGTAACCCTTCTATGTATAAAAAAATTTGGGGTAATTTACCCCCAAAAATATTAAAATTGCCACAGGGGATAAACTAATTGACTTACAGACTTCTTTTTTTTACTGAAATGATCCTTTGACTGTAAGCTACAACATACTAAAAGTCTACTTACATAGATTAATTAGGACGACCGTAATTAATTTAATTAATTAATAAAACAATTAATAAAAATATTATTGCAATACTTTCAAAGAGCAAGTCAACAAGGTATATTTAAAGTTAATTTAGACTTCAAATCACTCAAACTTGAGATTAAAAGTATGATTGGGTACAATGTTGGTTGCAATGACTTTGCTAAATTTCAAATTGATCGGAGCAACCAATCGAAAGATAATTTTTTAAGCTTGAACCAATCACAGGAGCCCGTTCAAAAACGATCCCAGGGACCGCATAGATTACGTTAGCATATGTGCAAAGTTTCAGATCGATTGAATGTGCGGTTTAACCTGGGCTGTGCGGACAAAAAAACCAAAAAAAAATTTAGAAAGTGCCATAAGAGTACCGTGGTGACGCTCGCTACGCTCGCTCAAATATTGTCTTGTGCCGTGTAGTGTATCGTTACTGGGGATGTTGCATGTTCTGTGCTCGCTCATCTAGTACTAGGAAAACGCTCAGTATAACGCGTTGATGAGCGAGCACGTACACGCGCAACACCTCGAACCGAAATTATGTCTATCGAAAATATCATTAAAAGCCAATAATTCTTGAAATTCGTTAGACTTATAGGTATAAAAATCTCCAAATATTCCTGAAGTATTAGTCCCAATAACCATGCCAAGGTTTAAGTTGATCGACTTAACCTTTATGATTAAAATATTCCTTGTTAATATTCAAAAATCATAGGATCTATTTAAAAAAAAATATACCTGGGACCAGTGACCACTCATATGATAAAAGTGTGTGTACTTACACAATATTAGACGATCTGTTGAACGGTCATATCAGTTTCATACGTTTGAAAGTTGCTCTAACTACCTTGGAACTATAAAGAGTCGAAGTAGCCGTGATCAACATTTTTGAGTAATTTGACAGCCAACACGCAAAATGTCCGTAAAATGTCAATAACGTTTGGATTTAAACACAAATAAGTCTGAAAATTGTTGAAATTACAGATAATGTTGGTACCAATGACCACGTGAAGTTTTAAGTTGATCGCTCAATCGGTTCTAGTTTAAATTTCAAAAATCATATGAAAGATTTTTTAAAATTTTAACCAATGGGAGGATTTGGCTGAAATTTTTTATGATTGGGTACAATGTTTGTTGCAATGACTTTGCTAAATTTCAAATAATCGGAGCAACGGAGAAAGATATTTTTTTTAAACTTGAACCAATCACAGGAGCCCGTTCAAAAACGATCCCAGGGACCGCATAGATTACGTTAGCATATGTGCAAAGTTTCAGATCGATTGAATGTACGGTTTAACCTGGGCTGTGCGGAAAAAAAAAAAAAAACACACAGAGAAAGTGCCATAAGAGTACCGTGGTGACGCTCGCTACAAAATATTAATTACCTGTTCATCCTTATATTTTTCATTATTAAAATATTATTCATATTAAATAATATTAAAAAATATTTTTCATATTTTAATATTTGGATGACGCTCTTTTTGAAAAATGTGATTTTGAATATAATTTTCACATCATTATTAAGCGAGCGGAGCGAGCGTCTCCACTTGACTCTTGCGGCACTTTCTCTGTGTGTGTGTTTGTTTTTTGTTTTTTTGCTGGTTCAACCCAGGCCGCACTGGTCAACGTATCGATCTGAAATTTTGCACACACCTTCATCTCATACTAACCTGTATAGTTTTTGAGAAAGATCCGTTGACAAATAAAAAAAATCGCGTTTTCCCATATAAATAGCATTGTAGGTTCGAGGAGTCCGTTGCGGCCGCCCGATGCGCTCCATTCAAAACAACTCGGAAGCAAGCAGCTGTCTATCTATTATTGTTTGAATACGTAACAATTATTTCTTTGCGGTTAGATAATAGTTAAAGCAATACATGCGAGGTTATACTTAGGGTTTATTTTATTATTTTTGAAGATGTAGTTAATAGGTGTAGGTATTTATTGTTTGTTTATGAGAGTTTTAACATGCAGTCTTACTTCCAATCTTTTCAAAGGCTGAAAAAATTATTTGTAGACCGATGAAATGTCTGCTTGATTGTAGAAATAGATTGGTTGGTTGATAATTGAAATTATGTTTATGAAATATTTATTTCATTTGTATCAGATACAATGTGTTAGGTTTGTGTTAGGTAAGCAATGTGCTAGAAGATATAAGCTCTTTTATACGGAACGGCAAGTAACTGTTTGGATAATGTTTCGTATGTTTGCTCATATTAGCACTTAGATAATGGCCTATTTTGTGGTTTGAATCTCTGTATTTTTTATTTATAATAATTCCATAATACCTACGTACCTAAATACTGAAATAAATACACATGAGTGTGTATCATGTTGCAATGACTTGCAATAACTGTTGCAATAACTTGCAATGAGAAGCAAATTCAGCTATTTTTTATATAATTTAGTGGATCGTGCTTCTAGATTTCAGTTGTTTTAGGCATATTATTGCCGGCTTTTAAGGAATTATGGTTCGAGGTTTTGCACGTATCCGTGCTCGCTTATCAACGCGTTACACAGAGCGTTTTCCTAGTTAATTTAAAGTGCACGAAAACAATTAATGAAACAAACAATACAATGTTTTTATTATTTATATATATATATTTTAAGTAAGCATCCAAAACCTACAAAACTAGTTATTTTCAACAACCTCAAAATGTGAACTGTTACTTCCTTGCAAGGCAGCCCAGTTTTTTCCTGGTTTTTCCACAATACTGTTTTATTTGGGTGAGGTTCGCCCTTCACCTTTTTTTTGCTATGGCGTTACAGGATTGGTAGTCCTACTGCCGCCTCAACAACTCTACTCCTTTGACGATGCGCCATTATATCGGAGGTGAAGTTGGTTGAGGATTCGTAACTTAGGGATTTCTAGCGAGTGAGTAGTTAGCTCCCTGCGCTCTGCTGTTGTTTATCGTCCCATCCCAAGGACGCTGTAACGCCCGTTGAGAGACTGATAACAGGTGGAGGGGTGTCGTTACACTAACCCCCAACCACCCCAGTCTCTCTGGCCCAACGGCAGCAACTGGCAGGCCAGAGTTGAATGGTCACCCATCCAACTACCGACTGCGCTCGATGTTGCTTAACCTCGGTGATCTGACGAGAACCGAGGTATCCATTACACCAGCCGTTGGGTTCCCCCAGCCTTCACCTTTGCTTTCTTCAAAACCTCCGCTTTATGATTTCTTTAGTTTTTTAGTGTCCTTAGGATGGTCATCCATTTTGAGTGAATAATACACAGCTTTCTGAACCTATACACAATGATAAGTCCAGCTGGTTTATTTGGTCAAGAAAGGGCTTGAGTCCTTGACTAGCGCCCTTTCTTTGCTGAAATGTGTGTTTACATGCTAAGAGACATTTTTTTAAATCTCTATTTTATAGACCGACCTGATTTCTTGAATAAGTGATTCATATTATTTTTCTCTTGTACTTACTTTAATATCTGTCTTGCATAAGAAATCCTCTAAATATGAGAACTGTGGCAGCTACCAGATTTGTTTATCCCCAATAATTTCCAATGGATTGCTATAACAACCATTTCTCATGCACTACATCTGTGTGCTTTTGTCTGTGTTTTTTCCCGCACTGCTCAGAGCAAATAGATCAACCAAACGTATGAAATTTTGCACACACACTTATGTCATATGAGCGGTAACGTGTAAAGTTTTTGAACAGTATCCTGTGTACGTTGAAAATTGAAAATTTAAACTTGTGACCTATCAACTTAAAACTTTATATGGTTTGTTTGCATACTGGGACCAATACTTTTGGTGGTTTTGACAATTTTCAGACAAAATGGTGAATTAATGAAGGATAATATGAAGGTATGTGCGTTGTCAAAAATATCCGACCGAACCGGGGCCCGAAACCGGGACCTCTCACTTGACAGGCGAGAGCTCTACCAAATGAGCTACCCGGTCGGACGGACGGACATCAGACATAACGCACTGATGAGGGTTAGAGATCTCCGAGGAGAATGGAATGAAGGTAGAGAATGCTCACTACGAACTCTCATGCCACCGGTGACTATACTGTCACCATGTATCTTTGCACTTGTGTGCGCAACCCTCTTAAACTCGACTTAACGAGTTGCTATACATCTCGAATGATGATAATGTAGGTTTCTGTTTTTTTTTCACAACGCACATCCCCTCTTATCATTTTGACTCCATGGAAGTTTTTTACAGAAACCTACATTCTCAACTGCAAGTTACATCGACATTTTACTGACATTTTATGATAAATTGTAATATTTTGGATAAATTAAAATATATATAACTGATATTTTGACGTTTGTTTTCTTCCCATTATTTCCAAGGGGAGCAGCGACTTTCATAAATATATAAATTTGCATGCAATACTGCATGGTACTCCTAAAGCCCCATTTACACGGTGCAATTTCTTGAACAACTTCAGTGTCACATTCCCATTTTTCATACAATTTTGTATTTACACGACGCAACTTTCTGTCACAGAACTTAAAACATGTTCTAATTTCCATTCAAGAGTGTGACAGAGAAGTGTGGTACAGAAGTTGTACAAGAAATTGCACCGTGTAAATGGGGCTTAAATCACTTTATTTCTTTGTTTTGTTTGTTTGTTAAAAAATAATCTGCAGCATCAACATAATTCGAGGGCTATCCACATTGAAAGTCCCGTTTGATCACAAATTTCGCATCTTTGAACTGGTTTCACTTCGAGCTTGTGTCTTCCCTTATTCATTGCCCTCGAAGATGCGAAATCATTGAAATTTTGGTTTGTTTAAACGATTGTTACACAGCGCAGAATTATACAACTAACTACTACTATCAACTACTACTTTTAACTACTAAGTTAACTATACTTTTATTGTAATACTAGAGGGACCCGTCATGTAAAACATGACCAATGCGCACCAGTGGGGTATGCGTAAATTAGCATGAGTTGAGATATTTGGCAGCAGAGTGTGCGTTGTTGATAACTTTATAGTTATAATACACTACACACATGACGGCGTTAGCATGACTAAAATGCCCAACAGAATACGAAAATGAGTAACGAAGGAAAGTCATTTAACCATAACTTTTATGGAAAAGCCATTTCAAATGAGTTTACAAAGTAAAACAAATTAAGAAAAAAAACGACAGCCTTTTTGCATTGTGTCGATTCATGATACATAGAGGTTTGCTATCCCAGAAAGAAGGATAACTTAGTGTGTGGGGGTTAGGTTTCATTATATCTGTCTCTCCGAGGTAGAAGTGTAGAAATAAATTGTCTCAATTTTCCGTTGCACCCTTTTGGAATGATATAATCAAGCTCTTCCAATTACCATTTGACTGATGTCAATAAATACAGCTGTATTGAAATATCTCTTACATTACCAAACGCATTCAATCAAATAATTACCGATCACCCATTAGAACTGTAGCTGAAACTCTTCATTATAAATGTTCATTTTAATAGATTAGAATCTGATCATTTCACTGAACTGAAACTTGATGCTACAACAGCTGACTATTTCAGCCACTGGAAAATCCACATGTGTATTTTCTTAATATCTTATTACTAAAAAGTACAATTCTAAGCTGTTAATATAATTCTATTCTATTCTAATATGTTATATTATATTCTAATGACTCATGTCCCCTTTACAAAATTAAGGTTTGATGAAGTCGGAAAACCTGGTTTATTAGCTCAACTCAAGAATAATTGAAATGGACTTCCGACCTTCTACTTCTAAAACACGGACAAACTATCAAGTTTACCCCATCTGCTTTTTCGATTATGACCGAATAGCAGAGAGGTATGTACGGTCACGTGACAGCTGTCAACCAATGAGAGCACATTCTTCACGTTGCTATATTCTGCTTCACTTGATAGATTGTAAAAATTAAACATTGAACAGTATAAACAGTATCAATAGACACATTCCTTCAGTAACATGACACCACTAATAAGAAACTATGGAAAAGTACATATTTAGTACCTATACAATACTACACTACCTATTCAGGCAAACAAAAACCGCGCTGATAGCCATAGTTAAATAAATACACTTACATTACATATCAATAAAAGCTCTTTACATATTCGCAACAACAAGTAATAGCAATGCGTTGAAAGACTGCAGTGTGATCTAGCGCGCGAACATGCACAAGCACGTGTTATACCAGCCAGCCGGCAGCATTCTTGTCTCTTGCTGACGTCACAGCGTGAGCGGAGTCGAGCCGCTGCATGCGCAATGGCCCTCCCTAATGATATTCTTCTCGTCAACCAGGTTAGTCACTCCGCTCGACGCGTTTGAGATTCTACTGCGCACCTGCCAAAGTGACGTCAGCTAGAGACACGCTCGCTATACGCGCGGCGGCTTACTCATAGGAGGGGAGGTCAAAAAGATCGAGAAGTGGAATGTTTGTCTGGGGCGTGGGAGTTCTAGTGCACATATTTCGATTATGTGACCTTTCATTAGCCTATCTACCAAGTCTTAGCACAATTGCATCATTATTTTTTTTCTGATATCGAATAGAGTCAACCCCGATGAAAATGCCAATGCTCGTCAATTTAGTTTCGCGTGGATATCAAGTTCCTTACCTCAAACAATTTTTGAGATTTTATCGGTAATCCGGATTGTTGCAACTTTACCAACATTTTTAGAGGCGTTCTTTCTTCGTCAATTGAAATTTTAGTCACGTTTTGCCTTGCTTATTGGTTGATCTATCAAATTAATGATACATTTATGTTCAGTTTTGATTATGTTCAGCACATAGACTCCCACCACTTACTACCCTTTTATTCGCGGACTTTTTGGCCTCCCTTTGGATATATTATTACGCGTTATCTGTTCAATAGCTTTTATATAATGAATTTTAATCTCGTTTATTTACAGGGACGGATAAAATATCTGCCACATTTAGCTTAGACAAAATCATAATAGCGGACGACTATATTATTTCGTCTAAGCATTTTAGTATGAATATCTTGACGTGTAGCTATTTATACCAAGAGGACACTACAAACACCGGAAATGTGATGAATGGAAATAAAATTGTCATCACTTTAATATTATTTTCGTTCGTACATCACTTCTGTTCTGTGTCAAACTCTTGATAGAAATCAGTCTAAATGATATAAACGCTGATTTGGTCTATGAAAAGGAGTTGATTCATGTAAATACGCAACATTGTATAATAATGGCAATATATGTAAAGAAGTTGATCAACAAATAGAACCTACCGCGTAAATTAAGGGTTTAGGTCAGGGGTCGGCAACCCTTTTTGGTGAAGGAGCCAATTTCCCAAAAAGTAATAAATTAGATACCTAATACTGGGAGCCGCAGTAGAGACAATCAAATATAATACACCGAAAATAATAATATGAATTACTAGTTTTTGTTGTTGATATTTTGACGAAGCCCCCAAGTTGTTGACCCCCCCCCCCCCCCCCCCCCCTAGGGCGTCTTTGTTTTGAATTTCAACAATTTAAAAATGATTCTGGGACTCTAAATTGAACAAACTGAATCAAATATCCTTCCCGCTGGGCGTTTTTAAGAATTCCAACAATTTAAAAGTTATTATGGGACTCTAAATTGAAAAAACTGAATGAAATATCCTTCCAATTGTGGCCTCGCTGGGCGTTTTTAAGAATTCCAACAATTTAAAAGTGATCCTGGCATTCTAAAATGAACAAACTGAATCAAACAACATTTCAATTGTTACCCCCGCAGGCCGTATTTGTTTCGGATTTTCAGATTTTTGATTCCAGATATTTATGTAAATTATAAAGCGAGCCAATATATAAAGGCACCAAGGAGCCGCAGGTTGCCGACCCCTGGTTTAGGTAGATGAAAGTCACTCGGTTGAAAATGAGCTAAGCATGACATTATTTTCCTCCTCGGCACTATTATTTTAGTACCTATACAATACTACACTACCTATTCAGGCAAACAAAAACCGCGCTGATAGCCATAGTTAAATAAATACACTTACATTACATATCAATAAAAGCTCTTTACATATTCGCAACAACAAGTAATAGCAATGCGTTGCAAGACTGCAGTGTGATCTAGGGCGCGAACATGCACAAGCACGTGTTATACCAGCCAGCCGGCAGCATTCTTGTCTCTTGCTGACGTCACAGCGTGAGCGGAGTCGAGCCGCTGCATGCGCAATGGCCCTCCCTGTACCTAGCCTAGTTCTTCTCCATGAAAGTAGGCACTTCAATAGTCAATCAATAAGAACTCAAATACAATCCACCACACAGATGAAGATTGCATTCAAAAGTTCCTTTCGACATGACTCCGTGCATTATCTACTTTCATTTAAATATTCATAAATGATTTCAAATGCTAGTTATATAGATAAATACAGCACAATTCTTTATAATGCAGATACATAATATAATCCAATGTCTAGATCCACAATATCAAACCATTGTGTCTTACTGTTAATTTCAGAATATCTCTTCGTCTTCGGAGAATTCATGGCAAGATCATGACATCATACAAATTGAATCCCTCGCCGAAATTGCATCATAGATAAGTCCTCAAGCTGGATGCAGTAGGGAGTTTCGCCCACCATGTATGTACATTTTCATTACATTTTCATATGTAACAAAACATGCAGATGCATTCACAGCAAAGAATAGACTGAAGCATGCTACTGCACCGATAGCAAATTAGTACATAAGGCTATGCATACAAGTAGTACACAGTTAGGTAGGCACTTGTGATTTTGTTGAGATGAGGATAGTTTGTCAAGTAGGTATACCATTTGTCTACTAAGAACAATTCTAGCTAAAATAACTAAAATTACATACTACCTACATACAAATTATATTTTAAAAGAACGCTTATTAGTTACGTAATTCTGCAAATCATGAACATTTTTCATACACTACCATTATTGAAGCACTTGCGGCATAATCTTTGCATGTTGTCAAACTAATACTAAGTATCACATTGTTTTAGCTACGCCAGTCGAGGCAACTGATCTTGGCCGTAATGCCACTTCTACACCGAACAAGAGATCTCATGGCTCCATCAGTGAACCTCCACAAAACTGTACGTGTTTCAAATAATGCACGATTCTCAATACATCGGTATGATAGAATCACAACTAACTAGATTTATTCATTTTAGCGTCTGCAAAAAGAGTCAAAGTACACGTGAAATCGTTTGAAGAAAATGTTACCGAGCACCAGGATAACATCCTCCTGGCAACACTCGGAGTACAAACAGAGCTGGCTGGTGTTCGCCAGGAACTTGCCAAAATGAACGGGCTTCTGTCGAGTTTGGTCGAGATCTTGACCACTCGCCTCTAAAATTGATAAAGAGCCAGAGTTGCCAATACCTTCCACCACAGTTTTTTAAAAGATGTCTACTTAACGCACTTGATATTCTAATAATAAATAGCCCACAAGCGACTATTCTTTTTTACATTGTAAGTGGAGTGGCAATTCTTTTAGAGTAATAAGCAATAATTATTTCATGTATGCTAATTATTTATTAATTGTTCAAAATGCTACATGAGAATAATAATACTACCTACCTATAATTTGATGCACATAATAAAAAGAAATGTGTCAAGCCCAAGTAGGTACTGCATTTTATTCCTAGTTTCCTAGTTCCTAATTGTATTGTTTATATTGTTTACTGTATGTTGTTTATTAGCTGTGTTATGGTTGTGTTATGGCTGAATTATGGGTTTTGGAATCTAGTTGCAATCAAGGCGGCTCGGCAAGCCTGCCCTCGACGATCGAAGTCGTCGTTCGGTTCATCATTCCCAGGTGGAAACACATTTGGAAGGGCCTGATCATGTGGGATGCGATTGCGAATGCATATGTTGTGCAAAATTACACACGCGCCCAACATGCGGATGACCTTCTGTGGTGTGTACCAAAGGCATCCTCCAGATGTGTCGAGGCACAACCACCTCATCTTCAGCAAACCGAATGCCCTCTCCACCACATTTCTCGTGCTCTTGTGGCGCCGGTTGTAGTTCACCTCTTGAGGTGTCGCAGGATGGAGAAGTGGCACCATCAAGCAGAACTCTTGAGGGTAGCCACTATCTCCGAGCAGCCATGTGTGTGGAGGTAGAGCGTTTGGAGTGTGCAGGAATCGGTGCAGATCGCTGTTGGCGTAGATGTGGGAGTCGTTTGCCGAACCTGGCCAGCGTGCCACAATGTCCAAGAACTCCATGTCAGCTCCACAAGCCTGTAAACAAAGATCAAAACACAGGGCTGGGAAGGAGCTTAGGATTATTGAGAGGATTTTACAAGGTGAAATTGTTTGTGGAATAATGGAAGAACATAGAAATTATGATGCAAAAGGTAATCAAATTATTGCAATACAGAACCAGACATTTAAAAAATCCTCTAAACAGGAAACCTAGATACATAGAAACACAAATGTAGTAAAACTGGAAGCTCTAGCTGCAACCCCAGACCTAGGTAGTTACTAAAAGTAAAAGTAAAACTGTATTGAAATCTGCAAACTCCATAAATTTTCTGAGGTTCCAAATCGAATCACCAATTGAAAAACTTCAGTGTTACAAGTGTTTTTCGACAAATCATCGAATAATTTCTGCTGAACGAATACTACGAGCTTGTCGTGTGCGGGAAAACTTGGTTAAACATCCTGCGACTGCATACGTCATCATCGAGCGCTTTGTCTGGCGACAAGGACGACTTCAACGTTGACGTCGAGACGACCTGATTCAGCCTGCGAGAATTTTAAAGGGTAGTAACCGGGCACTATCTTGTAACGCCGAAGTCTCCCTGTAAAGGAGCGAGCATCTCAACGACGCTGTCAACGATCCACGTCGAGTACGTGTGACATGGAGGTCATACTAATCGCCTACAACTACGCTGCTTGACCAAAGGTCATAAATCGTCATGGTGAAAGGGTTCACTGACAAACTTCAAGCACAATTACGTAAAGTTGAACGAACATTGAATTTCTTGTCACCAGAACTGTTTATTTATCTGCAAACTTACATCACATTAAAAGAACTGTTAAAATAAATTGTCTTGTATGCTCTACCCTGAAAGATCCCGATTGGTTACAAAGGAGAATGATACGGATGAATGATTATGATGATGATTGGGAGATAATGGTGAAGAGTAGGTAAGGACGGAAGGTGGGAAGGAGGCGGTCATGGCCTATTAGTAGGGAACCTTCCCAGCATTTGCCCGACGACTGAGGGAAAAAAACCCGAAAAAACCCCTGTCAGGAAGGACGGCCGCGGGGATCGAACCTGGGCCTCCGGAATACAAGTTCAGAGCGTTACCACTCAGCCAACCTGTTCTGAAAAACACCGCATTCATCTTTCAAGGTCGGCGCTTCGACGCGTCGAGCTGTAAACGTACCTTAAGTTTGTTTTTATCTAACCCTGATTAAAATTTCAAATCATTTCGTCAACCCATTTTGTCTCCAATTGTATCCAAAAAAAATCCTGCAACAAGCGGCAAATTCACTCGCTCTTGCACCACCTTAAACCAAATACTTTGAGAATACTTTTCACCCACTCCTCCTACATAAAGCATTAGGTGGTAGGATCCTAATTTTAAGCTTGATTTATACAATCACCCGCAAGTTTATATCACCATCCCTTTCAAGGGCAACAAAAAGCAACGAACAAAGCAAACACCGAACCAGAATGTCTGTCAATGCGAGTATTCTCAAAGTCAGCCCAATACTAAATACAAATTATACTCACCCCTTGGACATTCATCGTGTATCGTCCCTTGCGGTTGATGAAGTTGAAGGCCTCCGGTCTGGCAGGCTTGCGGATGGCGATGTGCGTGCCATCGATGCATCCAATGACGCCTGGAAAGTTCCTTACACGAAGGTACTCCAGCTTCACCCTGTCCATTTCCTGTGTGGTGCGAGGGAACTTGACATGCTCGCGCACATGTCGGCACAGTGCCTTGGTGAATGCATGCAGGGATCGGCTCACCGACGACTGGTGGATGTTGTGGAAGTGCACCTGACCCACAACACTCTGGAAACTTCCAGTCGCCAGCAAGCGAAGTGATGACAAAACCTAAAACATTGTAAGAGAGCACTCAATTCAACAAAAAACACAGGAAAAATTGTCAGCAATGTTTCTACAACCTATCACCTGACTGGGTGTATGCACATTTAAATATAAATCTTGTTCATAACAACAAAATAAAGTGTCATGAAAAAGTGGGCGTGCCTGATCTACCTACTCGACTATTCTCATCTGACAGGGGATAACGAGGCAAAATAAACTCTCGTGAATAGAACCTAGGACACTGCTTATAGTCAAGAGAGATATTTGATGTCAATTTGAGACCAAAATACCACAATTATCAACTGAAAAGGGTCGGGGAAGCGGCCTAACCTATGCCATGTAGGCTAGTAGGGAGGTTAGGTATGGGCGCCTGTTTTAGAGCACGATTTTGAGATGTTCTGACCAAATCAGGCTATTGGCGCATATACATTGACGATAGTGGATTATACTGTTCAATATTTCAGCGAACTTTAGTTGATTGACATGGAAATTAATGAAATAAACAAAGAATAGAGAGCGACTTACCTGCACCGGCACTGGCAGAGCGTTATTTCTCTTCGTTTTACGCTCGAGATCGGGCCGCAATGTCTCGATTAAATCTAATACGAGGTGCTTTGGCAATCGGTAAAAAGACTTGAACACATCATTAGGTATTTCAAACGGATTACATCTGTCTCGTAGCGCTTTTTCTCTATAAAGTTCCAACTGACGTTTTCGCCATAACACAATGGCGGCCATCTTTTCGTATTTGCGGGACATTCAAACCGGACGCAACTTTAACGACGCAACTCGAATGAGTTGCGTCCGCAAATGAATTCAGCATACAGATAGCAGGAGTTGCGTCCGCAAGTATGGATTTGCGTCCGCAACTATGGACTTGCGGACGCAACTAGCTTTGAGCATGAGCCTGTAAGCCTGTAACTGTAGATAACGTTTTAAATAAATTCCCGAAGAAATAGATAATTGTTAAAAACACTTAACTTTATTGATAAAAATAAAAAAATTAGAAAATCTTGTCTTGATTTTAATAAAATAAATCTTAAAGTTTTTTACTTGATTTAGGGAATAAATGATGATAAAGGGCATTGGAATATTTTGGAGGGACGGCTGGACCAATGTGCTCACCTTAGACTTTGTAGACTTGATGTAGTTGATGAAATTCAGAAGTTTTATTGACACGTTCGATTATATCACAACACTTTGTTGAAAGTTATAAACACTTTACATTTGTTCACTCGATTTAAATAATACTTGTAAAACTCGAGGGATATTCCCTTTCTTGAAGTTGAAAGAATATAAAAGACTTAAAAAAAATTGTAAGAATGAAGTTAAATTAACATTTGCAAGAAGAACCGAAATTTACTAGAAGTTAGTAAATGTTTAAAAGAACTTGGAAATCTTGAGGCATTGGTCAATCAAGCGATCCTGTATGACCAGACAATGAGTAGACAAGTAGTCCTGTCGACTCGAGGGTGAAGGAAGACAAGTAGTCCTGTCCGTCCACCGGTTCATATGAGCAAGACATCCCCTTATATACCCAATTTTGGTCATAAAAACTGAACTTGAAAATAGTGCAAATATTTGACATAGGTTTCAGTAGCAAACAAGAGTTTGTCAAAACAGCTGATTGAAAGAACAATATAAAACATCTGATTTGCTACTGCCATCTTGAAAAGATGGCAATAACTTCATTACATGAAGTTATTTAGAAGCTATTTGTCTTTAACAATAAACTGATAATAGTATCAATTCTGTATTTCCTTTGATTACCTTGCTCCTGTTTTATATTGATGTCTTATTAGTGGTAAGGTCTTAAAAAGTGTTTAAATGTGATAAACACTGTTTAAAGATTTAAACTAGATTTTAATGATGATCTAGACAAGGGTGACTACCCTACATTACCTTGAGACTAAATGTAAAATACCAAGAGTGTACCCTATTCAGTTTAGCAATTTACCGCCTTGGCTAATGTCACAACCTGTATTTATTACAGACTTGACTGCTTTAGACAAGCAATGCACAAGTCCACTAGTATATCAACAATACTACAGGCAAATATGCCGTAACTACGAGGGTTTTATCTCTTACTACACGGATGGTTCGAGAATAAATGACGCTGTTGGATGTGCATTTGTCTCAAGACCAAACGTGGCATATAGTTTTAAACTGGACCGACTATGTAGTGTGTACAATGCAGAATTGTACGCCATCTTAAAAGCGCTACAGCATATTAAGGGGAGACAAGAAAAGTCGTTTTTAATCTTTAGTGACTCCCTTAGCTCGATCCAGGCTATTAAATACCTGTTCCCCATTGATTTCCTTGCCCAAGAAATACAAATCCTTCTAAACACCCTGGAATCGCAGGAAGTCAGAATTGTTTTATGTTGGATTCCTGGACATTGTGGCATTAAAGGAAATGAGCTTGCTGATCGAGCAGCAAAAGAAGCCACGGATAAGACCGACATCGATGACACACGAATAACAACCGGTGATTTGAAACACCATTTCAAATCCTTATTCAGGGAAAAATTCAAAAATATATGGGACTCAGAAACAAGCAACAAGCTGAAGGAAATTAAGCCTACAGTGGAATCATGGGATTCTTCAGCTCGTCGCTGCAGACGAGAAGAAGTAGTACTCACTCGTCTGAGAATAGGCCACACACGTGTTACACATGCATATCTGTTCTCCCCTGAAAAAGTCCCTCCTAAGTGTGAATATTGTGATATAGTTTTAACGGTTCGATCGACTGCCAACATTTTAACCAATTAAGGAACCAACTTAGTCAAGTACTGTCAGACTCGCCTGAAGAAATAGACAAGCTCTTCAAGTTTTTAAAAGTGTCTAATTTCATGGACAAAATATAAAGTTTTAATCATATAGGGATAGGTGCTAAATGACCTTCGATGTCGACGCACCATAACAATACCCAAAAAAAGAAAAAAAAGAGGAATTACCGTATGTTTTGATATCAGCGCTGTTGTGATGAAAATTCAACATGTTTATATTTTTGTGCATTTTTATAACTTTAAACTTCTTCGTCACTGAACTAGAATATCCCTTCCACTCCAATACTGCCAGAGTTGTTGCAATTTTTCCCAGCTCCCCAAAAAAACACTTGGTACCTAACTTTTACCTTGGAACTTGGTCAAACAAAATCATGTTGTGGTAACATGGTGACCATGTTACACATGGTGAACATGGTCACGCGGGGCGTGACCATGGGAATGTGTGTCATGCTCCCTAACTATCCCATGTTTCCACGTCCGCAAATTGATTAAAACTGTAATTGGCAACCCTTATGAAGGGTAGTTTTGGATTCCAAAAGAATGAAGCCGACGGAGAAGACACTTTCAATCTGCTGCTGGAACACGACCGTGGACAAAGAAGAAAAACAAACAAGTACCTACAGACAAACAAGCGGCGATGTAATGGAATACGTGTGATATCCAGTGGTGTCTTCTACTTGATGTTTACACAAGCCAGCAAACACATCGTTTTCAAAGCAACTATATCACTTGATTGCGATGTAATCATGGAAAATGTGGAACTTGCACGAGAGGAAGTAAAATGACAGCAATCTCAATCGGAACCAATGCAGTGCTGCATATAAAATAACAAAATTAAGTTTACAAAAGCAGCCCAAAATCACTTATAAATTGCTTAAACTCTAACAAAAATGCCCTGCGGGGCAACGGTAGGAGATTTTTTGTGTAATCTGAAGTTTAGCATCCCGGTATCACTTTTAAATTGTTGACATTAAAAAAACGCCGTGCGGAGCAACAATTAGAGGGTTTGCTTTAGTTCGTGAATTTTACAACCCCCGAATCACTTTTAAATAATTGTTCATTTTTAAAGAAAACACCCTGCGGGGATTAAAATTAGTCGTTCCAACGCTCCTGGACATTGGCAAGTTCTTTCAAGAAGTTTTCGCTCTGAAGACGAAACACAAATTCAATTGTTTTTAAACTCATTTGAATGACCCTTTGATTTGAATCAAGTCAACCTTCATAATTATGTGAATTATAAAGCAAGGTGAATATTCTCGAGATACTCGGTGTGGTTAATTATTCGACTATGCGAAAGCATGTATAGGATTCCTCGTGTGCGGTGGTTCGTGCAGATATGCGCATGTGCGTCGGATATTTGTAAGAACATCACGTACCGCTCTGGTTGTGAAGGCGTCGCCGAAATCCATGTAATGGCAATGGAAGATGAGCTCTCTATTGATGGTTGAAGTGAGGTCATAGACAAAGGAAGCTGGATATTTCTGTGGCGTGGTGACGTAGTCAGTGGAAACATGTAGAGGTCGTTGGTATGGCAGGTTCACTTTTATAAGCAAAGCTTGCACATGAGTTGCTAAGTGCAGCTGGGAAGTAGCGAGGCTTGTCTTCGTTAACCCTCTCAGACCCAAATTAATTTGGCTTATGGGAAAATTACAAAAATTAGTACACATACTAACAAGATGATTCTAAAACTTTTTTATTTTAAATTATAGATTTTTAATTACTCTATGTCCTTAATTATAGACACAGTTCTCAATGGTTGCAAGTATATTGACTAAAAATCTAAAGAAAATCAACATTGTTATCATAATTACATGATAAATGAAGACCCCCCGACGGCTGTCACCTTATCGCGGTGGTGAGGTTTGTGTTGGCCAATGATCCATTGCAGCTACGCTGGCGAGCATATGCTCATGTGTAAGGGCTACCCATGCCGGACAGATCAGTGGTGAGGCCCAGACCAAGAGCAGCCAGGGTCGGCCTAACCATGCCCTCCCTTGAATTTGCGGTCCCCTCGGGCCGGCCTCCCCCCTCGAGATGGTGATCCCCCTGTCCGTCCCCATTCCGTCCTGGCCTTCCCACCAGTGCTGGACTCCCCCGGATCGGGCCCGTTAGGTCGACCCCCTCCCATTGCCCGCCAATTATGATCAACAAAGTTGAATATAACAAATAATGTGCGCAATATAACCTCGTCGTTGACGTGCCATTAAACCAAACTTATCTGTCTATCTGATAAATGAAGACATATAATGGCACAGAATGAATGATACTTGCAAAACTATAACTATTGAACGATAATTGACTCTGTGTATTATCTAGACCTATATAATTATTATAAAACATGACTCTTGGAAACATTTTTATTATGGTTTAGTTAGTATGAAATGCCTTGAAACAGTTCTTGTCCTTTGTCATGCAAAGATGAACTTTTCATTTCTAAGAAAAGTGAGTTTTGCCCGAACACCCAACCAGTTTACATCGACCGGCTTCCTTTTTCCCCGAGTGCAGCGGCATATGTCCTGTGTTGTCGAAGCGCACCTCCGGAATCGGTCGCACTTCGCAGTTGGCTCGCGGCTGAACGGCGCTCGGACCAGGGCTGCTACTCGGACGTCCTCGCTTCCTGCTGTCAGCTCTGTTGCCAGTCAGGATCAAGCTCTCCGCTATCCTCATCCTGAAGTGAAGAAGGTCCAGCTGCTTATTCTTCGGGACTTTGCAGAGCGCTGCATCCGCTCGATACTCCAGCCAACTGTTCGTGATGGCTAAATCGATGGCATGAAATAGCATCCGCAGCGTCCACTTCCTCGATCGAATAAATATTCTGTATAAACCAATAAGCATATCCATGAGGTCAACACCTCCCATCGATTCATGTATAGTCGCACTATTTCTGGACGAGGGATGTCAACGTACTGCGAATATTTCTTCTCCCACCTTTTCGCTTTGTCGGCATCTCCGATTCCTACAAAGTTTGAAGCTAGATTCACAGTACGATTGTCCAACCACTTCACTACCACAATGTCACGACTTACAACCTCTTCAATAGAGCCCCGGGCCTTTTTCTTCATCTCCTTATCGCTGGTTAGCGTTGGGTTGGCAAATCGATTTACTCGAACCGTACCTGCTGCAAGTATATATTTACGCTTCAAAATTGCAATGGTTCCTAGTAGGATACCTTTTAAGGAAGATATGGGGTCCCTCGTCCTAGTAAAATGACACAACAAAATATGGAAGAATAATTTAACTATAATTGACAAAAACACAAGATGACAATGGATGTCGCTGCGGTGTTCACAGGCGCGTGAACACTCTATACTCTTGTACTCTACTTTTACATGCACATGTGAAATAATATCGATCAGCACCGTCCACAGAGTTCTGGTGATCAAATACGGTGATCGCGTAATATGGTTTAAATGGAGAGCTCTTGACGCCGCAGTGTTGTAACTGGGTTCAAGTTCGTTGAAATTGCTTCTTCGCGAAATATGTGAAGTAAACTGATTAACCTGGTGCGTGGCCTCAGCAGTGGTGAGCTCACGCGGTGTCGAGGCGTTGCCTGGTAGGTAGATGGCTAATGCTGCTCAGCGACGTCGTCGAATCTGCGTCCAGCGTCTCTGCGATCTCGTGAAACCCGCTCTCGGCGCGAGACTTCTCTTGACCACCCGACGGCCCTCGCAGGTCCGTCACCCTCGGTCCTCGTCTCAAAACGATTGATTGATTGATTGATAGTTTTATTTCCATAGATATTACATGGTTACATGTTATATATGCAGTTACCCTCTTGAAAAACAATTTTTCAATTAGCGAGGATATTATGGAAATGCAGCTCTACTAGCAGATGCTGCAGTTATCTAAAGTAGTCTAAATAAAACTAGGGCTAAGAATATGTTAAGTA
Source organism: Leuctra nigra (assembly GCA_934045905.1). Classification (NCBI taxonomy): domain Eukaryota; kingdom Metazoa; phylum Arthropoda; class Insecta; order Plecoptera; family Leuctridae; genus Leuctra; species Leuctra nigra. The sequence goes on along the minus strand of OW203761.1, from coordinate 65,399,903 downwards.
GGTAGGTAAAGAGTTACTAGAACATTAAGCATTAGATAGATAACCTAGTGAATGCAAGGTAGTATAATTAAGTATAGTAAATAAATAATATCTACCTTAGATTAAAATGTATGTACATAGGTAGGTAGTAGTATATTCTAATTCTGGTTTCATTTACGAACTAGATTTTATTCTACAGTTTATCCTGCAGGAATTCTTCAATAGAATAGTATGCTTTCTTTTCTAGCAGGGACTTTAGTTTGTGTTTGAAGGTGTGTATATTTTCAATATTTTTCATGAACACTAGGAGTTTATTATAGAGTTTAGCGCCAAAGTAGGATGAATTTACTTGATATTTTTTGTTTTTATGAAAGGATGTATGTAAATTTTGATTTAATCGTGTATTGTGTTTGTGGATGTCAGTGTTTATGGGAAAAGTAGTTATTTTTTTTCTTATTTGAAGTATTGCCTGAAGAATATAGACACAGTAAAATGTTAGATTTTTTTGTTCTTTGAAATGTTTCTTACAGTGTGGTTTTATGTGTGTATCTTTATTTGTTCTAAGTCCTAGGATTGACCTCAGTGCTCTTTTTTGTAGTGTCAATATTTTTTTTGTAATAACAGAGGCTCCCCATAATTATCTCTATTCCGTACCTCATATGGGAGTCAAAGTTGGCGTAATATGCCAATTTGGCCGTCTTGGTATTTGTTATGGCGTAAATTATTTTTAGTGAGAAGCATGCAGAGCTGAGTTTTTTGGAAAGTGTGTCGCAGTGCATCTTCCAGTTCAATTTGTTATCTACGGTTAATCCTAAAATTTTGTTGTTTCTACATTTGTTATAGGGACATTGTCCACTATATTTTTAATTGTTGCGATATCTTTTTGAGAGGTATTAACCCTTTAACCGGTGAGTTAATTTGTAGGTAGGTAGAGGTAGAAATTCTATATCCTTTTTGCGATGTGTTAGGAAGCATATTTTTGTATGATGAGAATATAAAACTATCAAATATTAAACAAATTTTTAAAATTTAGAAAAAAAAATAAAAAAAATAAAATGTTTTTGCAATTTTTTTTTCTATGTATATGTAGAATGCTAGCACGTACGAGATACGTGCATACCTGTTAAAGGGTTAAAGGTCATGATGTTAGTTTTTGTTGAATTATTAAGTAAGAGTTTATTGTCCTTGAACCATTTTGTTGTGTCAGCAATTGTTTCCTCTGCTTTTGTTTGAAGTTCGTGGGAGGTTTGTGCACTCACTGTGATACTTGCATCATCAGCATACAATTCCGAATTTTTAATGTTATGTAATTTTTAATGTTTTAATGTTATGTTATGTTACAGACGAGATTTGAGAAGTGGAAGAGAGTAACTGAAAAGTTTGGAATGAAGTTAAGCAAGACGAAGAGTGAATCAGTTGTTATGCAGAGAGACCAAAAGAACAAGAAAAGGAAGATCGTAGATAAGATACTTTTGGGAACTGAAGAAATTGATTTGAAAAGTGATTTTAAATATCTAGGGAGTATAATCACTAACAATGCAAAGATTGACAATGAAGTAAATCGAAGAATTAAAATTGCTGCTCTGCCACCATTTGTAATGTGGCCCTTATAGGGGTAGAATTAATCCCTATACAAATCTTGATAACGTTTTAAAGCTGCCACCAGGTTAATTTATTAAGGTAATTTATAGAATCAAATATAAATACCTGTAGTTGAGACGTGGAGTACCGAGCTGTGAAGCCGGTAAGTGTAGAACGAAACCTCGATGTAATAATATAAAAGTTGATTTCCGAACAAGAGTCTTTCTCTGATTGATCTCAAATACTTTTATTGAATTTAATAATAAAACGAATATAACATTGAACTGATATTTATCTCGTAAACTGGGATTCTCAACCTTATCGGGATGGATTTGTGAAGGATTGGCTTAACCAATATTGCTCACCTCAGACCCCACCAATGGACTGCCACCTTGACGCGGTGGTGGGGCTTAAGGTACCGGCTCACATACGAGTTAGTCCCAACCAAGTGCAGTCCAGGGTCGGCCTAGTCCCATGCCCTAATATTAATATTTTTATGAAAAGAATTTAAATCCAGCAGCAACTCATCAAGATGTTCAATATGCTCCTGTGGAATAATGGCTAATATGTCATCAACATATCGCTTCCACATTACAGGTTTACACACACTGCTTTCCAAAACCCGCTCTTCCAAATCCGACATAAAAATATTAGATAATAATGGTGACAAACAGCTACCCATAGCCAAACCATCTAACTGAAGAAAGAATTCATCCCCCAGTCTAAAATAACTAGACGACAGACAAAGGCTCAAAAGTTCCATTATGCCGTCAACTGGGATGTCAGTCCTGTCAGCCAATGAAAGATCATCTCCCAGCATCCGCTTGACCAATACTAAAGTGTCTGCCACAGGAACACTAGGAAACAAGTTAACCACATCAAAGCTAACAAGTTTGTCCTCCCCAGCTACCTGGACCCCACTTAACAGCTCAACCAAATCTTTAGAGTTTTTAACAAATGAATTTGCACCATTGCCCAAAGGCTTTAAAATCTCCAATAGATGCTTAGATTATGCTGCACACGGAGAAAACCTTGAGCTTACTATGGGTCTCAACGATATACCAGGCTTGTGTATCTTTGGCAAGCCATAAATATGTGGTGGCTTTGAATAATGAGGAGTCAAAGAGGAACGAACATGAGACTCAATATGTTTATCCAAACTCTTCAAAGTTCTATAAACTTTACCTTCTACAGAAGTGGTAGGATTTCTATCCAGTTTTTTATAGTTATCTGAAGCAACAATTTCATTCATTTTAGATTCGTAATCACACGTGTTTAACAACACTGTAGCCTTACCTTTATCAGCCGGTAGTATGGTCAATGACTTGTTTTTTCTCAAACTACTAATTAATTTCAAGTCCTGACTAGTATTTTTATTTTCATAAAAATATTAAATTTACTGTGGAGATGGAGGAGGATGATGCTTTGCCTTTTTTGGATGTGTTAATTAGGAAGAAGGGAGGGAGGGTGATTACTTCGGTGTACAGAAAACCTACACATACGGATCAATATTTGAGTTTTGATTCTAATCACCCGGCTCATGTCAAAAGGGGAATTGTTGAGTGTTTGTGGTCCAGAGCTAAGTCGTTGTCTGGCGATGCGGAGGTATTAGCGGCGGAGAAAGATCATCTTTTTAAATCCTTTGTGGCAAACGGTTACCCTGTGCGTATGTTAGATAAAATCTTGAATAGGAAGGAGGAGACGGAGCGTTCGAATATTCGTTTGGAAAAACCATTGAGAACTATTTGTTTGGACTACGTTCCAAATTTTTCGGAAAAAGTTCGTAGAATTCTTGGATCATTTAATATTAGAACAGTTTTTAAATCTCCTAACACTCTTAGAAGTCTTCTCTGTCAAACTAAACCGGTTGATCTTCAGCAGAATTCCAAGGAAATTGTTTATGCGCTCCCATGTCAGTGTCAGGAAGTGTATATAGGTGAAACAGGGAGGCCACTTGACATACGTATTAAAGAACATCGAGATAACGTAAAAAATCATAAAATTTCTACATCTTTAGTAGCTGAACATGCGTGGACTAACATGCATACTTTTGATTGGGATTCTGCTATAGAAATATATAAGGAAAGTAACGCTAAGAAAAGAAAATTTATTGAGTCAGCATTCATTACATGTGTGGACGAAGTTATTAGTCAGTCATCGTGTCATTTTGAAGACGTATGGGTGGCTATGCTTCGTCCAGTGGTGAAGTCTAAATTCAATTCGGTGCGAAAATCGGTTGGGTAGACGGCAGGCCATATATGGTCATGGTATGTCGGCTCCTCGCGTGAGTCATCGGGTCTCATGGTGGGGGGCTGACGGCAGAGAAGGCAGCAGTGGTAACGGAACTCGTCAGTCTTGCTTGACAAAGTCGATCGAACGCATCGACGAAATATTGCAGACTCTTTTTATTTTATATTTGACAATACCAGTGTTTCTGTTCAAAATATTTGTGACTTACTAGTTTTAAATACTGTCATCTCATGATAGCTCGGCCTGTTATTTTTAATTTATGCAGACAAGGCATATAACATTTCTAAAACAGAGAATTAAAATTAATACCTTTTTAAAAGTAGTGGAGTATAGGATTTTTTAGAGAAGGGTGTTTAGAGATAGACACCATTTTCTGAAGTTACAATTTATATGAAGTTAAGTGCAGTACATTCAATGTTTCGAATTACTTAATGCATGATATGGAAGTTCAACCCGACATTTTCTTTTGGATTTTCTGACGTATCTTCTCTTTTGCTTTTTCCATCCCGTCGACCAGCGTCTGCGTCAACATCTTCAAAGCGTCAATCCTTAACGATGACGTCTCAATAGGTCAACCTATTTCGAAGTTTTGTCCAAACTAACCCATACGTTAAACCCATACTTTCTCGATTAAAGCAGAGCTGGAAAAACTACATTCTGGTTGCCAGTAAAATTTACAAATGTTTTCTGGTATGTATTTCGCTTTTGAGTTTTTCCATCCATAACTCTCCACATCAAGCTGGGCCAATATTTATGGTTTGGTCCGCAAACATCACTAGATTATAATTACGTGAGTATTGTTCTATGTCATTCAGCCTGATTGTTAGCTGATTGTCGTCAAATTTTACCTGGGCGTTCTCCTTTTAGCACACTGCTATATCCACAGAGCTGCGTCTCAGCGATATTCGAGCCAGTTGTTAGTCGCGGCAAGATCGACGGCATGAAATATCATCCTCAATGTCCACTTTCTTGATCTAATAAATATACGATACAAGTTGATGAGCATGTCCATCAGATCTGACTCCCGTCGATCCATTGTAAAGTTTGACCATTTCTTGTCTTGGGATGTCGATGTATTTTGCAGTTCGCTTATCCCAGCGCTTCGCGACATCCTTCTCACCGATGACAACGAAGTTCGATGCCAGATTTACTGCCCTATTGTCTAAACATTTAACACAATTGAATTCAGTTCGGTGGTTTTTCCTTGATAAATTAAAAAATCATAGCGCTTTTCCCGCACAGTAGAAAAATTCTTATCCCCCAAGGATTAGGTTTGCACGATAGTTTCAACCCAGCCTCGCAATGAAGTCGCTCTTGAACTCGTTGGTCCTCGATGCCCAATACGATCGCTTGTACCAACATGCTGTCTTCCTGTGCTTCAAATTCACACAGCTGCGTTTGCTTTTTCAAATTCGTATACCAGTGCAAGTGATCGAAAGACTCTAATTCACTTTGCTTTGTTTTTAAAATCATGGAAGAAAAATGCTGCTGAACTTTTCTACCAAAGTTGTTGAAAATCTCTATTCCGTTTTTCCTATGAAGTTTAACATAGGGATATCTGTCGCGGCTCGGGTTCAGAGTCTTTCTTTGTCGTTTGCATAAGGCTAGTGAATTTCTGATGCCATCTTTGCTAGTTCTCGGCTAAGTTTCCATCAAATATAATTTCTGAGGGTAGCTTCGGGTACTCGTACCACCGCGCTTTAGGCGTGGTCGGTTTTTCACTAAAAACGTTAGGTTACAGATTTCACGAACTTACTGTTCCGTTTCACTGTTCAGGTTTAAGTTGTTATAGTTGTTATTCTCTTTAGAACACAGGTATATTAATTGGTTAATAAAACACTGTTACTTTCGATAGTAGCAATTTAATATGTTCTATTACAATCGGCCATGATGGATGACTCGATAGTCTCAATGACAGCGATGCCATTGCCAACCCAACCGTTTTTCCTATGAAGTTTAACATAGGGATATCTGTCGCGGCTCGGGTTCAGCGTCTTTCTTTGTCGGAGGAAATTAGAACTAGTAGTGAAGAAAGGAATTATTGGTACAAGAGAGCCAAAGTGAGGGGATGCAAAGATGATCTAGTGGAGCGGTCGCTCCACCCAGCCAAGTCGTACTATACACTCACAGTCACTCAACATACCGTAAATGCCTAATAAACTGAGGAGCAGACCAAACACTTTTACTGTAAGCAACAACATGGCATTTTCGGCCTACTGGATCTCAAAATTGGTAAATCTCACATTGTTGCGAAATATCTTAATTTCGAGCTATGGCCCACCCCACTCCATATACCAAATTTGGGAACAATAGGTTATGCCATTTGCGCGCTAGAGGACCGAGAAAACAGTGAAATTACACCACTTTCTGATTCTGAAGATGATGATGATTCTGATGATATCACGAAACGTCGCTATCACCGCCACAGCCTAAACGGCTGAACCGATCGACCTGAAATTTTTACCACATGTGCACTTTTGGCGTCTGAGGTGCCTTTTTATAAAACCAACCGGAAGCCGCCATTTTGAAACCGGAAGTGACGTCATAACTCAAAAACGTCTAGGCCGATTAGAACGAAATTAGCGCCATTTGATTTAGATGGTCATCTATATGAAGTATCAATAAAAAAAATATTATTTTCTTATTTTCTAAACCGGAAGTGACGTCATAAATACGCAATATTTAACTTATTTCAACAAATTATACTTAAAATACGTACATAATTAACTTACATTGTAACATAGACAATACAATTTATATATTCAAGGTAGCAGTGATCTCGGCCGCCATTCCTGAAACCGGAAGTGACGTCATATATCTAAAACGCCTGTACCGATTGCAACTGAACTAGCTCCTGCGTATTCATTCTGCTATTTATTTGAAAAATCAATTGTGAACAATGAATAAATAAATTAATGGTACCGGAAATGGCGGCAGGAACCACTAAATGAAACCGGAAGTGACGTCATATATTACAAACGGCATGACCGATTTTACGGAAATATAGGGATTATGAATTCAGATGGTCGTTCATGAAGGTATCAACTAGATAAAACTAGATTGTTTTCTTATTACCTATACCGGAATTCGGCCGCTATTTCAAAACCGGAAGTGACGTCATGTATCGAAAACGGCTGGATCGATTATAACGAAACTAAAGCTATTCTTCTTGGATAATCATTTTCATCTTATACCAAACGCAACTTTTCATAGTAACCAAATCGGTTGAGGCGTATTTTTTTAAAGAAATTAGTCCCTGCTCGGACATGTGCTACAAGCTGTATGAATAAACTAACAAAAGAAGTGATATCCCAGAAAAAACACTCCGTGTAAAAATACCAGCCAAGTCTCTTTAACTATAAAAAAAAATAGAAGAAATCTAAAAATTCAGCACTGAAAAGGAGTGATATCAAAAAAGGAGCCAAGTCAACGAATTTTCCAAATTTTAATCGTACCATTGAAATAAAAATATCAACCCCCGAGAAATACTTAAAAAAAGGACTTGGCGCATCGTTTTTTTAAAGACATTTTTCTATTCTTAAGCTTATGCCACTCACATACTACGTAGTTCAGAAATGCCTAGAAAAATTGGGACAAAACTTTCAAATTAAATATTGAACATTCTGTAAAATATTTTAAATTTAAATATAAGTACGCAAAGAAACATAGCATTGTCTTACAAGCAATAAATACAGAACAGTTGTGTTTGTGATTGGTAGGTACCTATAGTTTTGTGGGTACATCAACATACCTACTACAGCATTATACTTTGAACCTTCTCGCCGTGTAATTAATTGCTATTAATTAACATTTTATACCAAAAAAATTCATAAATTACATAACGTATTACTTTAGATAAAAATCTAGTCAGTAATTATTTGAGCAGCATGGCTCAGTGCTGTGGCATCTGCCGTCAATGGCATCTCATTGACGGCCTTCTTGTAATGAGCGCTTTCGCTATTTCCCTCAGTCACGATATTGAGAAGTATGATTGATTAATATGACCCTAGAAATAGTGGCAATAACGAATAGACTAGGCCGCTTCCGTTTATTCGTTATTCGTTTATCCGTTTATTTCCTCTGAATATTGACAAAATACCAAAACTGCCAGTAGGTAAGAGTACTAGTTATATTAAAACGTAGTATGATTCGTCGATAATGAATGTGATATACTCAAGAAAATATACTTGTAGAGTTCTTCCTATACTTTTAGGATAGAAAATTGTCTTTAAAAAAACGATGCGCCAAGTCCTTTTTTTAAGTATTTCTCGGGGGTTGATATTTTTATTTCAATGGTACGATTAAAATTTGGAAAATTCGTTGACTTGGCTCCTTTTTTGATATCACTCCTTTTCAGTGCTGAATTTTTAGATTTCTTCTATTTTTTTTTATAGTTAAAGAGACTTGGCTGGTATTTTTACACGGAGTGTTTTTTCTGGGATTGGGATTACTATAAGCACTGTAGAAATCAGGTGACGAAAATACTAAGAGCAGCAGAAAGGGAGTATTACGAGAGTACAATGATCGGGTTAAAAGTGATAGTATTAAACTGTGGAGGATATTATTTCAACTGACGAGAGAAATAGTAAACCTAATAAAATAATTAGCGAAAACAAAATTCTGGTAGATGACAAAGTGATAGCAAATGAATTTAACAATTATTTCATTGACAGTGTTGAACATATAATTGCTAGTATAGAAAATAGTAATGAAGAGAACGAGAATGTCAAGTTACTAAGAGTGAAGGGACTGGTAAATCTTGTTGATTTTGATAGAAGTTACTGCAGTGATGTTAAAATGATGGAGTTCAGGGAGATATCTATCAGAGAACTTGACGAGATCATCAGAAACTTAAAAAATAAAAAAGGAGAGGTGGATGGTATTTCACATAGAATTCTTGTAGACTCGTATAGCATAATTAAGTACATTCTGTTGGACTTCATTCACACTTCACTAAAGACAGGTACTTTTCCGGAAGATATTAAGGAAGCGCTTATTGTTCCGATACCAAAAGTAAAGGGAACCAATAATATTACAGACTATAGACCTATTAATATGTTAAGTTTAATTGATAAAATATTGGAAAAGGTAGTTCATAGTCAGCTATATCAGTACATTGAGAGTAATAGACTAATGTATGTTAACCAGACTGGATTTAGGAAAAATCATTCTTGCGAAACAGCAGTACAGAACCTATTAATGAAGTGGATGAAGGACAAGGAAGATAAAATGAATAATCTTGCTATCTTTTTAGATCTCAGAAGAGCATTTGAAACAATTAATAGGACTAGGTTAATGGAGAAACTGAGATATTTATATGGAGTGGAAGGAACAGTTTTAAATTGGTTCGAGCAATATCTGAGTGGTCGAACGCAAAGAGTAAAATATGGTTAAGAGTTATCAGATAGTAATAAGTGTAATTTAGGAGTGCCACAGGGATCAACGCTAGGTCCACTACTATTTAATCTTTATATTAATGATGTTTCAAAGTGTATTAATAACTGTTTTTTAAATGTATTTGCTGATGACATCGTGGTTTCATATAGTGGTGTTAATATACAGGAAGTAACTCGTGAACTTAAAGTGGAAGTTAGCATGCTTCATGATTGGTTAAGAGTTAACGAGTTGAAGTTGAATGAGAACAAGACTAAACTAATGCTGTAACCTGGTACTAATAATATTGATGCTTAACTTGTTGAGATCTTCAAGTTTAATAATTGTGAAATTGAATTAGTAAATGAATTCAAATATCTAGAAATTATGTTAGATAATAAGCTTAACTTTAAGTCTCATAAGATACATGTATGAAACAAGATTGTCAATGTGGACCAAAGTTATGATCTACAATACAATTATTAAGCCTCACTTACTGTAGCTCAATTATGTTAAATATAAGTCGAGAGGAACTGAAAGCGTTACAAACATTACAAAATAAACCAATGCGATATATTCTGCAGGAGGTTTGGTACACCAGCCAATTAGACTTGTTAAATAAATTAGAATGGAATTGTGTCAAAGAAACAATAGATATAGCAACACTTACTTTTATACATAAAATTAAACTTGGCTCAATGCCTACTTATCTTGACCAAGTAATTCAACAGAGGAATGATGGAGGACATGAATATAACACCAGAAATAAAATGGACATTTATCTTAAACAATGTAACTCAAATCTTGTAAGTAATAGTTTAGCTTATGGAGGTGTACGGGAATATAATAAACTGCCTGAAGAGCTGAAGATGAACAAAGACCTGAGTGAATTTAAATTATGTGTAACAAAAATTGTAAGAGAATTATTGAGATCATGAAACCATGTACTACTGTAATAAAATGTATTGTACATAAATGTATCCCCCACCGATGGCTGCCACCTTAGCGCGGTGGTGGGGTTTGCGTTGGCCAATGATCCATTGCAGCTACGCCGGCGAGCATATGCTCATGTGTAAGGGTTACCCATGCCGGACAGATCAGTGGTGAGGTCCAGACAAAGAGCAGCCAGGGTCGGCCTAACCATGTCCTCCCTTGAATTTGCGGTCCCCATCGGGCCGTCCTCTCCCCTCGAGATGGTGATCCCCCTGAAATCGGGTTCCGCCAGCCCGAATCCTCACACCCCCCGGTCCGTCCCCACTCCGGCCTGGCCTCCCCACCAGTGTTGGACTCCCCCGGATCGGGCCCATTAGGTCGACCCCTCCCCTATGTCCACCACTTATATCAACAAAGTTAAATGCAAAAATGCAAACATTAATGTGCGCAATATAACCTCGTCGTTGACGCGCCGTTAAACCACAATAATCTAATCTAATCTAATAAATGTATATCTGTATATAATATCTATATATAATGTATATAATGTAATATAATGTAATAATGTTATATGTAATATGTAATATGTAATTTGTAATATGTAATATGTATAATGTAATATACAATCCCCATAAAAAAACACTCCGTGTAAAAATGCCAACCAAGTCTCTTCAACTATAAAAAAATAGAAGAAATCTAAAAATTCAGCACTGAAAAGGAGTGATATCAAAAAATGGACCAAGTCAAAACTTAATTTTAAAAACCAAAATATACTTGGCGCATCGTGCATATAGATCGTTTAGAAGTATAGGCCAGATGTGTGATGAACATAAAATCTATCTACCCTATAATACACAATAGGATGCTGGGGAATCTCTCTCCGGAAGCGATGACTCACATCCTACATGTGCTCAATAACATCTGGACTAACGAAACCTTCCCAGATTCATGGCGCGAGGCGACGCTAATCGCGATCTTAAAGCCAGGCAAAGATCGCCTTCAGCCATCCAGCTATAGACCAATATCTTTAACTTGCTCATTATGTAAAATATTGGAACGGATGGCCAACCGTCGACTCGTATGGGTTCTCGAGCGACGGAAACTGATAACGCCAAGTCAATGCGGTTTCCGCAAAAACAGGTCAACACTCGACCACTTAGTGAACTTGGAGGCAGCGATTCAAAACTCATTTCTTTCTCGACAACATTTACTAGCAGTCTTCTTTGACCTCGAGAAGGCCTACGACACGACATGGAGGCATGGGATTCTCAGAACGTTGCACGAGTGGGGATTCAGAGGCCACCTGCCCTCTTTTATTGAGAACTTCCTCAGTAATAGAAAGTTCCGGGTCCGAGTGGCAGGTACCTCTTCATCCCTACAAGTGTTGGAAAACGGAGTACCCCAAGGCTCCGTCTTGAGTTGCTCCTTGTTTCTGATTGCAATCAACGGAATCGCATCATGCATCAACAGGCCTGTTCAACACTCACTGTTTGTCGACGACCTTGCGATTTTTGTAAAGTCGGCTAAATTGAGTTCCGCTGAACGTCAGATTCAGTTAACGGTCAACCGACTTATGCGCTGGGCGGATGACAATGGATTCCGTTTCTCCTCTAGCAAGACCAACTGCATTAATTTTCATCGGCTTAGAGGCCTTCATCCTGAGCCCACCCTGACGATGGCAGGTGCAACAATTCCATGTGTTGATACAGTCAGGTTTCTCGGCTTGATGCTAGACAGCAAGCTAACGTGGAAACCTCATCTTCAGCAGCTTAAAATAAAATGTAATAAGACCATGAACATCCTGAGAGTGCTCAGCGGTACATCGTGGGGCGCTGACCGCACCGTAATGCTCAGGGTGTACCGAGCACTAATTCGGTCACGCCTTGATTACGGGTGCATCGTTTATTCTTCAGCAAGGCCAACTATTCTAAAATCCATAGATCCGGTGCACAACGCGGGCGTCAGGTTGGCAATAGGAGCTTTTCGTTCAAGCCCGGTGACCAGCCTGTGCTGCGAGTCCGGAGAGCCACCATTAGATGTCAGGAGAGGTTACCTCCTTAGCTGCTACGCATCAAAGATTAAGGCCATGACAACACATCCAACATACGGCACCATCTTCCGCCCAGCATACGAGCTGACCTACCTAAAAAGGCCGAAGGTCACGAGACCTGTTGGCATAAGGTGGAGCGAGTTACTCCAAGAAGCTGACTTCACTTTGCCTACTATTCAGCAGATTGGATTCAGCGAAGTAGCTCCTTGGACTGTGCCCAGACCTAAGTGCCTTCTGCACCTGACACAGTTCCCTAAGTCAACGACTCCACCTGCCATGTACCAGCAAATGTTTTTATCAATATGTGACCTATATCCTGACTATGCGAAAGTGTATACTGACGGTTCAAAACTTAACGACGCTGTTGGATGTGCGTACGTACTCGGTGGCACGCAAGTGTGTTTCAAGCTAAACTCACTTTGCAGTGTTTTTACATCAGAGATGTATGCAATCCTTCGAGCCCTTAATTTTATTAAACATGACGACCGAACTAGATTTCTGATATGCACCGATTCTCTTAGCTCTATTCAAGCATTACAAACTTTGTACCCCAAGGATCACCTTGTACAGCAAGTACATTGTGCTCTCCTAGACCTCCACCTACAAGGGACAGACGTCTTATTCTGCTGGGTCCCAGGTCACTCTGGGATAGCAGGGAACGACCAAGCCGATAAAGCAGCTAAAGAAGCAGCTGCAAAGAATCACACAGACTATAGATCTGTCCCAGCATCAGACTTGAAAATACTATTCAAAAGAGAGTCTACGAAGATGTGGCAGTCTTCATGGGACGGCCTTCTTGAGAACAAACTAAAGGCGATTAAGCCCCACGTCGGCCCATGGCACTCGTCAGCACGTCGATCTCGGAGGGAGGAGGTTGTCGTCGCTCGACTCCGGATTGGACACTCTCGCTTGACCCACGGGTATCTCATGAATAGAGAGGAACAGCCACAATGTCACATCTGTGATGTTCCTCTAACAGTCCAACACATGTTGATGGACTGTGAAGAATATCGCCAAGCACGCCGTCGCCATCGTCTCGCGAGTGAAATCAGCGAGGTGCTCGGAGACGATGATAAATCTATTGATAAGCTTATCAACTTCTTGAAGGACACTGGGATCTTAGACGATATCTAGTTACGCACAGCACCACGCTGTAAGATGTTTTAATCATAGACACGTAGTTAGTTATAGTTTTTAGATCAGCCAGGGCCAGTATTTATAAACACGGTACCTGGCGAAATATGACTTCAGTTTTTACTGCAACACTACTTTCATATATCTTATCCAGACTTGACTACCATATATGACATGATTGACTCGCACTAGCGTAATATCTAGTTGCTTTTAACCAATATGACTAATGTATACACCATGACTTCGCTTAACGATATATTTATTAATTTTTTTTTTTTTTTTTTTTTTTTTTTTTTTTTACAACACTTTGTTGTACGACTTGACTGGCGCTAATAACCTCGCTGTTGAGCGCCATAAACCATAATATCTATCTTTTTTTATAGTTGAAGAGACTTGGCTGGTATTTTTACACGGAGTGTTTTTATGGGGATATCACTTCTTTTTTTAGATTATTCCCACACTTGGAACACAAATCGGAGCAACAATGACCAATTCCTTTAAACAAACAAGCCATTTCCGATTTGGATACAAAGAAAAGTTCCGTTTGGTACTAAATAATGCCTAAAATAATATTCCATGAAGAATATCACAAGCTTCGTTCTAATCGGACCAGTCGTTTTCAAGATATGGCATCACTTCCGGTTTAGAAAATGGCGGGTGAAATCACTGCAACCAAGAATTTATTTATATAAATGTTTTGTGTCAGTATAAGCCTTCTGAATATGTAGTTATTGCTGTAAGAGGTGATTTAAGTCTGATTCTTCATTTTTATGACGTCATTTCCGGTTTCGGTAATAATATATATCTATTTTGACTATTGATATTTCATATAGATGACCGTCTGAATCGATTTGCGCAAATTTCGTTCCGATCTGTCCAGCCGTTTTTGAGGTATGACGTCATTTCCGGTTTCAAAATGGCGGCACACAAAATTCATAAGAGCAAGGTATCTACAGGATGACAACCTGGATACGTAGTGAAAATTTCAGATCAATCGGCCCAGTCGTTTAGGCTGTGGCGGAGACCGCGGAATTTATTGGAAGATGAATCATCATCTGAATCTGAAGAAAGCCGTACAATTTCACTGTTTTCACGGCCCTCTAGCTCGCAAACGTCATATCTTATTGTTCCCAAATTTGGTATATATGGTGGGGTGGGCCATAGCTCGAAATTAAGAGATTTCGCAACAATGAGAGATTTCCAAATTTTGAGATCCAGTAGGCCGAAAATGCCACTTTGATGCTTACAGTAAAAGTGGGTTGCTCCAGCCTATTTAAATGAGAGTGTGCGCGCCGTACGACTTGGCTGGCGTGGAGCGACCGCTCCACTAGATAATAATAACTTTTATTGATAATTATAATGCATGAATTCAGTTGCGTAAAAGGATTCTAGTTTCAACAAACGAACAAGCAACAATGGTCTCCCATCAGCCAATCAGCGTCATCGTTCTCCCTGTTGCCATCTTTTGCCGCTAGCGGTTTCTGGCGCTAGCGCCGCGTCCTATTGTCGATGGCGGGAGATTTGAATCGCCACAGCTTCAAAAACAAACTTAAAATGTATAAATTGCACGGACACTTGTGGTTTTGTTCTCAAAGAATTGTGTATACTCCCTGAAGCTGTTCTGAAATCACCAGCCAGCCGCGCTATGCTGAGTAAGAGTTTGTTAGTCGGCACTCGGCAGTCGGAGGCTCAACGTGTCGGGCGTGTGTGTGTTGCTGCGCGCTCTGTGTGTTTAACATGCATTGCTTCAATGTAACTGCATACAAGTTTGTAATGGGTTTCATTGCACTCGCGCTTTATTTTTAAAACTTCCGGATATTTACATTTCTCCTCGAGTCTTTGTGGGATTCATTCCAAAGCCACGAGAGGAATAATCGAATGTTTTGATATCAGCGCTGTTCAAATACAATGCTATTCTTCATGACTAGACCCGCATGTAGAGAATAGAATATGCCAATGCATAATTGAAATTAATTAAGAGAAATGCATAAACAGTTAGTTATACATTCTGTTAGTGCTGACTTGACTAAAAAAATTGCATTTTGCATATTTGGTAACGTTTGCGGTGATAACATATTAAATTTAAGGTTAGGTACATATTTTTGCATTTTTACTACATAGATAGCGTACAAATAAGATGTTATGAAAATAATACACATTGATTACACGAACTCTTGTATCTTAACCATTCATCTTAAACCTTTTTTGATAGTTTGACACCAAAATGTTTTCTTGTCAATAAAACAAAAGATTATCCTTTTGCTGTGTGTTTATTTTTAAAGGAATCCAAGTAGACCAACGTGTTAAATGGGCTTATTCACTATTCACGAGATTCTAAAACAATGGGGTATCTAGTAGATTGCCAACATTTTAACAACCCCTTTCGACTTCTGATAGAATTACAGATGTTTTTGCAATTGGTATTGAATATTCACGGGGTTTTGAATTGCATTGAATTGACTTTATAGATGAATTTAATTTTTATTGATGACGAAGAGTTCGGCAGGACAGGTCAAGCATACAAAGGAAGAAATATAGCGACTGACAATTTGTTTCGAGTGTATTAAAATTTAAATAATCGCTTTTCATTTTAATCGAATTTCGCTACGATTTTCTGCGATTTGATGAATCACAGCGATTTCTGTATGTAAATGTAGGTTATATTTTGGGATGTGATCTTATTTCATTTAGTTAAAATTATATTGTTACAAAGTTATCGACTTATCAAATAATTCCACGGACTTACTCCCTGAAGAGGATTCTTCTTAACGCCCTACAAGAAGGCCGTGGAAAACAAAACATGTTGCTCGTCGGGAATCAAGTTTTAGTTAAAAATAAGGAACACATTACTCGACAAGTGTTTCTACGGAGACGTAACTATTTGATTCAATTGTACACACAGAGCCTTGTTGTGTTCGCAACCATTCTGTTATTTCGAGATAAGTGAACTCGCTTGATTTCCGTACCATGAATCTATTCTCGACCACCACAATTAGTAACATTTTACATTTACCGTCGAATTAAATAGATCACATAAAAAACGAAAGTATTTAGACTTGAACTCTAGTCCTAACTCTAGTTATACTAGGAAAACGCTCTGAGTAACGCGTTGATGAGCGAGCACGGATACACGCAACACCTCGAACCGAAATTATGTCTATCGAAAATGTCATTAAAAGCCAATAATTCTTGAATTTCGTCACAGACTTGTATAAATATCTCCAAAATTTCCAAAAATATTGGTCCCAATAACCTTGCTAAGTTTTAAGTTGATCGATTAAACCTTTGATTGAACGGTTCATTGTTAAGTTTCAAAAATCACATGATATCCTTCAAACAATATACCTGGGACCACTCATATGATATGATAAACTTTTGAAAATAACTACAAATTAGACTGAAAATTGGCAAAAATACCTTAAATGTTGCTACCAATTACCATGCGAAGTTTTTAGTTGGTCGGTCAATCGGCAATACCCGCTGCACGAGAGCGGGTATTGCGTTGATTGTTTGAGTATCTCCTTGCAGCAGTCTGGTCGGGGGTCTCTTTGCTCCTTGATGCTTTATTATTAACGACATTTTGTTTCAACCTTTTAGATTTAGCTTCGTCAGTTTCTTGATCTTCAATTTCACGCAGACGCTTTTTCGCCTTTATGGCTTTCATTCTAGCAGAAGTCTTTCCATTTTTCGGCATGTTTAAATAGGGATAAGATAGGTAATGAAAAAGTAAGAAGTAGAGTACCTACCTAATTAAAGTACAATAATATTTGTGTGATCAATGTTTGAAATGCACGAAATGTGTGCTCAAAGACGTAATGTATTCAATGTCGTAATGTTACGAAATGAATCTTGAACAAAACTTCGCAAATATGAAAATAAAGTAAACACCTTTCAACTAATAAGCGAAAGGAATCAAAGTTCCACACAAAAAAACGGATCAGGTAAAATAGTAACTACCTAGTTTAGAAACGGAATGAATCCAACGTTTCCAAGAAGAAAATAATTTGAAATAATCAATCCCCTGGACAAAAACTGTAGATACCTAATATCTATGCTTTAAAAGCGATTCAATTTTACTAATACCTTCACAAAGTACACCAAATTGCCAAAATTATCAACGAAAAGAAGCAAAATGCAGTAGAGATTTGGAATGACGTGTGAACGCTAGAAGAGAACAAACGCCACTCAATGATATTATTGAAATGTGAGCTTATGTTTCTAATCCCTCCTGGATGCAAAATCAGCCAAGTAGAAACACGGGAGGCACGGCCATCAGAACTACGAAAATGACGAAAAGACAATCAAGGTCCTTAAAAACTCGAAATGATTTGTTGGAAACTATGATCCAAATTGAATTATTCAAATTTGATCAACTCAATAAACATAAAAATATCTGCTTTTCACTAAAAAAGTGTACATACCATCAAAACACTCTTGTACCTAAAGCAAATCAGATTCAGTTGCATTGGAAAGACATTCATTTTCAATGTTTCATTTCTGACAGCTATTAAAAATGTCAATAAGTGCATACTTTCTTGACAGATTCGGCTGAAAATTTGTAAAATAAGTGACATTGTTGGTCTTACTGACCATGCTAAATATGAGTTTGATCACATTTCTCGAAGACCATTTTCATTTTTTAGGCTATCAGGAGATACTTATTTTAACAATGAACCAATGGATGGATTTCAAAAAAAAATTGGGTCTGCAAACAGAGAAGGTTGTCTTTACATGTGTGCAAAATTTCAGGTCGATCGGTGAAACGGTGCGACTTCTATTGCTTCCTTTAGCATACAAAAACAAAAACAAAAAAAAAAACAAAAAAAAAAACAGAGGTCCGTGCTAAAAGAGCCAAATGGAGTCGCTCGCTTCGCTCGCTCAAAAATACTAGACTGTGACTTGTCGTAACGACAAGTAAAGACTAGTGACTAGTTTGTATTTCAAAGGTTCCACTGAATGTATGTACTCACTGGCGTCTTCATTTCTTCCACTTGAAGAATGTAGATATCTAGATATCTTGAGCAACTTAATGCATGATATGGAAGTTCAACCCGACATTTTCTTTTGGATTTTCTGACTTGTCTTCTCTTTTTCTTTTTCCATTTCGTCGACCAGCGTCTGCGTCAACATCTCCAAAGCGTCAATCCTTAACGTTGACGTCTTAATACGGTCAGATGTGGGAGAGAGATAAGCATCTTGGATTTTAATCGCCCCGTGTGTTCTGGATAACTCCATGAGCCAATTCTCGGCTTGATCCTCTTGTCCTGGTAAGTTGCCTGTTCAAACCGTTGATTGATTGCATTCTTATACTGTGCAAGCCTCTGCAATGTTGGTCGAGTCACTTTAAAGCTATAATAATTAAAACCCAACTTTGACATTTGAAAGATTAAAGCAAATATACGTTACACGTTTTAAAACCGTACGTTGTCTAGTGCAGCTAACACAACTTTAATTACAATGGCAATACCTCCGCTCGCCCGATCACATAAAATCTTGTCCTTACGATAAAATGAATAACCACGTAGGATAGTTGCAGAAGATGGCTTAAAATAAGTTTCTTGTAAAAGGAAACCAATAGGATTAAAATCGGCGTAAATTTTAAAATTAAAAATTAAAATGCTGGCACCTGCCGGCCAGTACCTGCATTTTCATTGGCCTGAGATACTTTCTTGCGACATGTGAAGCCGGATTTGAAACTTTTATTTTCGTTTTCTCAGTCGGTAACATGGTCGGTAATGATGGTGGGTTTGTCGGTAAAGTAGTTTCGTCCGTTGATCTCAATTGCTGTTCCACTTTCTGGACTCTTTTTAACAGTTCTTTCATGGTGATCTTCAACTTATGCAATTCAACCTGCAATTCACCTGTTGTATCATTAGACCTGTGTTTCACTTGCCGTGCGTCTTTGTTCCCATCATTTGCTCTAGCTCTGCTGCACGTATGGAGTAGATGGAACAATATGCTCATCTGTTTTCCTCGCTCTGCTTGAACAATTTAATCTCTTTCCACTTTCATTCACTGAATTTAAATATTTACACTAACTATTCTTAGAATCTAATAATTCTTTATGCTTTAAACACTCCGGAAGATCTCTATGGTCTTGAGAGCTGAATGGTAACATCCCAGTACAACTTGTTAGCGGCCATTTTATCAATTTGAACAGTAACTGAAGTGATGGTATATTATAAATTTATACAGCACACGGAAAATTATTAAATATCAAAGGATGATCACTCACTTTGACCTTTGAGTTGAAATTAAGAATAGTTGAGAATTAAATAGCAGCACAAAATTAAGGCTCCACAAGACGGACGCCATCCTGGCTATATCTTGTCAGATAGTAAACATGGTCATTGTCGCGACCAAACAGCGTGATTGGACTCTCTGTTTTCAAACGGGAATGTTTCCAGATGGTTGAGTAGAACTCATAGTCTTGGTTCATGTGGTAAAAAGCACAGTATTCATCGCCATCGGGAGTGACTAATGAAAGTATAAATGAAACATGAGTGTTTTCGTCTGTCATTGAGTCAACTTTATAACTGAATGAGCAGAACCTATCCATATAGAGTGTAATCTTGGAACTTGACCTGATAATGTAATGGACGCCAACAATCCAGTTGTAGCACGCACGATATCATTCTTGTCACACACCACATCGCAGATGATACTGTGAGTAGTTAAGTAAGAAAATACTTGTTATGTCACGGAATTCAGCGTGGCCATAGATGAAAACAGATTTTTTTAACGGAGTCCAGTTTCCTTAGTTACAAATGTTCAATAGTTGCCAATCGCTAGCATTTCGACAAGTTAATTTGAAACAATGAAAGCATTGTTGCCATGTTATCATTATAGACTGTTTTCGAGACAACGTTATGAATTCAATTCACATCTATGCAAAAAGTAATCTGGATGGACCCCACCGATGGCTGCCACCTTAGCGCGGTGGTAGGGTTTGTGTTGGCCAATGATCCATTGCAGCTACGCCGGCGAGCATATGCTCATGTGTAAGGGTTACCCATGCCGGACAGGTCAGTGGTGAGGTCCAGACAAAGAGCAGCCAGGGTCGGCTTAACCATGTCCTCCCTTGAATTTGCGGTCCCCTCCCCTCCCCTCGGGCTGGCCTTCCCCCTCGAGATGGTGATTTCCCTGAAATACGAGCGGGTCGCGGCAGACTTGGCTGGTCACGTGATCCGTGCACTCGGAACGCTTCGTGTGTATCCGTAAATCTTCGTGACTATCAGCTGCTGCGCTGTAAAGATGACGTTTAGTTTGTTCATGGTTTGTTCGTTCTTTTTCGCAACTCGTTCTTGTTTGCAATATTACGCAACCGCAATTTATCTAAATTAGTACTAGTGCTTGTCAGTAAATTTACTTTATAATTTTTTTCGTAATAATTAAAATGTAAAATAAATAATTTCACATTGTTTGCAATATTACGCAATCGCAATTATCTAAATAAGTACTAGTGCTTGTCAGTTAATTTTTTTGATACTTAATTTCTTAATATTAAAAATGTAAAATAAATAATTTCACATTGTTTGCAATATTACGCAATCGCAATTTATCTAAATTAGTACTAGTGCTTGTCAGTAAATTTACTTGATACTTAATTTCTTAATATTAAAAATGTAAAATAAATAATTTCACGTTGTTTGCAATATTACGCAATCGCAATTTATTTAAATAAGTACTAGTGTCACTTGTCAGTAAATTTACTTTGTAATTTATTTCTTAATATTAAATTATAATGGAAATACGATATGTTCATTTGAATTAATTAATGTTTTTCTTGCTTTTAAAATTGATTCATTGATTACATATTGAAATTTCATTGTCAACATTGATTTGAAATAATAACGATCATTAAAAAATTTATGTAAAACAATTTTGACTTGTTCCTGTATGGTAGAAGACCATAGGTAAACTATCCTTGCAAAATAGTTTGATCATTAAAGTGGGAAGGCAACTGATTATCAATTTTAAATTCTTCCCGCGGTAACTTATCATTTATGCACTCGAAGACTTACGGACACACGCGAATGGTTCCGAATGCATGGATCACGTGACCAGCCAAGTCTGCCGCGACCCGCTCGTCTGAAACCGGGTTCCGCCGGCCCGAATCCTCACACCTCCCGGTCCGTCCCCATTCCGGCCTGGCCTCCCCACCAGTGTTGGACTCCCCCGGATCGGGCCCGTTAGGTCGACCTCTCCCCATGCCCACCACTTATATCAACAAAGTAAAATGCAAAAATGCAAAAATTAATGTGCGCAATATAACCTCGTCGTTGACGCGCCTTTAAACCACAATAATCTAATCTAATCTGGATGGAAATCTTTATTGCTGCTAATAGAAGCATAGTTATCATAGTTGTTACTTGAAGAACAGTCACATACACCTCTGTCTTCCACTGGCACTTTTCAATGCAGCAGAAGAAGAAGGCCTGGGAGAACACATTGAATTGCCACTTATCAGCAGATATTCAGACAGTAAGCACTTTGTTTTATTTATTGAAGACGTGATCTTTAAAACATATATAAATATACGGGTCTACTTGTACTTGAATTCACTGACCAATTCCCGCCAACATTAATCTGTTAAACTTCCAAATAATTTAACTGTATATTAGTTCATTAGTTCAAGTATCCAAGTTATTTATGTACACTACATGTCCAAATTGCTTCGTGCCAACGGTATGGACATACGAAGAACAATATGTCAGGGAAAACGGAGATGCGCAAACTGCGGGAAGGACGCACACGGTGGTTATGGAAGGAATGCCCAGCATTATTTACAGCTTTTCTTGCACAATTCCAAAACTCCAAAGCAGTATTTACTTCAAGTTGACGGACCTTGATTCGCAGCCATACACATCTTTTCACAGTCCCACCAACACCATCTACTGCCCCTTTTCCATGAGAGGACGCAAAAAAGTTCCATTCCCCTTCAACTCCAAAATCATCTCTCGTGAAAATTAAGTTTGATAGTGTGAATTTGTTTTTGAACTAGGCTGCGCACCCATCATAAAATATGTTTACATAGTGCAAGTCAGGAAACTCCTTCAACATATTCTTTTCATAAAACCCCAAACAGCCACCTTCCCATGATGCAAGTCATCAATGACAACTGCAAAGCAACGCTTTATATCATGATCAAGCCAGGCTATGGCAATGAACAACGATACTTGACCGTGACTCCAGTGTGCACTTTGTATTTCGTCTTGTGAAATGGTCGAGCAGTTTTCGGCGAAATCAATTTGTAGAACAGCCTGGCCTTCTTCTAACATTCGTTTTGAACTTTCAAAGGCTGCTGCCAGAGTCCGTTTGATGGAAACATGTGATTTGTAAAATTGTATCTTCTTTTGAATGTCTTTTGTGTTCTTTTGCCAGTGCATCCTGAATATTGCCTTTTTGTGTGGTGATCTGAGGCCTACCTCCTTGATCACTCTACATTTTCCAAGAAATGTTCTGAGTCTGATCACCATTTCCCTCCACTAGAGTTGAGATAATAGTCCAGAGATGTTACAGCATTCGCTGCACCGCGAATACATGCAATCTTCGTAGTCGGAACTGCACATAATTGATTTAATCAACTCGCTGCCATCTTTTGGGAACACATGAATTCAACTCTGAATGGCCTTTATAAGAAAATACATATTCATGTGATATTTACGAGCACACACGTTATGTGGCATTTGGTCGACAGGTAAAACATGTTTAGGCCTAAGTTCACAAAACTTAGATAATTTTATGGAAACAGTTTGATTTTGTTCAACAAAAATAGCGAAGGCTTCTTTATAATTCGGTTTTGCTTGTGAATTCTAATATGGGTTTCTGGGTCCTTGATTGTTCTTCCCAACCTCCAGTCATGTTCATTCGGGTGCAGCATGTTCTAGAGTGTGAAAAGGTGTCGTTGCCTGTTCAAACCGTTGATTGATTGCTTCCTTATACTGTGCAAGCATAGGAGATTCCAGCACATCCAACCAAATCTCAATAGCCTCTGCGATGTTGGTCGAGTCACTTTGAAGCTATAATTAAAAACCAACTTGAAATAATCAGCCATTCTGGTCTTGTCCTCTAGATTTGTTTTCTTAGGCATGGTAACTTAGCATGGTAACTACAATGGTACCAACATAAATATAGTTATCTTAAAAACTCTGAAAGAGTTGATATAGGTACGTATAAACATAACATACATAACATACAAGCATAATACATACAGTTTTGAATAACAAATTTAAAACTAAATACATCAAGTGGTCGCTTCGGCATCTCGTAGTATTCAACGTGGTTGTTCTCATCATCTGTTTCGTCTTCTTTGTAATGTGGCCTTTAGGGGGTATAAATTGACTTTATGAATTTAAAAGATTCTGGTATACTGCCACCAGGTTATCTTGTAGTAAATAACCAAACTATGCATTTTGAGAATATCGAAGATTTTGCGAATATGAGGCGTAGGTACCAACTGTTAAATTGGTAAATGTAGAAAGTAATTAATAATTGGAATTTCTTGTCGGAGCTTAGGAAAAATCACTCTTTTCGATGATATGATGAATATATCAGAGTTCTATTAAGATAAACACTGATTTTATACAAAAAAGAAATCCCGGAGGCGTAAAGGACTCAAGATATGGAACAGTGAAATTGAGTGTGCAATTAAAGAAAAGAATAAAGCCTACTTAAAATTTCTTCAGGATAACACCGCCTCTACGAGAGAAGACTATAACTCTAAAAGAAATATTGCTAAAGCTGTAGTGCGACGTGCCCATGAGTTGAGCTGGGAACGAACTGTGAGTAACTTAGAGCACGATCTTCATGGCCGACAACTGTCTGTATATAAAACTTTCAAACTTCTGAACTCGATTGAAAAAGATACCGCCAGGCTAAATGTCATCGATGAAACCCAGTGGCTCAATTATTACAAGGAACTTTGGTCAGACCCTCTGGAAGATACGCACTTTTCAATGGAAGCGGACACGTCGTATGTAGACCAGTTGACATTGCAAGAACTTCAAGAAGCCCTAACACATGCGAAAAACCGTAAAGCAAGCGGAAATGACGGCATAAGCGTTGAACTAATAAAGTACGGAGGAATTTTTCTTAAGCTCAGGTTTTTACATCTAATGAACATGTGTTGGAATCAACTGAAAATTCCAGAAACCTGGCTAACGGCTTCGGTCATTCCGTTGTTCAAGAAGGGTGATAGAAGCAAGTGTGACAACTACAGAGGTATCAGTGTACTAAACTCCGGATACAAAATCTACACAAGAGTAATTAACAACAGAATACGAACAATATCAGAACATTTATTATCCGAAGAACAGAATGGTTTTCGAAGAGCGCGATCATGTACAGACAATATTTTTACAATCAGACAGATAATTGAAAAGCGAAGAGAATTCAACTTGGAAACCCATCTTGCATTCATCGACTTTGAGAAGAGTAAATAGAGTAATAGAGTAAATAGACCTAAGTTGATGGAAGTTCTGAGGCGTCGAGGGTTTCCGGAACATCTGGTCAAAGTAACTGAAAGTCTATATACCAACACAAAAATAGAAATAAGGACGGATGACAGGGTTTCAAAGACAACTACAGTAAATAGAGGAGTACGGCAAGGTTGCAGTCTTTCACCTAGTCTTTTTAACATTTATATCGACGACATTCTTAGAGAATGGAAACTAATCAATAATGGAGGCATTAGGTTAGGACAAGAGCACACAATTAATTCATTGTTGTTCGCTGATGATCTTATAATAATGGAGCAAGATGAGGATGGACTGCAAAGAGCTATATTTACATTGGTACAGCTTGGCCGCCGTTATAATTTGAAATTATCCACAGGGAAAACGAAAATCATGGCATTCAAGGGAAAATTCCCGGTAAGATCGAAAATTGTAATTGACAATCAGTCTATTGAGCAAGTCTCTCACTTCAAATATTTGGGCTGTGACATAACATATGCTCTTGAGGAGGACATTACTCAGAAGCTGCACAAGTTTCAGTCTATATGTGGGACTATTCGACGAAATTTAAAAAACAAGACAAGGAAGGATACCCAAATCAGATTGTATAAGGTAATGGCGGTGCCAGCATTACTTTACGGAAGTGAATCGTGGGTCGACAAGACTCGGGATAAGAGTCGCATCCAAGCTGCCGAGATGAAATTCTTAAGGTCGGTGAAGGGATGCACGAGGTTGGATTGTGTAAGGAATGAAGAAATAAGACAAGAGCTTCATGTTGAGAGTGTTAATGACACGATGGTGAAGTACAGAAGCAAATGGATTGAACATCTATCCAGAATGCCTCCAGATAGGATCCCCCGGAGTGCCTACCATTACCGACCTCATGGAAGAAGAGATGTTGGCCGTCCACGGAAGAGGTGGAAGAACCCTTAGATGCCGGAACAGGCTAGAAGCCTACTCCTTGATGGGAAGAAGAAGAAGAAGAAGACTGATTTTATATATTTTTTACGCGGAAAATAGATAAATCACTTGATTTACGTTGGACCAAAGAAAGGGGGAAGTCTTAACTATTTAGGGAAGGATTTGAAAGGAATTTGGCTTTTACCAAAGTTGCTCACCTCAGAATTATTGAAGACTGTCGAAGTTCAATTCACTTGGTTGATTTAATTGTTCACTTGTTGATTACAAACACGTTGATAAAACCAAGACTTTGATGCAGATTTTGTAAATAACACAGATTAAAATCGGACTTTTCACAGAATGTTTGTGAATACTGTACAAAACTAAAAAGGGGTGTTCCCTTATATTTAAATTGAAAGACTTGATAGAACGAAAGTTAAATTGAAATTGTACCTCAAAGAATCAGGCAAAAATACTAACAGGTAGTACGTAAAGAGGAAGGAATAGAGTAGATCTCAACCAAACAAGTTTGCCTGGATGGTTAGAGTCTAGTCTGCGAAACGAAAATATTCTATCTGACTAAACAAGAGTTGCCTGTAATAGTCAGAGGAATATTCCCCAAGAAGAGGAAGTGAATTGCCAAGAGTTGCCTGCACAATTAAGGCAAAAGCGGGCGCGACATCTCTTTATACATGTGGTTTAGGCTTTCACAAGGACCCATAAAAATTCCATCTTTGGGCGGTTATTCCCTGAACTGAGATGAGTCATCATATTGCGCCACATCTCGCAATTGTTCCACAAAAAGAGTGACCAGTGCAAGTGCACGGGCTTAGGTGCAGATGAACTAGGTCAATGGATACAGTAAGTGAGCTGCTTTACCGTCTTGGCGGAAGATTCAGACACTGGTATGAAGTTACTGGAGGGAGATTCAAACTCCACTACTAGGAAAACGCTCAGTATAACGCGTTGATAAGCGAGCCTTCGTACTGCATGCGATTTAATATGAGTGTCAAATATTTCGAACAGGAATTCTGTATCAAACGCACAGAAACATATACATAGAAAAAATTGAATTGAAATATCTTTAATAAAAATATTGAAATATTACTAGGAAAACGCTCTGAGTAACGCGTTGATGAGCGAGCACGGATACGCGCAACACCTCGAACCGAAATTATGTTTATCGAAAATGTCCTTAAAAGCCAATAATTCTTGAATTTCGTCACAGATTTGTATGAAAATCTCCAACAATTCCTAAAATATTGGTCCCAATAACCACGCAAAGTTTTAAGTTGATCGATTGAACCTTTATGATTGAACGATTCCTTGTTAATTTCCAAAAATCACAGGATATCGTTCAAAAAAATGTTAAACGGTCATATCAGTTTCATAATACGTTTGAAAGTTTCTGCTCTAACAACCTTGAAGTGAAGATTCGAAGATTCCGTGAAATATGAAATTCGAGAAATATGATAGCCAACACGCAAAATATCCGTAAACTGTCGATAACTTTTGAATTTAAACACAGTTTAGTCTGAAAATTGTCAAACATACAGATAATGTTGGACCCGATGACCATACAAAATTTTAAGTTGATCGGTCAAACGGTTCTGGATTAAATTTCGAAAAGCACATGAAATATTTTTTTAAATTTTAACCAATGGGAGGATTTGGCTGAAAATTTGTAAAATAAGAGACAATGTTGGTCCTAATGACCATGCAAAATATAAGGTCGATCACATTTGTCGAAGTCCATTTTCATTTTTCAGCCTATCAGGAGATGTTTAATTAAATTTCAACCAATGAATGGATTTCAAAAAAATTAGGGTCTGCAAACAGAGAAGGTTGGTTTTACATGTGTGCAAAATTTCAGATCGATCGGTGAAACGGTGCGACCTGTGTATCGGCTAAAAAGAGCCAAAAGGAGACGCTCGCTTCGCTCGCTCAATAATGTCCACTTGCATAACAAATGCTTAATAACATGTGAACGAATAAACTTATAAAGTTGACTTGATTAATGAATGCATATTGGTAATAATTATTAACATCCTTTCCTGGAGTAGGTCTTGTGTATAGATAAGAAATTGAAAACAAAGTAAACAAATTTGATTGATTTTATATAGAAGGGTTGCTACACCACATTCTTCACCATCTTCTCTCGAAGTTTCGACTTCATATGGCTTTCTTCATCTTTGTACATCCTTTAGAAATGATTCTGTTCACCACACTTCATACACGTTTTACCAAATGCTGGACACTTCATTCTCTTGTGAATGTAACAACACTTTCTGCACTTAAGTAGGCTTCTTTGTCCTTTTCCTTATCAGGTTTTTCACTGTGACTTGCAGAACTCTCATTCTTCTTCCTGAATGTTGTCTTGTGGCTTCCGATTCTGAATTCGTTTTCTTCTTGATTCTTCAAAGTTTGCCCCTGCACTTCACGTGCTTTCTGCATGGAATCTTCAGTAGAGCGGCATAATTCTGCTGATCGTGATAGCGTTAGTGACGGTTCAACAAGGAGACGTTCCTGAAGGCGATAATCTTCAATACCCAGGACAATCCTGTCGCGGATGAAACTTTCCTCCCGATTACCAAACTCACAGGATTATGCAGCTTTAAGTTCAGTCAGGAAATTGGCAAATGATTGACCATCCTTCTGTTGAATTTTGAAAAACTTAAATCTTTCAAAATTACTATGTTCTTCCTTGGAGTACAATATCTATCAAATTGTTCTAGAACTTGGCTCAGTAGCTGCTTCTCACTGGTTTTCTCAAACTGAATTGTGTTGTATACTTCCAGTGACTCATCACCTATGATGCTTAGTACTGTTGCAACTTGAACTTGCAACAGTAAGCATAAACACACAAACACACAAAGCATAAAAGTACATTTGAGAGTCACTAAGCACAATGCATTAGAAGGTCACAAGTCACTGCGCGAAACACTTCGCAAGAAAGCACCATTAATAAAAAAATGTATTCAAATATTTCGCCAATAATAAATTTTAATATACACACCATCTGAAATATTATTGATAAGGCACAACACTCTTTCACTTATTCCTAGACAAGACTTCCACGACGTGAGCTGTGTGCAACCTGAGTGACCAAAGCACACTGGTTGGTTTTTTTCCCGAAATCCGAACAAATGTTTTCTTGAGTTCTCGACAAGATGCTTGTTTCTAAAGGGAGAGGGTAACGAACTGACAACAACAATAGGACCCCACCGATGGCTGCCACCTTAGCGCGGTGGTGGGGTTTGCGTTGGCCAATGATCCATTGCAGCTACGCCGGCGAGCATATGCTCATGTGTAAGGGTTACCCATGCCGGACAGGTCAGTGGTGAGGTCCAGACAAAGAGCAGCCAGGGTCGGCCTAACCGTGTCCTCCCTTGAATTTGCGGTCCCCTCCCCTCCCCTCGGGCCGGCCTTCCCCCTCGAGAGGGTGATCCCCCTGAAATCGGGTTCCGCCGGCCCGAATCCTCACATCCCCCGGTCCGTCCCCATTCCGGCCTGGCCTCCCCACTAGTGTTGGACTCCCCCGGATCGGGCCCGTTAGGTCGACCCCTCCCCATGTCCACCACTTATATCAACAAAGTTAAATGCAAAAATGCAAAAATTAATGTGCGCAATCTAACCTCGTCGTTGACGCGCCGTTAAACCACAATAATCTCTAATCTAATCTAACAACAATAGGATGGGGTGCGCCGTGTACCTGCGAACACGTGCTACTCTCTTCGAAGCATCCCTTAGCGCCAGTAGGCAGGATGAATAATGTCGTGGTCAAAAACATTGGTCCCCAATCAACTACTCATTATTTTTGTAAAGACAGGTGACGATGCGGAATACGTATCTAGTAGACATTTTATTTAGCTTAACATGCTATAAATGTGTAAGAGCTAAAAAGGCATCGGTGGATTAAATGCTGTAATTATATCCGATTTGGTCACCCCTAAGTATTTAAATATGTAACATAACTGACAAAATCTGTATAGAATTGTGGCATTATGCCATCACAGCAAAATTATGTATATGGGAATATAAATAATCATCTTATTTCATATATTTCATTGAAACATTAAAACTGACAATCAAGAAATAAATTATATCAAGGTAATCTTTGGCGATTGTAAACAACCAAATATACTGGAAAATCGCGCTTATAAAAAAAAAATAAAACATTCATTAGGTAATAGAATATCCGATTTGGTCACCCCAAAGTATTTAAATATATAACATAACTGACAAAATCTGTATAGAATTGTGTCATTTTGCCATCACTGATTTATTTTAATCTATATTTGTAGCATACCTAATATTATAATACCACAAGGAGAGTGATATTTTATGATCTTCCAAAATACGACGGTGAACTTTAATTCATAGAAAATTAACAAAACTACATACCACTCTGAAATTTTCAGGGAATGCTATCATAATATTGATAAACAACATATAATTTTTTAGGAATTTTAAAAAATGTCTTTTTTTGGGGGGGCCCATTTAAAGTCAAAATTTGGGTTGGTCATCCCTGATTTAAAAAATATTTATATTTATCATTGCGTATTATGAAACTTCTTACATTTGTGTACAAATATTAAAAAAGATCACTAAAATATCTCAAACAGGTCCAAAGTTACAAGCAGTCATGTATATAAGGGTTTCTTAAAACGTGAGATTTTCGAAGGGGTGAAAGTACCAGAAGGGGGATAAAATTGACCAAACAAAAAAATACGTGTCTCATTTTTTGCTTTTAACAACAACTTCACAAAGTTTGATCAAAATCGGAAGGGGTCATGGAAATTTTCGCGATTTTTTGGTGGTTCTGAGGTGGAATTACCCGTCTGTCTTTATTTTGATTAGAAAACATACCTAACCAATTAGGTAAGTACTTACCGAAAATCCTTCTCACCTCTCAACTCGCCACCTACAAACTTTTCACTTGAACTGATAAAAAAAACACTTAAGAGAATGTATTTAGATAAGGCAAATTACCCGAATTAGCTTTTTCATAGCCCTTTTCAGCCATAACAAATGCAATTCAATGAAAAGCACAGTTACGGTGATCTGACTAGCATGACAATCTAAACCAATAAACGCTTTTGACGTCACAAAATGGCAGACCGCGAAGCGAAGCTCACAGAGGAATATAGTTTAATATGACACAGATGGTTTTCACTTGATGAAAGATTACTTGAATGGACCAAAATCAATTAAAGCTGAGCACTAATAAGTAAAAACATTCAGCAAATATTCTCTCCAAATTATATACCATAAAATAATTAGTTACATAACATAAAAATATTAAATATTACATATGACATTGTGCATGTAACGGTTTCAATGGAAATAAACTTACATACATACTGGTAGGAACTTTCAATTACTTTGTGGACTGGCCATTACCAAATACACACAAGCGGGGGTTGTTTCGACTTATAAATGACGAACACATTTCATCAACATTTATTGAAGCAATTCTTTCTTGATATGTGTGAAGCAAACATATGGTTTAATCTTGGCTGTCCCATTGTTGATCGTAAATATGTCTTGATCCGTCGAAGCATGGAGAAACTACGCTCAGCTGATGCGGACGACGCAGGTATCACTAATAACAATCAGAGTACTGTAACAATTTCTGGGAACAGTTGTCTGGTTTCAATATGCATCTGCTGGAACCTCTTTTGTACGGTAGTAACGCTCTCAAACCTATCTGGAAAGAGTGCAGGTAACTTATTCAACAAAGTTAAATGCAAAAATGCAAAAATTAATGTGCGCAATATAACCTTGTCGTTGACGCGCCGTTAAACCACAATAATCTAATCTAATCCTACTGTATTCTTGACCGTTGCTCTTCCGGATGGACGATTTCGTTTACGCCCGGTACCTCTCCCAGGTGGAAACCCTTTTCTCTTCCTGCTACAAAAGTTTCCTTTGAGTTCATTAGCCAGCATAGATCTGAACTGTAAGTGAGTCATATATTTTCCTGTTTCTGTTTCATACTTTCACGGTATAAGATGTAACTGCTTACTACACAGCTGTCAGATATGTAGTAAAACAGTTTCATCCACCAACGGCCAGGTGGACTGGCCGTCCACCCACGGCCAGAGAATATTGATTGATGAATTCAATTTTTGTTGATGTCGAAGAATTCGACAGGACTGATAAATAAATCACAATTCGATTCGATTGTATTCAAATTCGAATAATCGCTTTTGACTTTAATAGAATTTCGCATCGATTTTCTGCTATTTGATTAATCACAGAGATTTTTTTTTTGTAAATGTTGGTTATATTTTGGGATGTGATGTTATTTCATTTAGTTATTATTCACAAAATTATCGACTCATCGAATAATTCCACGGACTTAAGGTACGTTTACAGCTTGACGTTCGACGCTTGACGCTCAGCGCTAGCGCTGAAAGATGAACATGTACTATGTTGTCGGAGGCTACAATCAGTGGCTTCAGTGTTCCATCAAACCACAACGCCACAGTAAACAAACTAACCTGGCTTTGGTTCCAGTGTGCAGATTGGATCTCATCCTGTGCTACACATGTATAGTTTTCAGAGAAATCAATCTGAACTAATGCATGTGTGGAACAGGATGAAGATCCAACTTGCTCTCTCTTACACTGGTATGATTTTGCCTGTTGAAGATTCACAAAACAATGTTCCATAAATTGTGGAGCAAGACCTTTGACATACTGCGACAATATGCCCCGCTCCCCGTCCCTTCCTGTTGAACCTTATGAAGGCGCCCTTCTACCTCCTTCCAGACGTACCACGTCACGCTTACTTGATGAAGTTCATCTTCAAGTTTGTCTAGCTCTTGATACAGTTTTTCCTTGCAGTCGTCACAATCTCCCAACCAACAATCATCAGCCCATGGTTTGCAGACCCATTTCTCTGCAAATGATTCATCATATACCGGGAATAATGGTGCAACTTTATGTATTGAATCTACTGCAGCAATGAAGTTCTCGTGATATCTGCAACAGCAGACATTTATGGGGAAGTTTGCTGCTGTGCATCACATGCTTCGGCCTACATTCCGCAAACTTGCTTTTTCCAATTGGATTGGCCGGATGTTCTTCAAGGAATAAACTGTGTGCTTCTTGAATTGAAACAAGTAAATGACGGAGTTGTACTCTTTTCTTCTCTCCTTCACTGCGAACAGTAATCGCATCTTTGCGTCCAGGCGCTTGCCTGCTGATATCATCCCGTTCATAGAATTCTTTAACAAGTAGAATGGACCAATGGTGATGGGAGGAGTCAATGTAGCATAATAGTTCTCTTTACTCACACTAGAGCAGCACTGCCCATATAGTGGGAGACGGAGCCAATCAAACGTGTGGGGGAAAGACAGTTGAATTTCAAAATGGATCCATTTGCTATTTGATTACTATTGATTACTGTGCTGTCACAGACTTCTTGACGGTCACGGTCACGGAATACCTTAAGAAACGTATTCCTAATCAAATCACTACACTTTCACCCTTCACAGTCTTTAGATAAACTAAACCCTCATCAACTAGTTGTACTAAGTAGGTAACCGGACTGGACCCCTATTTTCGTGATTGTACAAAAAGCGCTCGTATCATCGAGCATGACGTCACAGTGTCGTCCTTCAGAACAAAATAGCATTCAATCTTCCAAGTCAGTTTATAGCTTTGTTTGGTCTGTCATGCGGCTCGTGAAACTTTATGAAGTTTGTCTCGAACAATTTCGAAAATATGTTTTCTGAAGTCATCTCTAAAATTATGTTTTATCGAATGACTTAATTTTCCAAAGGTTACATAGAAAAGTACCTATGAACAAGAAATATTTCTTGAAAACTATTATTTCTTGTTTAAATATTGTTCAAAGAGGTCCAGTTGCCTCTTCTTTAGCGCATTATTCTCCTCCAAAAGTTTGATTTCTTCTCAGCCATCTCCTTTCTGTCCTTCTACCGCTGACCAAATTCCTTCCGCCACTCTTCGAGTACGGATGTGGATGAGGGCTTTCGCTTTCGACCAGGCATTGAAGCTGTAGATGGTTTTTCCAATGCATCCAGATCAGGATCGTCATCATCAGTTGTGGAGGT
The DNA here is from genome assembly GCA_934045905.1 of Leuctra nigra. Classification (NCBI taxonomy): domain Eukaryota; kingdom Metazoa; phylum Arthropoda; class Insecta; order Plecoptera; family Leuctridae; genus Leuctra; species Leuctra nigra. The sequence goes on along the minus strand of OW203761.1, from coordinate 65,366,164 downwards.
GTTTCTAATGGAATAGGTGCAAATTAATTTTTCTGTGTGACGCAAATTTCAGTTACCAACTATATTATAATTATTGAGTTTCTATTCGTATACCTACCTACTAATTTACTTGTTTATGGCATACCTATGCATTGAATGGAATTAATGCTATAAAAACTTCCCATCCTATGTTTGAATTGGGAGGGGAGTAGAGTACACAATAAAAATCTATCTTCTTACATTGACGAAACCTCGATTCCACTTCGCTGTAGCATTTCAGTGCGAGTTATACTACCCGTTGAGGTAGCTTCTCTTCTTTGTGAATATTTCTTGCATTTCCCTAAATCAAAATTAAATTATTTATACTCAAAATATTTGATTATACAGATTACAAAAAAAGAGGTAAAAAAGAGATAGCTGGCCTGGAATGTGGGGCAGTAGGGTTTGCTTAAATCAATGGACCACAACCTACACTATAGCAAAACACCATTTTACAATTCATCAAAAATATTTTCGGTAATTCGAACGCCAAATTAGCTGTTACGTGAAATTATGAAGGCCGAGGGGTTTCCTCATGCTTACACATGTTATGTAAAGTGGCACATACTTCTCATAAGGCACATCAAGCCGACCCCTTCCTGTCTTCTTGCTATTATCCGTCTTGTTCTTAAAGGCTCGCTCCAATGTTTGAAACCTATTCTTAATCTGTTTAGGATCAATATTGTGTCCCATCTCCTTAAACTTCTCTGAAAGTTTATCCCATATTTTTTCTCGAGTTGAAATTTTTCTGTTGTCAACTCTCTTTTTGAATTCAGGGTACATTGTTAGTAATGGTTTTGTCACTCCATTTTGTTGTTCCTCTGAAATCTTCCTCATCATCTGAACTAACATCATCACCTGAAAAAGCATGTTTGCATTAAACTTTATGCCATAGAACCATAGTGATGTATATAACAAGATAATTATTCATGCATTGGCATGTCTCCTGACCGATGAGTGAAGAAATACAAAATATTCTTCCAAAAACTTACTGTAAAAAATTAAAAAAAAAAAAAAAAAATTAGAGAACTAAAAAAATTATGTGATACAATTTTTTTTCTTTTACTCCCTACAATTTTACATTATTGTAAATGTTGTCATCTATTATTGTCATTGAAGAGGATGAGAACTGAGAGAGTACCAAGGCGGGTATTGGAGGTGGCTACAGTGGGAACACGGAGAATGGGGGGTGACCGAGGTGCTGATCAAGGAGGATGTTCTGGAGAGAGGAGGACAGTGTATTGAGTTAAAGGCTGAGAGACAATATGCGATATTAAAATAGTGGAAGGAATTTGTAGAACAACTGGAAGTGGATGAAGAAGACGAGGAAAATGATCCGGAAAGGAGATAGACGTGGCCAGCCGTTTTCAAGGAGCCCAGTGGCCCTATTGTAGTTGACAATACCTGTCCCCTGACCCGGGAACCAGGAAGGGATTATTATTTTTTTGCCATTACATTGTAGCTTCAGAGAGATGTGATACTAACATTGCATTTGAGATGAGGCGCTGCGTTAATCAATCTATTTGTCTTTGGAGTGCTGATATCGAGGAGTCTTAGGCAGGTGATTTATACATTGTTTATCAATCTAATCTTTAGTAGATTTTTAAAGTGAAGAGATCTGCTTGTCTTGACATCAATATTATAGTTTGATAATTGAAATTTATAATGTGAGAACTGAGAATAGAATATTTGTCTAAAGTTGATACTTGTGCAAAATTGAATAATACTGGGAGTAGGATTGGATGTTGTGATTTCAGTGTTTATTTACGTACTCATGTAGATGTTGTTCAGTTTCAATTAATTTTTAATTGAATGAAATTCCCTGGTCAAAACTGAAGTTGGTATCACAATATTTGAATGAATGTAGCTTGAACTTGCATTACACTTGCAAATTATGGAAATTAGACACTGAGTTTTAAGAGAAATGTTGTAAAGAGTAGTTTGGGATTAAGAAGTTAGTATTTTATGCAGTATGTTGAAGACACAGATCTAAAGAAAAGTAGAGTTTACGTCATACTTTTTCCAGCTTTTGACAACCCATACTAAACTCGTAAAATGACAATAAATACTTGACTGATTGGGCTTAACACGTGTAAAATTTAGACTAGGAAAACGCTCAGTGTAACGCGTTGATGAGCGAGCACGGGTACGTGCAAATTCTCGAACCGGAAATGCGTACAAAACGCACAGAAAACATATAAATCCATATTGAATTGATTATGATATCAACTTAAAAGTGTATGCTTTTCATCGAAACTTTAAAATAGCATCTAAGCACCTGGTTCATAAAGCAAATCAGAATCAATTTTCAATTGGCACTGGAAAACATTCATTTCGATACTTCATTACTGACAGATATTAAAAATGTAAATAACTTCATACGTTCTTAACTGATTGGGATGAAATTTTGTAAACTAAGAGACAATATTGGTCTTAATGATCATGCAAAATATGAGTTTGATCAGTTTATTTCGATACTTCATTACTGACAGATATTAAAAATGTAAATAACTTCATACGTTCTTAACTGATTGGGATGAAATTTTGTAAACTAAGAGACAATATTGGTCTTAATGATCATGCAACCCCACCGATGGCTGCCACCTTAGCGCGGTGGTGGGGTTTGCGTTGGCCAATGATCCATTGCAGCTACGCCGGCGAGCATAAGCTCATGTGTAAGGGTTACCCATGCCGGACAGGTCAGTGGTGAGGTCCAGACAAAGAGCAGCCAGGGTCGGCCTAACCATGTTCTCCCTTGAATTTGCGGTCCCCTACCCTCCCCTCGGGCCGGCCTTCCCCCTCGAGATGGTGATCCCCCTGAAATCGGGTTCCGCCGGCCCGAATCCTCACACCCCCCGGTCCGTCCCCATTCCGGCCTGGCCTCCCCACCAGTGTTGGACTCCCCCGGATCGGGCCCGTTAGGTCGACCCCTCCCCATGTCCACCACTTATATCAACAAAGTTAAGTGCAAAAATGCAAAAAGTAATGTAAGCAATATAACCTCGTCGTTGACGCGCCGTTAAACCACAATAATCTAATCTAATCTAATCTGATCATGCAAAATATGAGTTTGATCAGAATTATCGAAGACCGTTTTCATTTTTCAGCCTATCAGGAGATATTTATTTAAATTTTAACCAATGAATGGATTTCAAAAAAAAAATGGTATGCAAACAGAGAAGGTTGGTTTTACATGTGTACAACATTTCAGCTCGATCAAAGAAAAACTCTGACCTGTATAGCCAAAATATGAGTTTGATCAGATTTATCGAAGACCAGTTTCATTTTTCAACCTACCATCAGGAGACGTTTATTTAAATTTTAACCAATCAATTTTTTTCAAAAAAATTAGGGGTCAGCAAACAGAAAAGGTTGTCTCCACATGTGTGCAAAATTTCAGCTCGATCGAAGAAAAACTCTGACCTGTATAGCGTCAGTACACGGAAAAAAAACAAAAAAAAACATGGGTCCGTGCCAAAAGAGCCAAAAGGAGACGCTCGCTTCGCTCGCTCAATAATATTGGTCTTGATCACCATGCAAAATTTGAACTTAATCGGAACATTTTGATTGTCGACCAATCAGAAGATATTATTTAAACTAACCAATTGGATGATTTTGCCTTCGTACTGCCAAAGATAATTAGAACAGCATCCGATTTGATATGCGCTTGTTTTACTGAAAATTGTGGACCGCTTGGCTGCTCTACAGGCCTTGGAGCAGAAGCTTGAAGAAGGCAGGGATGAAAATGTAGTTTACATTTTACAAATATTTCAAGATTATGGAATAAAATGTCTATAAAATGACAAAAACTTTTAAAAATAACGACAAATTAGTCTGAAAATTGGCAAAAGAAATACCTTAAATGTTGGTACCAATGACCATGCGAAGTTTGGCCATGCGGCCAATCGGTTCTAGTTTAAATGTCAAAAATCACATGAAAAATAGTTTTAAATTTTAACCAATGGGAGGATTTTGCTGAAACTTTGTATGATTGGGTATAATGTTGGTTGCAATGTTTTTGCTTAATTTCAAATTGATCGGAGCAACCAATCGATTTTTTTAAACTTGAACCAATCACAGGAGCCCGTTCAAAAACGATCCCAGGGACCGCATAGATTACGTTAGCATGTGTGCAAAGTTTCAGATCGATTGAATGTGCGGTTTGACCTTGGCTGTGACCATAAGAAGTGCCATAAGAGTACCGTGGTGACGCTCGCTACGCTCGCTCAATGAAGTTTGATGTTTTCGCGTTCTTGCAAAGGAAACGAAGCAAGTCTTTGCAACGTTTAACTTCATCCCATTCGTGTAAACCCAATTTTCAACAGCATTGAGGTCCTCTTGCAGTAGGTATGGCTTCTGCAAGAATAAGTTGAGAATAAATTTTTTATTTACATAGTAACCTAAGGTGATACGTAAAAGTATCGCAATCATTGAAGATAAAACATGTTCAGATAAATTGGTGTTCTATTCTTCAGCTCCTGGGTGGTGTATGTGGGCTGTTAAGTCTGGAAAGCTGAAAAAACTAATAAGGACGTAGGGAACGAACAGAATAATATAAATACTTAGAAGATAACCACTCACCCAACGAATCGAGTGCAGCGTTCTTGGTAATTTGCCACGTGTAATGGAAGCTCAACGTTTGGATTGATTAGAGGCAATAATAATTCTATTTACAAAGAATAAATCCATTAGGGTTCTGAATGAATTCATATCGTCTTAATTTTTATTTTTTTTATTGAGTTTAACGGGTGTGGAAATGCACTTTCGCGTGCATTTCCAGGTGCAAAAATGCTTTTCCACACCCAAGAAAAAAAAAGTCCAAACTTGCAGCAATTATACATCAAGTAATGCTGGTTATTTTGCCGCATAGCGCAAATTTTTATCTGGTCCCTCGCCTGAGGAAATTGGGACCAAAAATGGTACTTTTTAGGGTTTTGATTTTTTTTGTAAAAATCAATTAATAAAATCTAACAATGAAGTGTGAAAATCTATTCTTACATACTAGAGTGTCCCGTCATGTAAAACATGACCAATGCGCACCAGTGAGTTATGCATAAATATAAAACGACAGCAATATTTGTCAGCAGATTGTGCGTCGTTAATACACGTTACGTAGTTAACATACCAAATGCCCAACAAAATACGTAAATGAAGTACGAAGGAAGGCAATGTAAACATACCTATTATGGTAAATCAATAACATAAGTCTTCAAATGTAAACCATGACTATGAGTAGAATTAGAATTAGAATTAGAATTAGAATTATTTTTATTTCATTGTAACACAAGATACAAAATATACATGTTGTTACACACTCTTAAGTAGGAATGAGTAATAGGTACTCAGTCCTACGAGTATGAAATATTGTCATTCTTAACATACTGATTAAAAAAACAAGTTGAAACAATTTCTTAAGTCCAAAGGAAGCTATACAAGAGCCTATACACAGAGGGGACATTGATCTGATTTATGCAACATGCATTCGTCAATAGAGTAAAAAACGTGCCTTAGAAGGAAGTCCTTTACATTATGCTTAAAAATTATTCTATTTCCTGTCAGATCTTGAAGCTTCAAGGGTAAGTTGTTGTATAACTTAACACCAATATTTACAGGATCTCTTAGCGATAAATTAAGTCTCATTTTGTTTAACCTCAGGTTGGAATTTGATCTTGTGTCAACATTGTGAATGTCAGTTCCTCTTTTGAAATGAATTGGATTGTCCTTTACAAATAATAATACTTCTAAAATATACATGCATGGTACAGTCATTACATTAAAATCTTTGAATAATTTCCTGCATGAGGATCTTGATTTAACATTGGCAAGAACTCTAAGAGCTCTCTTTTGTTTCACAAACACCTTTTGTGCATGAGGAGCACCTCCCCACAGCAATATACCATAATTAATTAAAGACTGAACATTTGAGTGGAACACAATCATACACGTATCCTTGTTAACTTGATTTGAAAGTGCTTTTAACATGTAACAAGAGGAGCTTAACTTTTTAATTAACAAATTTATATGGATTTTCCAATTCAGTAAACAATCTATTGTAAGACCAAGGAATTTGGATGACTGAACAATATCAAGAGGCATGTCAGCATAACTGTCCCCCTGATAATACCTGTTACTACTACTAAATATTACCAGTTTTGTTTTGTCATTGTTAAGTTTCAATTTGTTTGGCAGAAACCATTCATTGATTTTCTCTAAGGATGTTTTAATGTTGCCTTTCAAACTTACGGCATTGTCCCCACGCAATAATAAACTCGTGTCATCAGCAAACAAAATTGTTTCTCTTGACGAATCTGCCATGAACAACGGCAGATCGTTTACATGGAGGCTGAAAAGCACTGGTCCTAACAGGGACCCCTGGGGCACTCCATTTTGAACCTTCGTCCAATTTGATAATATGTTTCCTTTACCACTAGTTAATTGAACCCTTTGATATCTATCAACAAGATAGGATTCCAACCACTTTGCTGCTTCATTTTTAACTCCATACATTGACATTTTTTCCATTAATATCTCATGGTTGAGCGTGTCAAAAGCCTTGCTTAAATCACACATAATGACAGCTGCTGCCTCTTTCTTTTCCAGTGAATCATAAATTAAATGCATTAGGTTGAAAGCTGCAGTGGTAGTAGAGTGCCCCTTCCTGAACCCATGCTGATTAGAACATAAAATATTATTTTCTACAACAAACTTATTTAATCTAATTATAAAGGCTTTTTCAAAAATCTTTGAAAAGATTGTCAACAACGATACTGGCCGGTAATTACCTATTTCTTTTACTGAACCTTTCTTATACACAGGCTTTATTATAGACCATTTGGCGCATTGCGGAAATGTACCTGACATGAATGAGAAATTGCATATATCTACCAGAGGTTTGGCAATATACCTAACAACACTTTTTACTACTACACTCGGGACTTCGTCCCATCCAGCAGATCTCTTTTGTTTTAATCCAGAAACTATTTTTATCATTTCCAACTCATCTATGGGATTTAATACCATAGTTGTGTCTGATCTTTGCATTAGCATTTTATTTAAGCAGTCAGAAAGTGTATTTCTAGAATTGTCAATTGTTTTGCTGGCTATAGTAGCAAAATAATCATTAAAAACATTCGCCACTTCTACCTGGTTTTCCTGTAGCGTGCTGCATACATCTAGAGTAATTTCTTTTCGATCTACTACCTGCGATTTCCCTACGCAATTTTTTATCACTTTCCATGCCCCTTTACTCTTGTTTTCTGATTCTGTAATAATCTTATCATGACAATTTCTTTTTGCTGTTCTTATCATTTGAGTAACATGTTTCCTTGCTCTTTTCCAATCAGCCACATATTTCTTGCCATTTGACCCTCTCGTAAGAGTCAACAAGTTGCGTTTATTGGCGCAAGCATCGATGATTACCTTCGTTAACCATTTCTTTCCTGTTTTTCTTATCTCCTTCTTAATTATCCTGCGTTTTGGAAAGTGCAGATCAAATAACTTTAAGAATGTACATAAAAAAGCATCACATTTTTCGTCCACAGAGACCCCCGACAGAACCTGAAGCCAGTCCTCCACCATAATGTCATTAGCAAATGTTTTGATACTTGAGTCGTTTATGAACCGTGTAAAAACAAATTCCCGTTCCTCCTTTTTGCTATTTATCTCTATCGTCACAAGTTGACCATAATGATCTGACAAGCCTGAGTCTACTAAAACAGGTTCTCCTTGCAGCTTGAAATTAGTTAAAACATTGTCAATAAGTGTACATGTAGATTTCGTTACCCTAGTCGGAAAATTGATTTGTGCAGACATATTATTTTCTTTTAAAATTTCAACTAGTTTATTTTTCATAACATTATCCCTATAAAAGTCTATATTTATGTCCCCGCAAATTAATATGCGTTTCCCTTCCTTTGTGAGTGAACCAATTAGCCGATCTAGGCGGCTGATAAAATTGTCCACCTGTGCGTCATTTGGCTGTCGATACACTGCCAAGATAATAACTGGATGCCGGCATTGAACTTCAATCCCACACACTTCGAATACCTTCTCCCTCGCCGCTTTATTTACATCTAGTCTCTCCGTAAATACCAATTTCTTATCTTTCTTTACGTAAATTGCAGTCCCGCCGCCCCTTGCACATTCCCTCGAATACGCCGCTGCTAATTGAAAATCATTTATGATAATTGCATGTTCCTGCCCTCTCTTCAACCAATGTTCTGACAGACAAATAATGCCAATATTACTTTTTACCTCGCTATCAATGAATAGCTCCATCTCTTCTAATTTATTTTGTAAGCTACAAATATTTTGGTGATACACATGAATCATGCTTTTATTCATCTGTATTTTGTACACTGCAGAGTCTCTTATGTTTTTGTTGATGTTATCTCTCTTTTGTGAAAAAAACGCTTTAATGCAGTACCCTCTGGCCAGAACTTTGCATCATTAAGAATAACATATTGATTGGCAGGCATACCGATTTTAAAGGAGCTATATTCCCCTCTAGCCGTGAGTGTCTCACATGTGGTTGCGTCTAAATCTATATCTACACATTTATCTTTGATGAATTTTAGCACATCATCAGCAGTCACATTCTTGCTCAGTCTCCACACGTGAAGATAACTCTTTCTTTCCGCCACCGACAATCCGCTAGATCCGTCGGCTGCTGTTGCTGTGCCAAGGGTGAACTGTTGTTTACGCCTTCGTCTGGCAGGCACCTCCTGGAAGTCATCCTCCTGGAAGCCCTCTTCATCTGCTCCAGACGTCTTTTGCTTTCCATCAGTCACGTTGACAGGAGTCACTGTTGTTGATAATGATTGTCCTAGATCTGGCAACATGTCAACAAAGCTATCTTTTGCTTCCCAAGCTTTGGCGATCTCCGAGACACGTCGATGTTGTTGTTGTACTTGAAAGAGGGGAGGGGGGATATAGTTCGACAGCGGTTTCATGATTGTGTTGTCTTTCAGCCGGCTTGATGTGCTAGCAGGGTTTGAAATTGCCGCCTTAAAATCAGAAGTACTACACTGGTTCTTCGCGGGAGTATCATGATTTTCTGTAGCGATTTTCCCCAAATAACATATTTTATCTCGCAATAGGTTGTTAATTTCGTTTTGTGAATCTAGACGCTTGTCTTTTTCTGCAATAATAGCTTGCAACAGCCCTACTTCATGTAATGTATTCGGCACACCCACCTTGTTCGTATTCTCTGTTGACGCATTCTGCACAAGGCCTATTTCCAGCCCAAAACACACGCATAACTCCATAGTCGCGATCACTGCAGTAGCCAGTCTTTCGGAAAGCTCTTCTCTCTTCCCTTCCTTACTTATTCCCAGCTTCGTAAGTTCCACTTTTAACTCTCTAACAGCTAAAACTTCAATTTTTTTGCGCACTTCATCTGTCACACGTTCATCCACGTCGGCCATCTTGAATTCTCTCAAGATGTAAGAAACATTAAGAAAATGTATAGTGTCATAATGCGCCGTTAAAATATAGGTGAAGTTGATATCGTGACCCGATACACACGACACATTTTTTATTTGTGATACCAATTCATAGTTTGCACGTGACATCATCTCATTGTTGAGAGGCCATATTGGTGTAACGTGTCAGAACGGATGTCAATCTGTGTTTCGGTATTGTGGTGATATAATGGTTACCTGTGCAATAAACTGCAGAAGAAATTCTTATGGGTATAAAACCACCTCATATACCAAATATCTTTGATTAACCGCTAATAATTAGCTTAAATCGACTTGACATCTGTACACCAAAATGGTTGAAATCTACTTTTTTACATTGTTGATGAAAAAACAAATGAAGCTCGTGCAAACTATGAATACATGGTGAGCTTCATTATATCCGTTTCTCTGAGGTCAGAGGTAGGTATAAGAGCGGAAGGTCATATGTTTTGGATTTCTCAGTGCACACTTTTGGAATGGTAATCAAGCTCTATAAGTACCTACCATTGGACTGATGTTAACAAATACAGTTATATTGAAGTATAGGTACCCTTACAGAAGGCCCATGTCACCATTAAAAATATGATTGGATGAAGAATTCAGCTCAGAATTACTGGTTTTTGAGATCACTTTAAGAATCATTGAAATTGACTTCCGCCCATCTGCCTCTAAGGTACCTATCAGTATGCAATGTAAAAATGTAAACATTGATGTTTAAAACATTATCAACAGTAACTTGACGTCGTTTACATGACTCAATACGAAACGAAGGAAAATTATTTCCCAAGAAAATATATAATATAACAACTCCATCGGCTTTGGTTTGATCATGTTCACGGCCTACGAAATTCAGAGCAAGAGAAAATAAGAAAAATAACGTTTGAAGTTTCTTGCCAAGATGACGTTTTTAATGCAATGTGCTGGTTTGGACAGTATTAGTATCTTATAATGAATTTATTATAATTACAAAAGGATAAGGTGCTCGTCTTAGGTGAGTTTCGGATATTTATTTATTCACAAAAGGCAGAAGATGTAATTTTAGACATGATGTCAATGAAACGACTCCATCTTTCTTAAAGTTTTCAATAAATACCGATGTCAAATCGAAGCGCGCAACCGTTCCTGACACACAGACAGACAGAACTGGGTAACTATAAGTAAGATAAGGTGAAACTAAAATAAAATTGGGTGTTTGAACCATCACTCCCTTCTATTCATAATCATGCCTCAAATATTGGAAAAATTTAAGAATTTTAGTCAAAGTTTGAAAGCAAATTACATTATGAAGGGTTCCTTATACAGCAAAATTAAAATACACATAATTATAGACTGATCTTTTATTAACAAAACGCCGCAAAGATCGTTCTGTTAACTTGAATAGTATATAAATGGCAGCATTTCTCCTGGAAGCTTAAAAACCTCTATTTTCCCGTCCGCGCCATCTTTAATTACACGTAATTTGAGTACGCCGACTTGAATCGCACTGAAACTAGAGATTTGATATCAGCTTATATGTAGGAACACTGTGCAAAATAATAAAAAAAATCTAGGCTCTACGCCTTTGGGTTAAGTAGAATGGAATGACCCAAAACTAAACTACAGTTACTCACAGTCACGGACGTAGTCGTCGCTTGGTGGGGTAGGGGTCGCGGCCTACCGATGTTAAACCTGATGGGCTGTGGGCGATCTGAAAGCATGTAAGATATTTCAAGTAACAGACTGGATTTAAATTCTTTCTAGAACATATCGATTATAAGTACGTATGGTTTCTTAGCCTGATAACCAGTTGGCATTTCAGTTTGCTTGTGAGTGAAGTCCAGATAGCGGGGATGCCACGTTTGGACTGGAGTTGCGGTTCCTTCCAAGAGCCTTGTAAAGGGACCTTGACTTTGTATTTCATCTGAAGTAAAGATCAGACCTACTGCAAGTGCATGCCAATAACCCGACTTCATACCACACATATACCATATTAAACGTTTATTCTGAGAATTTGTAGTACGGTATTATGGTAGGAAGGTATAGTACGGTATTTGTATTACCTACCAGAGTACTCTGCTGTTTGTCTCATGTCATGAGGATGCTGTGCCGGCAGATCAATAAATTCCTGTGGGGGTGACATGACTGGTGGGGGTGGCAGGGTTCACCTTTTAGGGGCCGGCTGATCTTCTTCTGAAGAATTACCTAGGATTAGGCATAATTTGCCGGTTGTATCTGGTAGTAGATACAGGAACCCGCCTCCGGCTGCTTCTCTCTCTCTCTCTCTCTCTCTCTCTCTCTCTCTCTCTCTCTCTCTCTCTCTCTCTCTCTCTCTCTCGCTCTCTCCCTACAACAGCTTCTTGATACGAGCCTGCAAATGATAATGTCTTCATTATCCACCCTAGAATCTATGTTGGTAAAATGATTAATTGATTCATTAAAATTCACACAATTTATTTCATATTAGCCAACTGAAAATATATTTTTATTCTCAAAATAGGTTTCTTCTATACGTCAGCTCATCATTGACATCAAATCTCTTACTCGTACGTTTTTCAAATTGAATGAATATTTTTGAATGGTTTGATGAAAGAAATCATCCATAGGTGTCTACTTACTGTAGTTACTTACTGTATTGTCCATAGTGATGCAGGGGCATTAACTGAATTCCTTAGTCACTTTGCAGCATATATGAATCATGCTGTTAATAGCCCCTCTTTCCAAGTGCTCTGATGACCTCATACAGTAAGTCTCCTCACTCTCCACCCTGACCCAGGATGAGGGGACAATATCTACTTCTCCACCCTCATTGAAGATTACTACAAAGTACATCTGGAATATAACATTTTAATTATAAGTTTGTGTGTGGTGATCCCCCTGAAATCGGGTTCAGCCGGCCCGAATCCTCACACCTCCCGGTCCGTCCCCATTCCGGCCTGGCCTTCCCACCAGTGCTGGACTCCCCCGGATCGGGCCCGTTAGGTCGACCCCCTCCCATTGCCCTCCAATTATGATCAACAAAGTTAAATATAACAAATAATGTGCGCAATATAACCTCGTCGTTGACGCGCCATTAAACAAAACTAATCTAATCTAATCTAATCTGTAATTCTATAGTTTTTCTGTGGCGTAATGAGTCGATGATATTGTGCATGAGATCAGTGCATTTCGAAGATATAATTGAATTTCTCTTTAGGGCCGGTACAACGTTGGTTAAGGTATCGATTAGCGCTAACCATCGTCTATCACTTTTCAAAAATTAAGCGTGTGAGCAACGTTGGTCAGTGATATTGATTATGAAACCATAATTTAAATCAACGTTGGTAATACTGGCCCTTATAACTATTCAATAAATAATAGTAATCTTACTCTGGTTCTGACGTTGACGTCAGGTCAGACAGTGGGAGCTCCCACTGGATCTAGGGCCTCGTATCTTTTCCAAACCGGCTGGCCAGGCCTGACGTCCAATAATATTGATAAATGAAACAGTTTTCTTTGAATAACTTTGCCAGATATTTCAAAACAAGCATAAGTGTCCGTTTAGATTGACAGAAGTATCAAAAAAGTATTTCCCTACTTACTGCAGCAAAGATCAAATTTACAACTTCAGTGCACGATATACCACGATGCACGATGTCCACCGTGTTAAAAAGTAGGAATATGAATAAATAAATAAGTATTATTGACTTGTGTGTAAAACGAAATATTTGTACAGCTACATTAGGAATTAAGTTGCGTGGCACAAACGCATCAATACATATTCATCACGACCGATCGGCAATCGAAGAATCTTCTTATTAATGTCGAGAATGTTCCATCTACAGAAATTCTCGATGCTCGAAAAAGTCCTCATCGGGATGATTTGCAAGGGCTATCATAGAAGTCAGATAGCTCCAGGTAGCGTTTTTCTGACACATAGGTTCCAGAAGGGTCCCTGATGAATTTCTCAATCAGAATGATAGAATTGTCCGACAGCATACAACAGTTGTCGCCAATGTTACTGGTCAGGACAAAATCTTTGAAGTTCAGGGAACCGTTGGATCCAATCAATGTCGGCGTATTGCTCTCAGCAACTTGCTTTTCATGGACAGTGCTCTGATTTGATTGATCTCTGTCAATCTATAGTAAATCTGTTCTAAGTGTTTATCATATTTCCTGATGAGGTGTTTGATGGTCTGTAAATGATTTTCAAATGGGAACGCACTGAACATGTCCAGGGTTCCAAATGTCCGTGCATCTTGTGCCAAATGGATCAATCCATGCACTTTATATGTCATATTTTCAAGCCCGTACAATGTTTGGAACATTTCCACAAAATATTGTAGTAACTCTTCCGCATATGGCACAAAGTATGTGAGCACTGACTAACTGACTGACTAAAATGGTAATGGCACAGTGCAGAGAGATGAAGTGCTGTTGTAAGTCTGGCCGGTCCTCCACTCGGTTCCCTTCCATCGATCGAATTCGAGTTCTCTCAGAGTTCGAGGTTTCCTGGCAAACTCTCGACACAAATACGGACTTAAGGATGTCAAGATATCGGAGCACTCGATGGTACTTTGTTTGGTTCCGCCAACGGAGGGAGAGCTTCCCCTTCACCCAAATTCTGACCATCTTCCTCATGACTCCAAGGCATATGAGGTGGCGATACCTATTTAAACCTGGAACACACCTATAAGCAAGCAAATTTAATTGTTTTTAAATTAATCTGTCCAATCTGTCTGTGTGATTCTAGTCTGTATTGACAGTGGACTTCTTATCGAGTGTATGTCTGGAGAAATTTGTCGCACACATTAGTGTTGATCATTCCTTGGGTAGTGCACTGTTTAAGCTTTGATTTACAATGGCACCTCCTGCTAAAGACTGCACTCCCACTCCATCTTTGTGAGGTAATTACATTAGGAAAACGCTCAGTGTAACGCGTTGATGAGCGAGCCCTCGTATTGCATGCAAATTCATATGAGTGTGTAAACTGCTGCTCTAAAAACTGCACCAATGCCCCCCCCCCCCCCCCACCCTCTACCTGAATAATACTTCGTTTGCAAACTTGTACCTCAATCATCGCGAGCAGCAGAGTCAGACCAATCATCGTCTCGTAATCTCAACAGTGACACGTAGAAGTCTTCTGCTATTCACCGTCGAAGTTTTTGGTTTCAGAACCACGGATCTGTAGCATATGGTCTCGTATTCGTGTTTACACAAATGCCAATTATGTTTTTGAAGAAAGAAGATGGAGTAGTAGGTAGATAAAGGGTCAAGAGCCAAATCCCCATGTTGGTATACGGGAAATGGTTAGTAGAACTATTGGAAGTGGAACTACCTATACCTACCTATATTCAAGATAACTGTCTTACCATTGACCTAAGAACGGTTAATTCTCTAATTATTGATAAAAGTAAATGAAATGTAATTGCTAGAAAAGCTGTTATATTATTTCGCACCTCTAATAAATTTGCTAACCAGTGTAATGACAAAATGTACGTGAATGTTCGTGAATGTTCGTTTCGTTTGCATAGGTTAGGTAGGTAGATCCTGTAGATCCTTTTGCACATTGCCCAATACTTGTGCTTCTTCATTGGCAAAAATTAACCACTAACTTACAAAATTACATACAATCAAGTACTTGGTTCTTGAAAAATACACACCAGACACTTTAAACTCACTAATGAATACACCACAAAACAACAAGTAAACGACATCACAAACTTGTGACAAGCAACAGCTGGTCGCAATGTCGCAATCGCGTCGCAGCCGGTCGACTGACGCGGATCTGAGGTTTGAAAGGGTCAAGTGATCAAACTTGTGCTGTGATTGGCTGGGGGAGAGCCAATCACCAACCACGCACGCATACACAGTGAAGTCTGTTGAAGTGCCTACGCAGGCTTTCCTAGGCTCGCCTGGACTTGACATTCTGGGCTTTCACCATAAATAATGACAGTGACTCCACAACTTGCACGACAGTGCAAGTGCAGGCTTGCCTAGGCTCGCCTGAGGCAGGTGCCCACGTCTAGCCAGCGTAGACAACTTTGGGCAGGCGCCTAGGCTAGCCTGTGTTCTTAGGGTGGTATGTGTTCTCATTCGGCTGCTCGGCAACCCCGTGGATGACTAAACAGTTTCTCCTGCTATTCTGTACGATCTGATCGATTCTTTCAGACTTTCATATTGATGCTCTATTTTCTTTTCTTGAGCAGAGAGCTTTGCAGCAATCAAATTAATTTCCTGCTTCATGTCGTGCAGCTCCTTTCCGACTAGCCATTGTCTTTGGCTTATTTTGAAGATCGTGCTGTTGGTCCACAGTTAGTTATAACCCCATTTACACGGTGCAATTTCTTGTACAACTTCTGTACCACACTTCTTGAATGGAAATTAGAACATGTTTTAAGTTCTGTGACAGAAAGTTGCGTAGTGTAAATACAAAATTGTATGAAAAATGGGAATGTACTGTTTTGTGGTACTGTTCACAGAAGTTGTTCAAGTAATTGCACCGTGTAAATGGGGCTTAATGAGGTATCTACTTCCTTTCTAAATCCTCCGAGAGAACCGATAAGAGTATTCTCGTAGCCAAGTACAATATGTGTTCGCTCATCTACACTTTTTTGCGGACCTTGGGTAGACTGTACTGAGAGTTGGTGGGACCCATTGTATAGTAGGCAGCAGGTAATCTGTGGATTAATTTCACTTTTAAAACAAGTGTTTTATGAACTCCTTAGTTCTCTCAACCTGGAGTCTGGAACTAATAATGGAGATGATTCTAACTATGGAAATGGTTCTGGACTCCAAGTTGAGCTAACTCATGTGTTTGTAAAATAACGGTTTTTAAATAAAATCCAATCCACAGATCGCCTGCTGCCTACTTTAGTGCAATTTATGGACTAGGATGATCGTTTGTTGAGTTAGCAGAATTCAGGCGATGGTAGAGAGACACAAATTGTGTGGTAGATTCAATCGGCCTGTGTAAGATAGCTGTTTCCAGATTGTAGGAGAAACACTGAGTATATGAATATTGTTTGTGAGTATTGTGGGGCCGGTAGATGGTAGATTATGGTAGATTGCTTGAAGATAGTTTCACTCACGTCACTTCATCAACTTAACCTCTTACGCAAAGTATTGGATACATTGATTTTTGGACGGTATAGAAATAGATGTGGCTTAGTTAGAATACCCCCAAACGGCTGCTACCTTAGCGCGTTAGTGGGGTTTGTGTTGGCCAATGATCCACTGCAGCTAAGCCGGCGAGCATATGGTCATGTGTGAGGGCTACCCATACCAGACAGGTCAGTGGTGAGACCCAGACAAAGAGCAGCCGGGGTCGACCTACCCATGCCCTTCGTTGAATTTGCGGTCCCCTCGGACCGGCCTCCCCCATCGAGACGGCTGTCGCCCTGAATCGGGTCCCACCGGCCTGAACCCTCCCGCCCCCCGGCCTGTCCCAATTCCGGCCTGGCCTTATTACCAGTGCTGGACTCCCCCGGATCGGGCCCTCTTTGTCGACCACCCTTAATATTCAATAAATTTCCCCACCGACGGCTGCCACCTTATCGCGGTGGTGGGGTTTGTGTTGGCCAACGATCCATTGCAGCTACGCCGGCGAGCATATGCTCATGTGTAAGGGCTACCCATGCCGGACAGGTCAGTGGTGAGGTCCAGACAAAGAGCAGCCAGGGTTGGCCTAACCATGCCCTCCCTTGAATTTGCGATCCCCTCGGGCCGGCCTCCCCCCTCGAGATGGTGATCCCCCTGAAATCGGGTTCAGCCGGCCCGAATCCTCACACCCCCCGGTCCGTCCCCATTCCGTCCTGGCCTTCCCACCAGTTCTGGACTCCCCCGGATCGGGCCCGTTAGGTCGACCCCCTCCCATTGCTCTCCAATTATGATCAACAAAGTTAAATATAACAAATAATGTGCGCAATATAACCTCGTCGTAGACGCGCCATTAAACCAAACTAATATAATAATATATTTAAGATATTTAAGACTGGATAATTAGCACCAAGATATTTAAGACTGTATCATTAGCACCAAGTTTCACCAAGTTTAATATACCAATACGTGTTGCTATTATTACTAGGAAAACGCTCTGTGTAACGCGTTGATGAGCGAGCACCGACACGCGCAACATCGGCAATCGAACATGGTCCATTCAATCTAATAACTATACCTACATCATTACTGATTTTCATCGCAACTTTCCATAAACGTTCTGGAAAAATTAAATAACAGATCAATGTACACTCCCCCAAATAATAAACGGTACTTGGTACAAAACGTATTGGCTGCTGGGCCGGTTCCTTGACAATCAATCCTTGTTATTATCAATTAAATCAGAGCTCACCGAAAAGAGTTAGATAATGCGTTAGCACTGACTTCATGGGATGATGCCATCAAACCTTAATCAGTCAATTCATTTTCTTTCGAGTACCGTTTATTATTTGGGGGAGTGTACCATGAATTTGACACGTCTCCATCAATCTCTGTGAACAGATATTCAAAAAAACTTAAAATAGCAATAATTATGTAAATGCTTGGCCGATTGGGTTGGTAATGTATTAAATATGAGATGTTCTATGTGCTATCTAGTCGAAACGTTGCTTCTAAATGTTCGTCCAGCCAATCATCATCAGAATCATCATCATCGCATAGATTTATTATCATGGGTTGAACATAACCTTGGGCCTTATCCTGAGATAGTTCTTTATACCAGTCGGCTGCAATGAGGTCCTCTGTGTGTCGGACATGATTAGCCCAGGTCTCGGGTGTCACTTACATAATATAATCAAACAAATATTGCAGTAATAAAGTCATTATTACAATTGGTAAGCCCCACCAATGGACTGCCACCTTGACGCGGTGGTGGGGCTTAAGGGACCGGCTCGCATAGCGAGTTGGTCCTAACCAAGTGCAGTCCAGGGTCGGCCTAGTCCCATGCCCTCCCTTGAATTTGCGGTCCCCTCGGGCCGGCCTCCTCCCTCGAGATGGTGATCCCCCTGAAATCGAGTCCCACCGGCCCGAAGCCTCCCCCTCCCCCGGTCCGTCCCCATTCCGGCCTGGCCTTCCCACCAGTTCTGGACTCCCCCAGATCGGGCCCGCTAGGTCGACCCTCCCCATGTCCTCCAATTATGTTCAACAAAGTTAAATATAAAATTAATGTGCGCAATATAACCTCGTCGTTGACGCGCCGTTAAACCAAACTAATTAATCTAATCAATTGGTAAGCGCAACACTCGACACGATACTAGTGAGAATACTTTAAATACGGGCTGTTCATAGTAGTACCTACGTATGAACTCGAGTTTGAGCTCTTATAATAACGTCGTATGGGTAAATGCATGTATTCAAGGCAACACAGGTCACCACTTGGGGTAGTTAAACATATTCTCAATCTCACCACATTGCATCCGAGTGTTGCACTTTCCGAAGTTTGTTGGAAAAACATTTTCCCTCACGATACTACCTTCTCCAGAGCTCTTTGCCACATGGCCATGGTGCGGCTGACTCGTCACTGCCTGCCACATATGTCGTTGGTCGTTAATGTTCTTGTTGTAGTATGTCTTGCATTCACCCCAAACCATTTCGATTGGGTTATATTGGCAGTGGTAAGGGGAAAGTCGCAGCACTTTATGGCCATGCTTTTCTAATTTGGTATCGATTTCATAACTAAAGATATAGATAAGACACAGTTAGAAGGAATACAATTTTCACACCTTCAAACAGAGCTTATGAAGTTACCTACCTCTTCAATGAGCTTCGATGTAGCATTGCCAAATTCATCATTTCATTCCTAAGGGCGTTTTCTGGGACAAAGATGTTGTGAGACTTCAACCATGCCTGAAATTATTTTATATCTTATTTTATTAAACTCATAGCCAATTATCATAATTGGCTAATATACCTAACACCTAACATGTTTGCCTAATGTAAGTCATTTTTTACATTTAAAAAGTACTAGGTAATCAATCACTTACTCGATATTCCTGTTTCTTCCAACTCTTTGTAGGTTGTTTGTCTATCTGTTTGGAATGGTAAGGAGCATTGTCCGTAACAATCACATATGGCCCAGAATTCATCTCTTCCAGTCCTGAAAGAAGTTGAGTCTCCACCCACTTCTTAAACATCTCAGCATTCATTTCCCCGTGATAGTCTTAAGTCTGTGTCCTAGAAGAGGAAAGCAGACCTCCAGGTACCCAGCCGTGCTTGGTTCCCGCATGCAGGACGATAAATCTCTTCCCATCGCCAGCTGGGCGCTTGGGAACACTATAGGGGTCTTTGGCACGTGACCAAGTCTTGACGTTAGAAGAGCCGTGAAGAAATATCCAAGTTTCATCTAAATATACAAATGTGTGTGTATCCTTTTATTTATTGTATTCTCTGAGGAATGCCAAGCGTTTCAGGATGATGGCTGGCTTCTCCAACAGGACAATTCTATTATCCGCTATCTTCCACGTGAAGCCCAGACTTTTCACAACTTTGTAGAATGATGCTCGCGATCCCTTGAATTCCCCAGTTTCCTTGACCTCTTGGAGAAGAGAATCTAGTGTGATATGTTTTCCTATAAAAAACAGAAACCGTTCAACAACAACAAAACCGCACACTGTCATCACTAACCAGCACATAAAGCATCATTACTAGGAAAACGCTCGGTATAACGCGTTGATAAGCGAGCACTGGTATGTGCAGCATATTTAACCATGATCTAACCGAAATTCAGTAAATAATCCATAAAAAAATACTTTCAGGAGCACAAAAGAGTTTTTTTTTTCAGAGACTGGCAAGATTGCTACAAAACCTTACCTACGATCACCACACTTTACAGGGATCGGAAACTGTCTGCGTATTGTGACGTCACTCCCATAAGACCAATGCTAAATGATGGCGGCCCAGTGCTTGGGCCGCCGATTTGCTCTTTCTTACTTCCTGCTCCGTCTTACTTCCGGCCGGTGACCCGCGAAATTTAAAAAAGTACGATTTTGGAGTGTTTTAATTTGATTCACACAATTGCCGCCAGGTTTGAACGAGCTTCTCAAACTTGCCGCTGCTAAAGATGATAGCGCATTGTCGAATATTTGAATTCTGTTCTGGCGGGAGAAAAAGACATGTGTCACGAGAGCGACATCACAGCCGCCTGTTCTATGATTGTTGTGTTCAAGGTGACCAAGCACATGGCCAGCTAGTCAGACAGTTTCCGATCCCTGTAAAGTGTGGTGATTGTAGACCTTACCTATACATTCAATATAAAAATACAAGACAAGCAAAGACTTTCCCGTCACTCCGGGGATCACAGAAAAGTTCAATATTTCTCATTCTCCAGAAAATGGTTTGATTACCAATTAAACTTATATTTACTAAAAACTTTCAAGAGACCATCGCCATACAGAAATAATAATCACTGACAGAATATCAAAATAGTTTAACAACACCTGTCAATGTCAATTAACAGGACAGGAGTCACAGGAGACAGGACAGGAGTCACAGGAGACAGGACAGGAGTCACAGGAGACACGACAGGAGTCACAGGAGACAGGACAGGAGTCACAGGAGACAGGACAGGAGTCACAGGAGACAGGACAGAAGTCACAGGAGACAGGAGAGGAGTCACAGGAGACAGGACAGGAGTCACAGGAGACACGACAGGAGTCACAGGAGACAGGACAGGAGTCACAGGAGACAGGACAGGAGTCACAGGAGACACGACAGGAGTCACAGGAGACAGGACAGGAGTCACAGGAGACACGACAGGAGTCACAGGAGACACGACAGGAGTCACAGGAGACAGGACAGGAGTCACAGGAGACAGGACAGGAGTCACAGGAGACAAGACAGGAGTCACAGGAGACAGGACAGGAGTCACAGGAGACAGGACAGGAGTCACAGGAGACAGGACAGAAGTCACAGGAGACAGGACAGGAGTCACAGGAGACACGACAGGAGTCACAGGAGACAGGACAGGAGTCACAGGAGACACGACAGGAGTCACAGGAGACAGGACAGGAGTCACAGGAGACAGGACAGGAGTCACAGGAGAGAGGACAGGAGTCACAGGAGACAGGACAGGAGTCACAGGAGACAGGACAGGAGTCACAGGAGACACGACAGGAGTTCGGCAAGCAATCAAAGACGGTAACATAATATCATGGTACTTAGAATTAGATTGGATAATATGTAAGTGAATTCAAATCAAGGAAGCAGTGATATATATATTTTTTTTCTACATTTTGACATTGACATTACTGATTATGATTGTTTTGAAATATAAACTCTTGAAATTCATTACAGATTTGTCTGAGAGTGTCAAAATATACTTACTAGGAAAACGCACAGTGTCAGGAGTCACAGGAGACACGACAGGAGTCACAGGAGACAGGACAGGAGTCACAGGAGACAGGACAGGAGTCACAGGAGACAGGACAGAAGTCACAGGAGACACGACAGGAGTTCGGCAAGCAATCAAAGATGGTAACATAATATCATGGTACTTAGAATTAGATTGGATAATATGTAAGTGAATTCAAATCAAGGAAGCAGTGATATATATATTTTTTTTCTACATTTTGACATTGACATTACTGATTATGATTGTTTTGAAATATAAACTCTTGAAATTCATTACAGATTTGTCTGAGAGTGTCAAAATATACTTACTAGGAAAACGCTCAGTGTAACGCGTTGATGAGCGAGCACAGAACATGCAACATCCACAGTCACGATAAACGACACGGCACAAGACGATTTTCACTGCAACTTTCCAATCTCCATATAAATACTCTGGATGAATATCAGATCCGTTGTGTCGTGACTTTCCTACATACTTTTTCCAGCTTTTGACAACCCATACTAAACTCGTAAAATGACAATTAATACTTGACTGATCGGGCTTAACATGTGTAAAATTTTAGATTATGTTGGTCTTGATCACCATGCAAAATTTGAACTTAATCGGAACATTTTGATTGTCGACCAATCAGAAGATATTATTGATACTTAAGCCAATTGGAGGATTCGGCCTTCGTACTGCATCCGATTTGATATGCGCTAGTTTTACTGTAAATTGTGGACCGCTTGGCAAGGCAGGGATGAAAATGTAGTAAATATTTCAAGATTATGGAATAAAATGTACCTAAAATAACAAAATCTTTTGAAAATAAATACAGATTAGACTGAAAATTGGCAAAAATACATTAAATGTTAGTACCAATGACCATGCGAAGTTTTAAGTTGGTCGGTCAATCGGTTCTAGTTTAAATTACAAAAATCACCGGAAAAATGGTTTCAAATTTGAACCAATGGGAGGATGTGGCTGAAATTTACTAGGAAAACGCTCTGAGTAACGCGTTGATGAGCGAGCACGGATAACGCGCAACACCTCGAACCGAAATTATGTTTATCGAAAATGTCCTTAAAAGCCAATAATTCTTGAATTTCGTCACAGATTTGTATGAAAATCTCCAACAATTCCTAAAATATTGGTCCCAATAACCACGCAAAGTTTTAAGTTGATCGATTGAACCTTTATGATTGAACGATTCCTTGTTAATTTCCAAAAATCACAGGATCTCGTTCAAAAAAATGTTAAACGGTCATATCAGTTTCATAATACGTTTGAAAGTTTCTGCTCTAACAACTTTGAAGTGAAGATTCAAAGATTCCGTGAAATATGAAATTCGAGAAATATGATAGCCAACACGCAAAATATCCTTAAACTGTCGATAACTTTTGAATTTAAACACAGTTTAGTCTGAAAATTGTCAAAAATACAGATAATGTTGGACCCGATGACCATGCAAAATTTTAAAATGATCGGTCAAACGGTTCTGGTTTAAATTTCAAAAAGTACATGAAATATTTTTTTAAATTTTAACCAATGGGAGGATTTGGCTGAAAATTTGTAAAAAAAGAGACAATGTTGGTGTTAATAACCATGCAAAATATAAGGTCGATCACATTTGTCGAAGTCCATTTTCATTTTTCGGCCTATCAGGAGATGTTTATTTAAATTTCAACCAATGAATGGATTTCAAAAAAATTAGGGTCTGCAAACAGAGAAGGTTGGTTTTACATGTGTGCAAAATTTCAGATCGATCGGTGAAACGGTGCGACCTGTGTATCGGCTATTAGCAGCCAAAAACAAAAAAAAAAACAAAAAAAAACAAAAAAAAAAAAAAAAAACAGAGGTCCGTGCCAAAGGAGCCAAAAGGAGACGCTCGCTTCGCTCGCTCAATTATGATTGGGTACAATGTTGGTCTTTGCTAAATTTCAAATTGATCGGACCAACCAATCGAAAGATAATTTTTCTAAAATTTGAACCAATCAAAGGATTCCGTTCAAAAACGATCCCAGGGACCGCATAACTTACGTTAGTATATGTGCAAAATTTCAGATCGATTGATTGTGCTGTTTGACCTGGGCAGCAAACACAAAAAAAACATACAAAAAAACAAAAAAACAAACACACAGAGAAAGTGCCATAAGTGTACCGTGGTGACGCTCGCTACGCTCGCTCAATTATTACTCAAGTTTTTCTTAATACTATTCTCAAACCAACACATTACTTTCTTATCTAGGATTGAGTTACTTAGGTACTTACAAACGTCTAGGTAGGTAAGTAAAAGAAATATGTGAGTGTTTGCTCAGGCTCTCACTGTAGTAATGAATGATTCCGGAGGATGGTTCGCGTTATTACTTCTTTGGTAAAGTCATCAATATCAGTAACATTTTTACTCCTACGTTTTGTTTTGATAGGAGTTTTAAATGGACTTGGTAACTAGCTTTCGAACATACTTATAGACAGTCACAGGTGACAACTGAAAGTAAGGTTAGATTTGATCGACTTTTGATTTTGTTCCTCACAGCACAGTCAGTGCTGTTTAGTTCAGTTTAACAATATGACCAATATATTTATTAGCCATGATAATATTTAATTTCGTAATCAACTTACCTGCAAAATATCACTGATAAGCTGAGCAGGATTTTTCCTACTTCCCACCATTTCTCCAGCTGTCTTCTCTTCAAGGAAGTGTAAATACAATTTGCAAATTGCTTCTTGTAGCTGACTCTGAATGGGAGTAGTAGATTTTCTCAATTTTGATTGATTAACCATGATATCTAAATTCTTAAAACCTTAGCAGGATATTAGAAATAGGTACAAGGAAGACGTCAGACCAAACGTCAGACGATTACCAAAAACAAGAGAAAAAGTTAGGGAATTTCACTTCAAATATGGAAGTTGGCTAAACTGAACAAACAATTCTGAGAAATTGCGGCCGGCGAATAGGAAGCTTGACGGAGTGAAGAACAACATAAAATATATATTTATATTACACTAAAGAACTATAATTGACTTAAATATCTATGGTATACAATTATCCCCATAAAAAACACTTCGTGTAAAAATACCAGCCAAGTCTCTTCAACTAAAAAAAAATATATGAAATCTAAAAATTCTGCACTGAAAAGTATTGATATCAAAAAATTTGCCAAGTCAAAACTTTATTTGAAAATCAAAAAATACTTGGCGCATCGTGTATATAAATAGCTTAGAAGTATAGGCCAGATATAAAATATACATCAAATATACATATACATATAGTATACCTATAATTCACAAAAAAATCGATGCGCCAAGTATTTTTTGATTTTCAAATAAAGTTTTGACTTGGCAAATTTTTTGATATCAATACTTTTCAGTGCAGAATTTTTAGATTTCATATATTTTTTTTTAGTGGAAGAGACTTGGCTGGTATTTTTACACGAAGTGTTTTTTATGGGGATATCACTCCTTTTTTTAGTTTATTATTTACAACTTGTGACGCATATGAAATAAACAATTACTAAATTCTTTTAAAAAAATCGCCATTTACGATTTGGTTACTACTAATGAAAATCTGTTGTATATTCATGTATAGTCTTTCGTGAAGAATAGCAAAGGTTTCATTCCAATCGGCCAACCCAGTTCCGAGATATGGCATATAACACTTCGGTTTTCAAAATGGCTGCTAAACTTACTGCACTGCCACATAGAATTTATATCTACAATTAATGTGTATCATTTTAGGCTTTCTGAATATGTATTCATTGTATAGAATGGGGAATATAATAATTTTTAAATTTGAATGACGTCATTTCCGGGCTCATAAATAAAAACATTCTACTTTGACTGTTCCTATTCCATAAAGATGGCATTCCGAATCATTTGGCGCTAGTTTCGTACTGATCGGTATACCAGTTTTCGAGATACAACGTTACTTCCGGTTTCAAAATGGCGGCTGAAATCTCTGACCCCTTGAATTTTAATTTACACATGATAACATCTTATTAAGTTATTATAAGCTGTCTCAAATAGTATGTATTGTATCAAAATGTAAATTTGTGAGATTTTTAAAATGTGTAACGTCATTTCCGGTTTTGCTATAAGAAACTGCAAATATTACTGATGATAAAACATAAAGTTGCCCGTCTAAATTGTGTGGCGCTGGTTTCGTTCAAATCTATTTAGCCAATATTAAGATAAGATGTCACTTCCGGTTTAACAATGGCGGCTTCCGGTTGGTTTTGTAACAAGTCAAATGATATATCAGAAGTGCATACGTTACATACATATCAAAATAATCGGATCAACCTTTGTTGCCGAAATGCCAATCGATGTATTTCAAATTTCATGACGTCATTTCCGGTTTCGTTAACAAAATGTTTAGTCTTTTGCTACTGATAATGCATATAGTTCACCGTCCGAATCGTTTGGCGCTATTTTCGCTCCAATCGGTTTAGCCGTTGTTGAGATATGACGTCACTTCCGGTTTCAAAATGGCGGCACAAAAAATTCATGGGGTGAAGGTTAAATCAGACGCCAAAAGTGCACACGTGGTAAAAATGTGAGATCAATCGGTTCAGCCGTTTAGGCTGTGGCCTTGTTACCGGATTTGAATTCCAGGAGACTACTACTGAGATTATTATTATTATTATTATTATGAAAACCGCCCTAAAACACTGTTTTCACGGCCCTCTAGCGCGCAAAGGGCGTAACCTATTGTTCCCAAATTTGGTATATGTTGTAGGGTGGGCCATAGCTCGAAATTAAGATATTTCGCAACAATGTGATATTTCCCAATTTTAAGATCCAGTAGGCCGAAAATGCCACTTTGATGCTTACAGTAAAAGTGGGTTGCTCCAGCCTTTTTAAATGAGAGTGTGCGCGCGCCGTACGACTTGGCTGGCGTGGAGCGACCGCTCCACTAGATATTTTATTTTTGTAGTGTGAAATAAATGACATGGTCATTTTTTTAAGCAGAAACACTTTCTTACTAAAAGTGGTCGTTTTTTGGTTTGCCCAATGGAAGCACTGGCTACAATAAAGCATTCTGTTGAGCGTTCAGAGAGAAAAAAAAACTGTGATGTGTACAAGCGTGGAATCATGTAGATGTGCTGGTTGTCTCTCTCTGCTCCATAAAAACATGCTTATGTTATGAGTCAGAGAGAGGCAGAATGACAGGGTCTTTATTCCACCACTGTACACCAGTGTCAGGGATGGGCAGTATCTAAGATACAAGTATCTTAGATACGTATCTTGAGATACAATAGTATCTTAGTATCTGTATCTTAGATACTTTTACGAAAGTATCTTATGAATGTATCTAAGATACATATTTAAAGTATCTTGAATATCTTATTTTTCCAAGATACTTAAGATACTTTAAAACTAAAATTGGTCAAAATATTCCAAATATTTTTGCAAACAAATACCTGAAACTCCATTATAGACGATTTTCTGAGAATGTCACATTAGGTGTCTGGGCAAGCATGAGATCTCAATCTAACTTCCTGTGGACTTTCTGAAGAAGTTCTTTAATTTGTATTTGTTTCTTTGGTAATTAAAAATAAATAATTGGAATGACTATGTTATCACCTAAAAGAGTTTTAAAAATTCTGAATTGACTCATATTTTTTTCCCGAATCTTAATTCTCCTTTTGTTTTGAAGTATCTTGTATCTTAAGTATCTTCAAGATACTATAGTATCTTGTATCTTAAGATACTCTTTAATAAAAGTATCTTGTATCTTGTATCTAAAGAGCAAATAATCAAGTATCTTGTATCTTGTATCTAAGATACTTTTTATAAGTATCTTGCCCATCCCTGACCAGTGTACACACATTTATACCGGGTTGCGCATAAAAAAACGCACAATGGGAGAGACATCGCTATGACGAAACTACTGCATACATTGGGCTGAAACTTTCACATAATATAAACAACATACTAAGGTTTAATGTGTGAAAGTTTCGAAAACATTACATTCATGGTGAAAAAGTTACAGCAGTTCGAATTTGGTTGTCGAAAACTCGATTATTACGGAGCTCAAAAAGGGCGCGTCCAGAAAACGTGCATTGGTTGGGACGCTGTTTATTCAAACATGCGCATGATAACAAGCTGAAAATTTCAAATTTTATGCACAACATATTGCCATCATTAGTGTAAAAATTTCAATAAATTTCACGAAAGTTATGGTACCTTGAAGTTTAGATTTAGCAGAACTAGCGTGAGATAATTACACTTTTTGAAATTAGCGTTCGTAATAAAACTTAGAAATCATACTCTGCTTTTAGGCTCAAATTAAAGACTCCATAACTTTCGTTCCATTGATCCCAATGTATTGACATTCTTACATTATTTAAAACAATATATTTAGTTTAAAATTAAAAATTTAGATTGATATCGCAAGCAGTTTTTAAGAAATAGAGTCTCGGCCAATGGACCATTTCTTTACGTGAGCTATCTAAACCCCGTATAATCGATTTTTCGGCAACCAAATTCGAGTAGCTGTAACTTTTTTCCAACAAAAGTAATGTTTTTGAAACTTTCACACAAAAAAACCTCAGTATGTTGTTTATGTTATGTGAAATTTTCAGCCCGATCTATGCAGTAGTTCGTTATTACATCGATGTATCGCCCATTGTGCGTTTTGTATGCGCCACCCGGTATCATATGAGTGGTCCCAGGTATATTTTTTGATCGAATCCTGTGATTTTTGAAAAAATAACAAGGAACCGTTTGATCTAACAACTTTAAGCTTTGCATGGTTATTGGGAAATATTTTAGGAATATTTTGAGATTGTCAAACAAGTCTGTGAAGAAATTCAAGAATTATTGGCTTTTAGTTTTAATGACATTTTTGATAGACAGAAATTCGGTTCGAGGTGTTGCGCGTATCTGTGCTCGCTCATCAACGCGTTACACATAGCGTTTTCCTAGTTATTATCTATGAATTGCCCCCCCGACGGCTGTCACCTTATCGTGGTGGTGGGGTTTGTGTTGGTCAATGATCCATTGCAGCTACGCCGGCGAGCAAATGCTCATGTGTAAGGGTTACCCATGCCGGACAGATCAGTGGTGAGTCCCAGACCAAGAGCAGCCAGGGTCGGCCTAACCATGCCCTCCCTTGAATTTGTGGACCCCTCGGGCCGGCCTCCCCCCTCGAGATGGTGATCCCCCTGAAATCG
The DNA here is from genome assembly GCA_934045905.1 of Leuctra nigra. Taxonomy (NCBI): domain Eukaryota; kingdom Metazoa; phylum Arthropoda; class Insecta; order Plecoptera; family Leuctridae; genus Leuctra; species Leuctra nigra. The sequence goes on along the minus strand of OW203761.1, from coordinate 65,337,227 downwards.
GGTTTAGCCGGCCCGATCCTCACACCCCCCGGTCCGTCCCCATTCCGGCCTGGCCTTCCCATCAGTGCTGGACTCCCCCGGATCGGGCCCGTTAGGTCGACCCCCTCCCCTTGCCCTCCAATTATGATCAACAAAGTTAAATATAACAATTAATGTGCGCAATATAACCTCGTCGTTGACGCGCCATTAAACCACACTAATCTAATCTAATCTATGAATTGCATAATTCTGTTTCCAGTTGGTCATTTCTTGAGCATCCCCATAGACCATGATGTGCGTTTACATCTCCCGATATAATTACTTGACCTGCCACCTTATCGCGGTGGTGGGGTTTGTGTTGGCCAACGATCCATTGCAGCTACGCCGGCGAGCATATGCTCATGTGTAAGGGTTACCCATGCCGGACAGGTCAGTGGTGAGGTCCAGACAAAGAGCAGCCAGGGTTGGCTTAACCATGTCCTCCCATGAATTTGCGGTCCCCATCGGGCCGGCCTTCCCCCCTCGAAATGGTGATCCCCCTGAAATCGGGTTCCGCCGGCCCGAATCCTTACACCTCCCGGTCCGTCCCCATTTCGGCCTGGCCTTCCCACCAGTGCTGGACTCCCCCGGATCGGGCCCGTTAGGTCAACCCCCTCCCAATGTCCTCCACATAATTCAACAAAGTTTAAAGTAAAATAATTAATGTGCGCAATATAACCTCGTCGTTGACGCGCCGTTAAACCCTATTAATCTAATCTAATCTAATTACTTGATTGTTTCCTATTAAATTGTCATATATAAATTGCCATTCTTCAGTATCTGTATTATGCCATGGGGCACAAACCCCACCGATGGCTGCCACCTTAGCGCGATGGTGGGGTTTGCGTTGGCCAACGATCCATTGCAGCTACGCCGGCGAGCATATGCTCATGTGTAAGGGTTACCCATGCCGGACAGGTCAGTGGTGAGGTCCAGACAAAGAGCAGCCAGGGTCGGCCTAACTTGAATTTGCGGTCCCCTCGGGCCGGCCTTCCCCCTCGAGATGGTGATCACCCTGAAATCGGGTTCCACCGGACCGAATCCTCACACCTCCGGTCCGTCCCCATTTCGGCCTGGCCTCCCCACCACTGTTGGACTCCTTCGGATCGGGCCCGTTAGGTCGACCCCTCCCAATGTCCACCACTTATATCAACAAAGTTAAATGCAAAAATGCAAAAATTAATGTGCGCAATATAACCTCGTCGTTGACGCGCCGTTAAACCATAATAATCGAATCTAATCTGGGGCACAATAGATAGCTATGATTGTAGTTTTTACATTATTTAATTTAATCTCAATTGCCGAAATATCTATTTTGTTAATTTTTTTGTTTAATTCTAATATTTTGAAACCTATTTTTTATCAAAAGGTAACCAATCAGGATAAAAAATACTGGTATTTTGTGAGAAACTTGGCTGATCGATACTCTGTTTGACCTTTAATGCGTGAATAACAAACCGACATACAAAACACAAAAACAAAGATTCTCGAGCAATAAATTTAAAAAGAAGACGAGCGCTTCGCTCGTTAATTAATTTATGGAAGCAAAAGGTTGTCGGTGCGACGATGCGCCCGGGGCGGTGTGACTGGTCCGGGCGTACGACGTGTACGGAGAAGCGGGCCGACTGGACCTCGTGTGTCTCCGTGCATTGAATGCCGTAGTGTCCAGCATCGCGTGTCCACGTCACAGGCACGCCGTGTCTGTCCCGGACTCCCTCGTGTGCCTCCGTGCATTGAATGCCGCAGTGTCCAGCATCACGTCCACGTCACAGGCACGCCGTGTCTGTCCCGGACTCCCCGCACCGTGTCCCCACGGGATGCGCGCGATCGTCCCGACAACCTGCCTCGAGCAGCTCGATTACAGGACTGCGCTACCAGACCCAGCGACATGTCACACAGCTCTAGCGCCAAAGCAACGAAAAAGCACACACACACACACAAATACAACATTTGTTTTATTTAGAAACTTTTTTCAATTGTTTTCGTTTCCATCATTGCTGCAACTTCGATTGGTTTATCTGCTTTGATTGATAAGATAATTAGCATTTTAATTTATTTATGAGTGAAGTTAGATTAGATAAATGGCTGATAGGTGGCAGCACAAGCTAACTACTGTTAGCCGCTTGTAGTTGGTGGCGCTCTCGATAGATGGCGGTACGATATTATTTGAGTAATCCGACTTTAGGCCGAGATGGGTAACAAAATGACGTCATTTCCGGCTTTGATTTCCGATACAAAAGTAGCGCGAACCACAACTGTCATCAGCTGTCAGAATTACAGCACAGAGTGTTTACATGAATAAAAATGACCCAAAAATTGAATTTTATAATGCTTATTTGGAAGTAATATGGAAAGTAGTGAGTTATAATCAATTGTTCGTGAAGTAATAATTGATAATGACTTTTAGAGGCTACTGTCATTATTTTTAGGTTATACTAGGTATACCTAGACCATGGAGTTATATTGTCCTAGACTAATCATCCTAAGCTAAATAAGTTTTCAACTAGCTAGGTACCTACCTACCTACTACCTAGCACAAATCGCACATGACTGTGCACTGTATAATACGTTAAAGTGCATATAGGTATATCTGTGCATTTATTAGTTTGTTGTATTAACATCAGGGTTACGATTTCTACTGTGACTACTGCATGAGTAGCTAACCTTACCTTTAACGCTATTTCTGCTCTCATGTTAACGCAAGCCTGAAATCGTCTCTTGTTTTAACAAGAAAACTTGTTAAACTACTACTGGCAGGGCTACTACTGGGCAGCCTAAGTAAAAATCTCTATGAGTAGACAAATTCGAACCTGCAAAAATTAAAGCTGGGCAACTTAAAAAAAAACTCTATGGTTAAGGCCGATGCACAATTGACGCAGATGGCCTATGGACACGATGTTTAGGTGTGTGTGACGTCTGTGTCGTCCGTCCGCGTCCGAATTGTGAACAGCAGAGTGAATTTGTCATACCTAAACATCATCCGTATTGTCCGTCTGCGCCAATTGTGCATCGGCCTTAAAGGAAGAATTAAAACTTGTGAAAATGTCAAAATAAAAAATTACAACCGGGACCCCCTCGCACCATTGTCCAGGGCTCTACCTACTGCTAGCAGGATGGGTTGTTTACCGAATATAATTCCGTGACTGTACATTGTAGACTGAGCAAAACATGTAGCAATTGAAGCCGTGACAACCGTAATGCGGCATTCAGCGTTACCTCCCACGGCCAGAAACTCCACGGTTTCAACTCCCGCTTACTGCAGGGTACGGCTTGAGCTTTCTACACTATACGTCTTCGGGATTCCACCTTCAATCTTGGGCCTTCACTTCAGTGATGTTGGCTGGCCGGTCCTGACACCTCAATTACACTCTTCTTCTTTTTCTAATATACTGCCGTGTTACACGTCATAAGAAATGTAAATGCAATTTTTGCAGTTTTTCAGGTTACCTATATCACTTTATGGGTTAATATTTTCTCCTCTTTCCAAAGCAGTATGAAATTTGAGAAACAGTAAAGAAAAGCAATGTATCGGCCAGTATTAAGCTAAAAACAACGCAAGAACTAGGTAATTTGTCAAGAAAAAGTGAGAAACAGTAAAGCCAACAACGTATCAATAGTAAGTAGACAAGGAAAATGCAAGGCACACAAAAATATATTACAGAATGTTGGTCAGTACACAATTTTAGCTTAAAAAAACATTTTTTTAAATTTACGAAAAGTTCAAAAACAGCTCTCGGAATATTTTTTCTCAACAATCTGGTTGATACGTTGCTTATATCCGTAACATGGCAGTAGAGATAAAAATTCTAAAGAATTAGCTTTTGTAGAATATTCCTGAGAATGTCACAAAACGTGTGCCATTTATTTACCCATACTTTGAAATTATAATGGAGATCTGTTGACAATTATATTTATTCATGTTTCTTTTATGCATGCTGAGAGCACCATACTTTGAACTGGACTGTAGAAAGTCGAATATTTATTTATGTGAGTTAGAGTTATTTGACACTTTTGGCCTTGAACTCTTTTTTCTATTTTTTGTCGAAACAGATCACAGGTCATTGCTCAAATTGTGCTAAAATTTCATTTAAACTGTTGGTCTTTGAATTCCACTGATTGGTTAAGTTATTAAAAATTATAAAAAAAATAAAATAAATTAGGTACTTTTGATTGGTTGAAAATTCCAAATGTATGGAAAAGGTAAGCTGAAACTTTGAAGGTCACCAACACATCAAAGTGCACTCACAAATCTCACTTGTCAACACAATTACAAAAAGCCTATTACATTATTACCTCTAGCGATTAAATGATAAAAGAATATTATACATTGAATTGAACACTTAACAGGCCAAAATTTTCATAACTTTGCTTACTTTTCAATCATTGACAATGAGTTTTAATTCTGTGGGTGGTTACTTGTGCCAACTTTTGATACCTACTCAATACATTTCGAGCCTGTTATAATTTTATTGTAATACCATTTAATAATAATCTTTATCCCAGTTCCAAGAACTGGTGATTTTTAATATAAAATTATGCATTGTGGAATAAAATAAAGGGATCATCGAGGAAACTGGGGAAGATAGTAATATAACAGACCAAAGTTAAATTGATGGAAGTATGTTTATTTAAAATTCATAGATATTGCATAGGTTAAGGACCTAATGAGATTTTTATATATTAAATTTATAACAATGCAATTTGTAATATATTATTTTTAAAGCTAGGTATCGAAAAAAAAATAGAAGAATCATGAATTGAAAGATGAGATATGGCTTATATGATATTATGGTGAAACCAGGGGAATGTACCTGAAAACCTGAAACCAAAACCGTATTACTTTTTTGTCTTAACCTGAATCATTATGGTTTGGGTCTTTGTGAACCCAAACCTGAATCCAAACTAATACTTTTTCGAGATTTTTATTGGTTTGCATCAACCTCCACTAAAAATATTGACAAAACATGACTTGTGTCCCAAATTCGTTTTTATGCGAGTTAAAATAAAAAATCTTCCTGCGGAGCAAACAGGATGTCCGACAACCCAATTTTGCACCTTCCCCCCCAACCCATTTCACAGAATAGTTAACCTTTCCCTTAGTCCCTTGGATGGGACCTTTAAGTAAGTTACATAATTTTATTGGAAACATAATTTTTTTTAAATAAAATAATACGTATTTCTAAAAAAAAAAGCCCAGAACCCTACCAAAAGAATTGATTTTTCTGATGAAAATTTGTGTATCTGTTTCCTAAAACCTGGGTTCAAAATGAAAATTTATTGGTTTTAAACTTGAACATGTATAAACGTACACTGATTATTCTTAGCGTGGCCGTGAACCTGTACCCATATTTTTTTTTGCCTAAACCCTAACTCATAAACCCGAAACCTTGTGTTGATAGAAAATGTAGTTTTAGTAATTTTAAATATTTTTTAAATTTTTATTTAGGCGAGATTATTGATGAAGATTTTTTTGTCTCATTTTCATAATAAAAAACAAAGAATGAATGTTATGAATGTACGTAGCAAGTTTGCTAGGTAGCAATTGAATCAAAATGAAATATGTGGATTTTTTTGTATTAACTGCTATGTAAATAAGACTTGATCACTGACAAGGTGACACTAATATCTCAGTCATTCAAGATAATGGATTGTTTGATTGCTCATGAAATAGAAATTCAACAGACTGATATTTAACATGAATATAAAAGTTGTGAAATAAAAGAAGTTCAATGATTCTAAAAGCTATGTGCTTTAACAGCGATAATATTGGAAGAACATCCTAGTATTAACTCTTCTAGTATGTCCCATGATAATGTGGCAGTAGAAAGATATTGTTTAAATCAAATTACATTCAAAGTCTTGATCCAATACTGTTTAGGTTCAATTCCTTGTTCTACTTGGATAAGTAGGACAGTTTAAGTATTGTAGGAGTTACTGGACATCTGGTAATAAACAAAATAAACATTGTACTCGAAGATTCCATTGCCATGTTATCATGGAATAGACTATCGCTTTGGAAAAAACGCCAAAAAACCGCAGCAGGATGTGTGAGGCATTCTCTTCCAATGCACATTGCTTTGCAAATGAATTTGAGATTTAATATGACTTAGATTTGAATAATGACAAAATATTTGTATCTACCCGAGATCAAAAGAACAAATGCAGCTACTGCACTGGCCTACTGGCCTTTGTGAATTCATATAATTAATGAGCAGATGTCATTATTAATTCTTATATAATAAACTATTATATAATAAACTATAGAGTAAAAACATATCAACTCAACTGAAAAAACGTGAAAATTTTCACGTACCTCTTCGATTTAACTGAAATTTGGTAAGATTGTTAGTTATACCAAAGTAACACATACATATTTTTTTGTTTGCCCCTAACCTTGCCCACTTTTGGGTAATGCCGTGTCAAAAATTTTCAAATTTTGCATGTAGAGCTTTATTTAAACATTTATATTGGAAAAAGTATACAACCTAGAGACTTGCTTTTTTTAGGAAATGTAGGTATTTACTTCCTCTATTCAATAAAATTTTGTGTATTTACAAAAAAAATAAAAAAGTGGGGGGGTCGACCAAATTTTGACTTTCGTCGGCCCCCCCTCAAAAAGCACCTTTTTTATTTTTTTCAAAAAAAATTCTTATCATCCTTATGGTATGTTCTCAATGTACAGCAAGTTTCAGAGTGGGCACGGAAATCGTCTGGGAGTTATGAGAAGAAATGTTAAGACGTTTTGAAAAATAGTGCATTTTTGGAGTGTATAATTAATCAGTAATTTGGCGTTCAATAAATATATTACAAAATCAATGCAAAGGCAAGTTATTTTGTTTATGTATCAAAGTGAATTACACATTTTCAATGTGTTTTCAGGTTTTAAGAACAAATAGTACAGGTAGTACTATAATACTCCTACCATGTATTAAGACAAAATTCGGATCATGAAACAAACACATGCACAATGCAGTTTTTAATATTATTCGTAGAGAAGTAACTTCAGTATAACCAATTTTGAAGTAAATGTTTTCAGTTTGGTGTTTACTAATTTTACTTGACTGCATTCATCAGCCACCTCAACCCATCTTCAGGGAGGTACACAATAGACCAGGGTTAGGTTTTATTACTTTATTGCTTTCTACCCCAAATTGAAACACTGCGTTCGTCTCAATTCTTCAGTGTGGTTTTGATTTTCAAACATTGAAGACGCATTCGAGCTAGTTTTGTACGAGTAAAACCGATAGGTGTGCAGTTCAGTGCTTTTCAAAATGCCGAAAATCAAGATATCGCCTCGGAAATCGCTAAGTTTAAAATTTTGGTGTTGTAATCCTTTTAGCATAACCAAACATAGAATAAACTCTGATCTTCGAGCTGTTTCCACGGTGTTGCGCTTGAAGATACCTCACGTTCCTGAGGGAGCCAAGCTATGTCGAGGATGCAGAAGAAAACTGACAGCTCTAGACAAGCCATTGGCGCCGGCATTGGAAGAGGTCACCGATACGATTAGCGTCAGTACATCGTCCAGCTCAAGTGACCCGGGAACGTCCCAATGCAAGTCGCCTCCACTTGGTCAGCACGCAGCTGGACCGTCGTTCGAGCAAGAGGTGGTCGTTTCCGCATTTAAACGGGGCTTAGAATTAATTGACGAGTCCCCAATTGTTGTAAAAAAGTTGTGCCAGAAAAAATACGCCAAGGATAAAAGTAAAAAAGTACTTAAAGCTATTTCAGAGTCAATTTTTAGTGGCCCATCCACCAGCGATACGTCTGAGCCTCAAGAGATCGATCAAGCAGAAAGTGAAATATTGACACAACTGAAGGAAAAGTTCGACTCTGAAACAAATAAAAGTGTAAAAGTGCAAGTTCTCACCGTTCTTCCTCGGAGTTGGACAATTCAAAAAATTCAAGATGAGTTCGGGGCTTCTAATTACATGGTCAGGAGAGCCAAGCAATTAGTTAAAGAGAGAGGAATAATGTCAACTCCTAATCCCAAACCTGGGAAGCCGCTGGCTCAGACAGTTGTTGACGATGTTGTTAGATTCTACAACAATGATGATGTCAGTCGGGCAATGCCAGGAGCTAAAGACTTCAAATCCGTGAAGTTGGATGGGAAGAGAGTGCACCTCCAGAAGCGTCTTATTTTGTGTAATTTGAAGGAGATTTATAAACTGTTTAAAAGTACGTTTCCTCAGCACCGAATTGGATTTTCTAAATTCGCGGACTTACGCCCTAAAGAATGTGTGCTGCCTGGCGCAAGTGGTACACACAGTGTTTGTGTGTGCACTTACCATCAAAATGTTAAGCTAATGATGTTAGGAGCAAAGATCGCCGACCTGACCGCTGAAGACGTTCAACTAAAATCATATCGTGAATGTATTTCAGCGATTATTTGCAACCCTCCCCAAGAGTCTTGTTTTTTGAGGGAGTGTAATTATTGTCCCGGAACTTCGTCTTTTAGAGAAAAACTTGCCTTCCTCATGGATGAAAAAGCTGTCGAAGAAGTGACATTCAAGAAGTGGACGTCTGTCGACAGATGTAGTTTAGAAACGGTAACGACGGGTGTCGAAGAGTTTCTAGACAATTTCTGTGAATCGCTCAGCGTTCTTGTGAGACATTCATTCTTGGCAACACAGCAGTCGGCGTATCAGAAGGAAGTCAAGTCTAAGCTTCAGCCTGGAGAATTTTTGGTGGTGTGCGATTTTGCTGAAAATTATGCTTTTGTTTTGCAAGATGAGGCTCAAGGCTACCACTGGAACAATTCTTCAGTAACATTACATCCGTTCGTGGCCTACTATATCAGGGATGGCGAGGAGCACCACACGAGTTTTGTCATAGTTTCTGAGTCTCTTAAACACAACACTGTTGCTGTCCACTTGTTCCAGAAAAAACTCATTGACTTTTTGACAACCACTTCCGGGAAAACACCAAAGAAGCTTATTTACTTCTCCGATGGTGCAGCATCGTAATACAAAAATAAGAAAAATTTCAGTAACATCTATCACCACCAAGAGGATTTCGGTATGCAAGCTGAGTGGCATTTTTTCGCAACATCTCACGGAAAGGGACCTTGCGATGGCGTCGGTGGAACGGTCAAGCGTTTAGCTGCACGTGCAAGTCTTCAGAGGCCTTATGATTCGCAAATCATGACACCGCATCAGCTCTATGATTGGGCACAGCAGAACATCCCTTCCATCACCTTCGCATACTGCACTCTTAGCGAACATGAGGCTCAAGAAAAGCTGTTAGATGAGCGCTTCAAGAAAGCAAGAACGATTCCTGGCACTCAGAAGATTCATTCTGTTATTCCATCTTCCGATTTCACATTGTCCACTAAGATCTATTCATTTTCCGATCATTCCAAACTTGTATCAATGACCATTTCATAAGAATCAGAAATCCTAACATGTCCGGTGGTTTAGCCTTTCCACGATAAAAAAAAAGTCCTCATACAATGGTTGAGACCTTGGCGATCGGTTATGAGGCTTTAAACAAACGTCAACCAAATTTTCTTTTATATGGAAATTGTTTATCTAGTGGAGCGGTCGCTCCACCCAGCCAAGTCGTACCGTACACTCACAGTCACTCAACATACCGTAAATGCCTAATAAACTGAGGAGCAGACCAAACACTTTTACTGTAAGCAACAACATAGCATTTTCGGCCTACTGGATCTCAAAATTGAAAAATCTCACATTGTTGCGAAATATCTTAATTTAGAGCTATGGCCCACCCCACCCCATATAACAAATTTGGGAACAACAGGTTATGCCATTTGCGAGCTAGAGGGCCGTGAAAACAGTGAAATTACACCCCTTTTAAAACCTATCTGATGATATCACGAAACACCGCTATCACCGCCACAGCCTAAACGGCTAAACCGATTGACTTGAAATTTTTACCACATGTGCACTTTTGGCGTCTGGGGTGCCTTTTTATAAAACCAACCGGAAGCCGCCATTTTGAAACCGGAAGTGAAGTCATATCTCGAAAACGGCTACACCGATCGGAATAAAACTATCGCCAAATGATTCAGACGGTCATCTTTATGGAATATCAATAGTCAAAATATACATTTACTATTACCGAAACCGGAAATGACGTCATAAAAATGAAGAATCAGACTTGAATCACCTCTTACTACAATAACTACATATTCAGAAAGCTTATAATGATACTTAACATTTATAAAAATAAATTCTAGGTGGCAGTAATTTCAGCCGCCATTTTTAAAAAAGGAAGTGATGCCATAACTCGAAAACGGTTGGACCTATTGGAACGATGCTTTCGCAATTCTTCATGGAATATCATTTTAAGCTTATATTTAGTACCAAACACAATTTTTCGTAGTACCCAATTCGGAAATTGCCTATTTTTTTAAAGGAATAAGTCACAAGTTAGGAACAAGTTGTGTAAATAAACTAAAAAAATTATTGATATCCCCATAAAAACACTCCGTGTAAAAATACCAGCCAAGTCTCTTAACTATAAAAAAAATAGAAGAAATCTAAAAATTCAGCACTGAAAAGTAGTGATATCAAAAAAAGGGCCAAGTCAAAACTTCATTTTAAAAACCAAAATATACTTGGCGCATCGTTTTTAAGGGCATTATAGGTATAGGCACATTTAATTTCTGGCATATACTATACTACTATATACACGATGCGCCAAGTATATTTTGGTTTTTAAAATGAAGTTTTGACTTGGCCCTTTTTTTGATATCACTACTTTTCAGTGCTGAATTTTTAGATTTCTTCTATTTTTTTATGGTTAAGAGACTTGGCTGGTATTTTTACACGGAGTGTTTTTTATGGGGATAGTCTTTACATATGAGCGCGGATAATAAGAAGAAAATTAATTAGCTCAGTAAGTGATTTGAGACCATTAAAAGTTGAAATCAAAAGTGTAAAGCATAAAAAATTAAATTATTATTAAATAGCAATAAAAACTAGTACTTAGGAATAATAATAATATAAATTATATAATAATAATTTGAAAATAGTATTGAAAATGTGCTAATTTACTTTGAAATATAGGCAAAATAACTTTCTATTGCAGTAATTTTACTCCAAGAATGCATATTTTTCAAAACGTCTTAACACTTCTTCTCATAACTCCCAGACGATTTCCGTGCCCACTCTGAAACTTGCTGTACATTGAGAACATACCATAAGGATGATAATACATTTTTTTGAAAAAAATAAAAAAGGTACTTTTTGAGGGGGGGCCGACGAAAGTCAAAATTTGGTCGACCCCCCCACTTTTTTATTTTTTTTGTAAATAAACAAAATTTTATTGAATAGAGGAAGTAAATACCTACATTTCCTAAAAAAGATCAAGTCTCTAGGTTGTATACTTTTTCCAATATATATGTTTAAATAAAGCTCTACAGGCAAAATTTGAAAATTTTTGACACGGCATTACTCAAAATTGGGCATGGTTAGGGGCAAATAAAAAAATACGTATATGTTACTTTGGTATAACTAAACATCTTACCAAATTTCAGGTAAATCGAAGAGGTACATGAAAATTCTTCAGTTGAGTTGATATGTTTTTACCCTATATCCTGTTAATTAATTATATTTAATAAAATTCAATTGTGAATTTAAATCAGTCTTAGGTCTTTTAAAGTAAATTAAATTAAATTTTTTATTTGATTTGATGATGATGAATGATGATGAAATGATGATGAAAAATCAAAGAACTAATAAGCATGTGCAAACAACTGCTTTAACAAGGTTTAGAAGTAGAAGAAGTTTTTAGTTATAAGAACAAAATCATAATTAAAACCCAGTAAGAGCTGAAAACAAGGAGATTTACGTATACAATGCTATGAGGTATCCTTGTATGACTTGGACACAAGAAAGGAACATAGTGAAGAAGTTAAATTGGAAGATGTATAAATTTAATTGGGAAGTAACTAGTAAAGAAAGAGGTCAGACAAATGGAAGTGAGACACTATATGATACAATTTGAATACTGATAAGTATGATGGTTAAGCTGAAAGATATTTCGCAAGGGCAAAAAAGGAAGCCTCTAAGTAGTGGGAAGGAACCAGTGAGAGCAGAGTAAACTTAATAATGCATGCATACTATAGTCAAAAATTTACCAACAGCAGTCTACCAAATATAAGCTACATTACTCCTCATGCATCACTAAAACTTAACAATACTTGCATTACCAGAAAAATATTGCACTTATTGATATAAAATTACAGTATATATTAAATTGTTTAAGGAGGGCATTCAAAGTCTACAGCACTATTGTAAGAGAGAGAGACACATCGCTGATGGTGTAATTGATGGCACCTGATACATTTAACAACCTGTGGATCAGCTGCCAGAACTGGGCCCGAACAAGTAACACATTTTGTTTTTGAGTATCTGTGATTTTGTAAACAATTTTTTGCCAATGTCTGGTATATTTTTTTCCTATAATGACTTGTATTAATATTATCAGTAAGGGGTTTATCATTCAATATACAAGACATATAGTAGCAAAGAAATACCCCACAGCTCATTGCATCAGACTGTAGCGCATGTGGAGGGCAGAGGATTTGCCAAGACTCAGAATTACCTAAACGTTGATTAAAAAACACCTTCAGTAAACGAATATACTCTAAGGTATAACTATTTCCAACTGTATGACTACTACTTAACGAGTCATAAACTTCCAGAACATGACTGCTGGGTTTGCAAACAATTAGAATCCAGTGTATATTGGAAACATTTGTAGGAATTAAAACTACTCTCGCAGCAGAAATATCAATTCCACTCAATATGTTTGTGCCATCACAACCATGTTCCAGTGCCCATTGATTAAATGCTGTAAAGTACCTAATGTTGTCCAAAGGATTGTGATGATTACAAATTTCATACGTGTAACCGAAAATGATCATATTAGAAAGCCAACCTGTTTTAAAATCTGCATCGTTCCTTTGGAGGGCTGCCATGTCGTTAGCATCTACCTCTGGTTCCAAGGACTTGAGGTCAGAAAAAGCTATATGCACGTGGCCTTGGGTTACTGCATGGTAAGCAGTAAAATGTAATAAAATCTCAAGTAGAGCAACATAATTTAACTCTGGTGTGAATGGCTTAATCCGGCTACTATATGTGTGAACAGCGGTGGAATTAAATCTCTTATATGACGGCATTACAGGGGGAGGTCCTAATTTTGAAACTACAGTGGATTGCTTAGCCCGAGGAACAGTTACTGTACTTTTGGGGGCAATTGACATATTATTGGCTTTTACAATGTTCGTAATATCATCCAACACAGATGTTTGTTTAATATTCGAGTCCCCTGAATGCGTGGAATTTATTGCTAACAGTGACGCCCTAATACCTTTTTTGTCGTCAAATGAAGGGTTTTGTAAAGCAGATGTAGATGGTTTTCTAATTGCTGTAGTACGGCGAAATTTATGCTTTGACTGCAGTTCGAATTTTTTACTTGTAAAACTTTTAACGTGGGACTCATTGGCTTAAGGTATCTCAATTTGGTAGCAGCAATACCTCTGCACTGAGAAACAAGAGAACTTAATGTTTTCTCTACATTGTGCATTAAAAGTTTGCTAATGGATTCATCATTAATGAAGCCTCTTAGTTCCTCAATGTGTTCGATACATTTTGCACGAGATCTTGGCAAATCATCAATGAGAGATTCAGTATAATTATTAATTGGATTTGTAATGATAGGAAACGATGAATTAGAGTCCACATGATCACTACAGACAACGTTCAAGGATGCGGGGACTGGTACTTTATTTAGTTTTCTGTTTCTAAATGAATGTATTTTATGGATATGCTTGCAGATGCCACTCAAATCAGGACATGAGCAATGGTACATGTGACCACAAAGACCTATACAAGTGTTTTCTAAACATATTTCAAAGCAAAAATCAAAATTACAACTATCTCTTTCAACTGTTACAAAATAAATAACTTCACAATTAGTCTTGTTTTGAGACAAAACTTTCCAGGAAAAACCGCTAACATCTACCTGAGAAATATTGTCATCAGGAATGTGCACCCCGCGGATGTGACGTTTACCAAAAGACGCAGGGACATCAGACTTAGCTTCATTGGTTAGAATTCTTTTTTTATTTTCTAAGTATCTATCCCTCTCCATTTCAAATAATACTTTTAATAAAACATCTACCCTAGCATTTTGCTTTCGTTGGAAGAATTGAGTTTTTAATTTATTGTGAAATGACTCACAGTACATGTTAGTATGCGTATTTGAATGAGGGAAATTTCTATGACAGTATGCCCAAACTTCTGGTCTATTTGAATAATATGTGACAAAATAATCTACAAAACCAGGACACAAATGCTTGAATTTATTTATAAAATTATTCAAAAGAGTATCAAACTGATAAACATTCCGCTCTTTCAAAATAACTTCTAAGGCAGTGAAGACGTCCCTCTGTAAGCTTTGATCATGAATGTGAAGACCAATGTTTTTTTGCCAAGCGCGTTTAACATGCCACACACAGAGAAAGTGGTGCCTTGCTTTTTCACCAAAGGCATTCTTAACAGATTGCCATCCTCTTTGGTCATCATCTGTCATAAGGACATTGATATCGATACCATCGGGGCATCGTGAAGCAATGTTTGAAAAGCATGAAGTTAATGTTGCGGTTTTGTCGTCATTGGTAATGAAGTGAGCAACCGGGTAACCGTAACCGAATTCATCAGGAACAACAAATGTATACAAATAATAGCCATATTGAGTAGTGCTATAGGTTGAATCCAAACATAAAATCTTCACTGAACCCTGCTTCATCATTTCTAACTGTTCTTTAGTTTGAATACCTACAACAAATAAATCTTTACTATACGGCAAATTATCTAAATCCGTATTACCTACAACGGTGTCTCCTCCCATTGGTTTATATACAATGATGGAGTCGTCTTTCTGTTCTAATTTACCTTGAATAAAAACTGCAACCGATGTAGCATCATCGGCTAAACGTCCCTTTGCTTTCAATGCACTGTCAAACTGATTCAAGTACCTCATGGATACTTGATGAATTTTTTTTGGAAATAGCGTACCATCTCTCTTGTCCAGAAGACCAGCATCTTCCTGCATATCTAGTTTGATTTTACGTTTTGACACACCATCATTTAATTTGCCCTCAATAAAGGATCGAGTATCCTCTTGATATTGATGATATTTTACATTTTCAAATTTTAAATCATGGGTATGGGACTTTATCTAGTGGAGCGGTCGCTCCACGCCAGCCAAGTCGTACGGCGCGCATACTCTCAAATAAAGGCTGGAGCAAACCCACTTTTACTGTAAGCATCAAAGTGGCATTTTCGGCCTACTGGATCTTAAAATTGGGAAATCTCACATTGTTGCGATATATCTTAATTTCGAGCTATGGCCCACCCTACAACATATACCAAATTTGGGAACAATAGGTTACGCCCTTTGCACGCTAGAGGGCCGTGAAAACAGTGTTTTAGGGCGGTTTTCATAATAATAATCAGTAATAATCTCAGTAGTAGTAGTAGTAGTAGTAGGCTGGAGCTAAAATCCGGTAAACAGGCCACAGCCTAAACGGCTGAACCGATTGATCTCACATTTTTACCACGTGTGCACTTTTGGCGTCTGATTTAACCTTCACCCCATGAATTTTTTGTGCCGCCATTTTGAAACCGGAAGTGACGTCATATCTCAACAACGGCTAGACCGATTGGAACGAAAATAGCGCCAAACGATTCGGACGGTCATCTATATGGATAATCAATAGCAACAGACTAAAATTTATGTTAACGAAACCGGAAATGACGTCATGAAATTTAATTCATCGATTGGCATTTCGGCAACAAATTTGATCCAATTATTTTGATATTTATGTAACGTATGTTCTTTTGTGATATTATTTGACTTGATATAAAACCAACCGGAAGCCGCCATTTTGAAACCAGAAATGACATCATATCTTAATAACGTCTTAATAGATTTAAACGAAACCAACGCTAAACAATTTAGACGGTCAACTTTATGTATTATCATCAATAATATTTGCAGTTTCCCATACTGAAACCGGAAATGACGTCACACATTTTAAAAATCGCACAAATTTACATTTTGATGCAATAAATATACTATTTGAGACTGCTTATAATAAAATGAAATCATGTTTAAATTATAATTCAAGAGGTCAGTGATTTCAGCAGCCATTTTGAAATCGGAAGAAACGACGTTATATCTCGAAAACTGGTTGACAGATCGGTATGAAACTAGTGCCAAACGATTCGGAAGGACATCTCTATGGAATAGGAACAGTCAAACTAGAATTTTCCTATTTATGAGGCCGGAAATGACGTCATTCAAATTTATAAATCATTATAATCCCCTCCTATACAATAAATACATATTCAGAAAGCTAAAAATGATACACATCATTTATAGTTATAAATTCTATGTGGCAGTGCAGAAAGTTCAGCGGCCATTTTGAAAACCGACGTGTTGCCATATCTCGGAACTGGGTTGACCGATTGGAATGAAACCTTTGTTTTTTTCATGAGAATAACCAAATTGTAAAGGGTAATTTTTTTTAAAGGATTTAGTAATTGTTCATGTGATATGTGTCACACGTAAGTTGTAAGAATAAACTAAAAAAAGTAGTGATATCCCCATAAAAAACACTCCGTGTAAAAATACCAGCCAAGTCTCTTCAACTTAAAAAAAATAATGAAATCTAAAAATTCTGCACTGAAAAGTAGTGATATCAAAAAATTAGCCAAGTCAAAACTTTATTTGAAAATCAAAAAATACTTGGCGCATCGTGTACATAAATAGCTTGGAAGTATAAGCCAATTATAAATTATACATGAAATATACATATACATAGTATACCTATAATGCCCTAAAAAAACGATGCGCCAAGTATTTTTTGATTTTCAAATAAAGTTTTGACTTGGCTAATTTTTTGATATCACTACTTTTCAGTGCAGAATTTTTAGATTTCATTATTTTTTTTAAGTTGAAGAGACTTGGCTGGTATTTTTACACGGAGTGTTTTTTATGGGTATATTCTACATTAAGAACACCATTATTTATTGCCACTAGCATTCGAGCTGGGCAGTCAAAATCAGGAACTTGACCTTTTGTCCATTTCTGTGAAGTGAGCCTGTAGTGATAATTTTTCATCCTATGAGTTTTATTTTCAACATCGAATTGACATGTATAGTAAGTGTGTGCTGTATCGCCACGATTTGAACTACTTGAATTTGTAAAACTAGAGAATTTTTTGATTTCCTCCTCTGCCTTCCACTTTTTAAATAAGGCCATGTTTTTTTTTTTTTTTTTTTTTTTATTGATACACAATATAATACATTTAAATTATAACAAAAACATAGAGAACACCACAAAGCCACGAGGGCTCATCTGTGGAACGCTAGATACCAAAACAAAATATAGTCACATCGTCAATGGTCTTGTGCACATAGCAATAACATAATATGAAAAACAATCAAGAAAATAGTACAATTAAACTTAATAAAATTAAAGTAAGAAAAATCCAACCGCGTGATTAACAGCGCAGAAATCACAAATTAACACATTTACAGAAATAAGTTTGATACAAAATAACACAAAAAAGTACATAAAAAACTGCGTGAAAGGAGAACCTTTCCAATTTATTCACCTAAAGCAATTTTACAATATATGAAACACGATTCCCTACATCAAGTTAAGTCTGCAAGATTTTCTAGAAGCCATTTTTTAACACATAATTTGACTGATCTGTACTTATCAAGTGATGCAATGTTATTGGGTATTTGGTTAAAAATAAAAGGGATTAAATATCCAAGTGTCCTCTTTCCATTTTTGTTTCTGTATGCCGGAATAATAAATTTTTCTTTATTTCTCAAGCGTGCATTCATAGTATCGTCCAAATGCCTATTTTTATAATCGTCAATATAATAATATTTTAAGATTAGTCTATATAAAAATAACTCAGCAAGCGGCAACAAATGTAATTCTAAATATATTTCGTTAATAAGGTTATAATTTTTTAGGAGGTTGGGAGGTGCAATTGACTTTATAATTTTATCTTGTATTTTGGAAACCTTCTTAATAAAATACTCCGATGAACTACCCCAAGCCAACAGTCCATAGGACATAATTGACTCAGCTAAAGCATGATAGAGAGTTTTCCTTAAGCCAAAGGGCAAGTAATACTTTACATTAAATAAGGCATAAGCAACCGACCGTAATCGGCTGCAAATTGAATTGATGTGTAGTTGCCATGTAAAAAATCTATCTATTTTTACACCCAAATAAGTATGACTCTCGACACTTTCAATAATATCAGTGCAATTGAAACAACTCCAATTAATTACCCTATGCAAACATTCATATGAATGAGAAACAATCTTTACATTAACATCTCTGTTTCTATTTAATGGAGAGCAGATATGCATGATTTTAGTCTTACTGGAGTTACATATTAAATTGTGATCATGCGTCCAACGGAGAACATTTGAAAAATCCAATTGCAACGTAGCTCTTGCACTTTCTAGATGGGGATGGGCAGCAACCAGAACTGTGTCATCGGCATACATGTAAATACGACAATTGGAAACACAACTAAACATTTTATTAACATAAATTAGGTAAAGAGTGGGACCCAAAATCGAGCCTTGGGGCACCCCAGATGTATTCTCCGCTAAGTGACTGGAGCATTCACCCATTGTTACTCGAAAGGTCCTACCACCTAAATAACTTTTGAACCAATTTAGTAGCGGACCTCTGACACCAATTCGATCCAAGGCCTTAATCATTTTTTTATGGTTTATTGTATCAAAGGCTTTAGAGAAATCTATAAAAAGAGCTACTATATGATTATTTTCGTTAAGATTTGAGTTTACAAAATCTGAAAATTTGATTAAAATATCGGACGTACTTTTCCCTCTTTGAAAGCCAAACTGGTTATCACTAATAATTCTGTATTTTTCTAGGTATTCAACTAATTTATTAGCAATACAACGCTCCATAACTTTCTCAATTGAAGGCAACAATGAAATTGGTCTGTAATTAGAGAAAATTAAGTGATCACCCTTTTTAAACACAGGCTTAACAATGGATTGTTTTAGTTGTTGTGGAATTACACCAGAATCCAACGTCGCATTTATTAGCTTCGCCAACACAGGACTGATTACATCAGCTAAATGTTTCAAATCTCGTACACGAAACCTATCACATCCAGGTGCTTTATTGGAGGTCATCTCAGAAATAATAACGAATACACTGTCTTCGGTCACGCGAGGCATGTACATCGACTGTAATTGAATGCAAGTTTGAGAATTATTTACCAGGGTTTGTATTTCGCATTTGTGTTCCAAGGAAGCAACATCCCTCACAAATGACCTTGCAAATTCACTTACAATGACATCGGCGGAATGTTTCCTCCCCATATATTGCCCTATAATCTCATCTACCGACTTTTGTTTACTTTTACCCAGCAACATATTCATTTTCTGCCAAGTAAGTTTTAAATCGCCTTTGACCCGTTCAAACTCATTTTTATAAAACTTTATTTTCGCAATATTGATCTCTTTTCTGACTTGGGATCTCAACTTTTTATAGGTCCTGGCAAATGAGTGTCTGAGGTTGCTTTTACAGCTTTTCCATTTTTTAAATACATTATCCCTCTCCCTCATTTTTTTAAAAATCTCCTTATTCATCCAACTTTTCTGCATCCTTTTACTCTTACACACTGCATCACTTGTGAAGGTAGCCTCGTCATAGCATTGTGTTACTGCTTCCATAATACTCTCATACAAATTGACACTTCCATCTACATTTAACATATTCTTCCAATCAATTGCATTTAGTTTCATCAAAAGTAAATCTTCCCTTACTCTCACGCACCTTTCAGTTGGAAGTGAGTCAGAAAGTACATCAGAGAGAATAACATCAGCTAAAACCATATAATGATCTGTTGTTTTGATCGTAACAATGGCAGAGCGAATAAACTTGGCCTTACTCCTTACAAATATGTGATCTATACACGATACACACAAAATTCCTTCCCTCATCTCTTCCCTAGTAGCATTTACAATACATTTAAAAAACCCACTACCTGCAAGAATATTTTCATATCTCTGCACAATAACATCCCCATTCCTCAACAGGTCAATGTTCATGTCCCCCAGGACAACAAAACTCTTACCGCGACAACCATCAACAACCTCTTCAAGTTCTGTAAGGAAACTAACCCGACTGAGGTCAGGGGGTCTATATATAGCTAACAAATTAAATTTTAAATTATTTTCCAAAGTTAATAAACAATGCAAACCCTCAAAAAAGGAAAAATCTTCTTGCAATTTGACAACACTAATCGATTTCTTCACATAAAGAAATAATCCACCTCCCTTTCTAGCCTCCCTGACTTTACAAAACAAGTTATACCCGTCAATATTGTACACAGAGCTAACATCATAAACATTGCTCACTGATACTTCGCACAACAACAATACATGAAATACACTAATCTGATTACACAATATTGCATTCAACTCATCCCAATTTTTTCTGATTGATCTGACATTATATTGAATGAACGTTATCCCCCGTATACTACTACACCAGCCATCAAGTTCACTAACAACAACGCGGTCATTTTCAACAATATCATCTGCAATGACATCATCAAAACAAAACATACACTACTTGATTAACTAGGCAATGAACTTATCAACGTCGTCAAATGAGAATATTTTAACCAATTTACTGCCCTCGTCTTTTCGTGCAAAAATCTTCCCCTGTCTACACCATACAAACTTAAACTTCACTTCTTTAGCACGCTGCTTAGCTGTCCACAGCAGCTCTCTGTTATACACGGTTAGATTTTCGTTAGGAAATGTAAGGTGCTCACTTTCAAATATGTATCCATGAACACTTGCCAAATGGTTAATCATCGCGACTTTGTGATAGAATGTATTATTGCAAACATCGACTAGACATTTAGTTCGAGCCGGTCCATGTCTGTCCTTCTCTCCACAGGTTGTTAAATGTCTGGAATAAGCATGCCTATTTGCATATAATTTGTTGCAAGCACTACATTCTCGAGGATAAACTATTTTCCCTCCCGCACAAACTCTTGTACTAAAAGCTAAATCTTGAAGAGAATTATTGCTATCATCAACACGGTGCTTGACAACTAATGTGGGCAATGTGACAGAACAGCCTGGAGGAGACTGGTTGCCAGGGGAACAAGACAGAACAACCTTTACACTGGCACCTTCCTTGGGGATCGGTGAGTGTCTCGGAAGCTGTGAATGGCGAGGGAAAGAAACAAACCGAGAAACTTGCGGCTTCCTCTTGCGAGGTACAAGGACAGGAGAGTGCATGCAAGAAGAAAAGCCATCACAATAGCTGTCACCAAGAACACTAAACTTATTAACACTCTCAAACATCATTCGTGGTCGGGCTCCATTCAAGACATGCACCGAGGGAACTTTCATGTGGGGGACATGCACCGAGGGGACATTCATGTGGGGGACATGCACCGAGGGAACATTCATGCGGGGGACATGCACCGGAGGAGGCAGAAGAAAAGTAAAGCCTGGAGGAGGCAGAATACAAGGGAAGCCTGGAGGAGGGACAGAAACATCAAGAGGGGGGACAGATACATCAAGAGGAGGGACAGATACATCAAGAGGGGAGACAATAACATCAAGAGAGGGGACAGAAACATCAAGAGAGGGGACAACAAAATGAGGGGACCTCAGGACAGGAAAGTCTACATTCAGTGACAAGCTTGGCATAGAAGGTAGGACAGAAGAACATGAAGTAACAAACTTGTCATACACAGACCTAATATACTCAAACCCTGTGGTAGAGAGGTGCAGGCCATCGCCTCCGATGTGGTCTCGAGCGAGGAATGTGTGCCACTGGTCGCACAGCTCGACTTCCCACGCGCTGCACCTCCGACGCAGCTCGGTGTTCAGCTGCTTCGCCTTGTTGTTAAAGTCCTCCGCTTCCCTGATGCGGTCTGCCCGTGCCTTCCGGTGGTCAAACTCATTCACGTGGCGCGGCAAAACTGTGCAAATCACAATCCGTATCAGTGGATTTGCCTGCCTCGTTTCGCAAATGAGGGACTCAAATTCCCTAAGGATGCAGTGGATGGATTGGAATTCGTTAGACACATTGTTTGTGCCGACATGGAAGATGACGGCACGGTAGTAGGGGACGATGCGCACGGCGTGCACCTTAATGTGACAGATGTGCCCGCCAGGGAATGACTGCATTGCGAGAGTGTCGCCATTCCAGTCGGACACATATTTCACCTGCGAGTCACCGATTACAATCAGGGACATGACAGAAAATAGGAGAAAATATTAGAAATTGAAAACTAAACTGGCCTGATCACTCTGATGTCTCCCAAACACTCCTAGCAGTACAGCTCAGGTAGGCAGAAGAAGCTGTTAAAATTAATGCACATCAAAAGAATGCACATCAAAAGACTGGAACATTGTGAGAATGTGTGGTATAATAAGGAATAGTAGTCTGTTCGTCGGGGTGTTCTAACCTGCTCAGATCACACCAGAAGTCATCACGAAACAGTTTACTTATACTTATCCGTCGAGTTTTGATTCATAATCCTTGCACCTAACATATTCAGTGACGTACTTCCACTTGCTCGGAGCAGGTTAGAACACCCCGACAAACAATCCTGCACGACATAGAAAAATGTCTATTTCCCAGCCTCAATCCTCCGTAGATTGGTTTATCTACCTAGAGAGTAAAGGTTCAGAGTCAGCCGTCTTGCCATGGAAATATCAAGGAATTTCGTGGCCCCCTGGTGCCCCCCCCCCCCCCCCCCCCCCCCCCAGCGAAATGTTTGAACATCAATTAAGCTGTACCATTTTTAGCTAGGTACCACTAGGAAAACGCTCTGTGTAACGCGTTGATGAGCGAGCACGGACAGGCGCAACACCTCGAACCGAAATTATGTCTATCGAAAATATCATTAAAAGCCAATAATTCTTGAATTTGTCAGACTCAAGTATAAAAATCTCAAAATTGTCCTAAAACATTAGTCCCAATAACCATGCAAAGCTTGAACCTTTTGAACCTTTCTGATTGAACTGTTCCTCGTTAATATTCAAAAATCACAGGATCTCTTAAAAAAAATAGACCTGGGACCACTCATATGATAAAAGTGTGTGTACTTAACTACCTTGGAACTATAAAGAGTCGAAGTAGCCGTGATCAACATTTTCGAGATATTTGACAGCCAACACGCAAAATGTCCGTAAAACGTCAATAACTTTTGGATTTAAACATAGATTAGTCTGAAAATTGTCAAAAATGCAGATAATGTTAGTCCCAATGACCATGCAAAGTTTTAAGTTGATCAGTCATACGGTTCAAGTTTAAATTTAAAAAATTACATAAAAGATTTTTTTAAATTTTAACCAATGGGAGGATTTGGCTGAAACTTTGTAAGATTGGGTACAATGTTGGTCGCCATGACTTGTCAAAATTTCAAATTGATCGGAACTACCAATCAAAAGATATTTTTTTTTAAATTTGAACCAATCACATGAGCCCGTTCAAAAACGATCCCAGGGACCGCATAGATTACGTTAGTATATGTGCAAAATTTCAGATCGATTGGTTGTGCCGTTTGACCTGGGCAGTGAACACAAAAAAAAACAAAAAAAAAAACAAAAAAAAAAACAAAAAAAAAAAAACAAACACACAGAGAAAGTGCCGTAAGAGTACCGTGGTGACGCTCGCTACGCTCGCTCAATAAATATGGCGGAAATTAGTGAATTTAATGTTACTTTTAGCGGCCTCAAGTTTTTCAAGTTAGTAATTCGAGTTTTGTAATCACACCAACAATTGCCTCATCTAGTGCAGCATGTGCACAACATTTTCATATATTATACTAAGATTAAAGACATACTTACAACAGAATGTGTAAGGATATACTCAGATTGGCCATACTATCCAGTCATACTATTCTACTCTGGAGGCCAATTCTTGAGTTTTCACGTTTTGGAACCATACGTTTTCTTGTACTATACAACTTGAAACAATTGACAACTATTGCCTTCAACTTTTATACTTTTTAAACAAAGACAACATACCTACCTACCTACCTACATGGTTTCAAAACGTTAATCTCAAGAATTGGCCCCCTGTTATTTGGTAAATTGACAGTAGGTACCTGTACCTACCTACCTACCTACCTACCTTATTATATTCTACTTACTAGTTACACTCAAATCATAAAACAGTATTTGAAAGAAATGGATTGTCTGAAAAAGATGTGAAGCATCATTCGATGAAGTCTATGCTTACTCGTCATCTAGGTACCTCTAGTGGGTACTAGGTAGGTGAACTCTGATTTCATTGATAATAACAAGGATTGATTGTCAAGGAATCTGGCCAGCAGCCAATCTGTTTCATTCAAATACGTTTTATGATTTGTTGGGTGTAGGTAAGTACCCACCTACCTACGTAGGTAACTATCCAGTAGGTATACTTAGATACGGTGTACCTACCTACCTAGGTACCTAGGTATGTTTTTGAAGGTTTCAATATTTTGTTATTATCCCCACACCACAATATGAAAATATATTGATACAGATTAAACTTACTGTAAGGTCTTTCCGCTCATTTTATGCGATTTGACACTACCTAGCAAGGTGGTACAGGTTATGTATCCTAGTGTTTCTCGAACATTTTATTAATTTGAAGTTATATTTGCTACTAGGTATTATTAACAATGCGTACCTTGTTACGGAGACACGATATACGACACGTAGACACACAATATAAACGCAGATGAACCTGTAGACAGAATAAAGAACACGATTATTTTGTAAAAAACACGTTAGCTCAATACTTACCCGTGGGTTATTTGAAAAAGGTTAGAACGCGGCAAGACGACGAAAAATCGACCATGGCGCCACCCCACGGACACACGGACATTTTTGTAACTACAAAATGTTACCCATCTCGGCCCAACGAAGCTACCTTATTTGAGAACAAAAAACTTGATGAAATTCACCTAATAATTAATTCAATTCAAAATTTGTATTATATTAAATATTAAATATTATATTAATATTATTTATATTAAATACATAGAATGTTGTATAGGTACAACAGGTACAAAATTTACTAAAATAAATATTAAATAATATTCAAAATTTGCTTTATTACATACGTTTGGTTATGAATGGGTTACTAATTTTTATTTATATTATTAATACTTTATTGTCAACTGGAATATCCCACGTGTGCAATATAATAAAAAAGTACAGGCCAAAACAAATAAAATTAGCAAGCACCGATAAAATATAAGAATAACCTGAGAATATTAAGTGCATAATCAATCCACTATTAAAATCACTGTAACAGCTTATTAATAACAGATTTAAAAGTAAGAAAAGACAGATCACTTACATCAATTGTTTTAGGAATCAAATCGTTGATGGTGGACTGCATTCGGTTCATACATGAATACTTACACACATTGATACGACTTTTTGTCACAGCAAATAAATCCGGGACTGGAACCGGAACCGGTACCGGAACCGAAAATAGCCGTTATTTTTATAGGAACCGGAACCGGAATTGGAAACGATATTCATTTTGTAGGTGGAACCGGAACCCATATTAATATTGAACATTATTTGGGTTGCGTCGGTTCCCTAAGGGCCCTCCTTACTCCTAGACATTCAACACTAAACACTCAGCCATTAACATTACGAATTATATCATTAATTTTATTGAATTTTTACTTCATTGCCTTTCAAATATGAAATTATTTACCATTTAGAGTTTTCCAAATAAAAGATCACCAAGTCAAATTAAATTAGACATTTCTGAGCATGTAAGACCCCAAAAGTCGATTTAAAAAATAAATTGAATAATTGTCTGAATTTTATGGAACCGATTGGTACCCTTATGGAACCGAAATGGAACCGGAACCGATATTTTTACAAACTTGGAACCGGGCGTACCGGAACCGGAACCGATATTCATCTGGGTTACAGTCCCTGAAATAAATAAAGGTTTCTAGTAAGTCTTCCAGGAACACGAATATTAATATTAAGTTATAAACTACCATTTAAACCTTCTTGGTTATAAGACACTAAAATCCAACATGTGATTTAAAATTTTAAAAAGAAAATACACATCTCATATTTTCCTCTTAATGTAAACAGTCGTCAAATTTAGTTCCCAGAAAGTATGTCAGCTCTATGGAATTCTACCCTCCGTATTTCACATATAATATTAATAATACATATTTTCTGTACAGATTTAATACAAGCTTCATTTGACACATGCGAATCATTTGGATTCCAAATTACAGTTGCGTAATCAATGAGTTCGCACTAATGAAACATAGAGGTAACATACTGTAGCTTCACTGAACTCTTTACTACAGAAATGCCCTATTCGTATGTGTGTAGAAAGTCAAGAAGAGTTTGGAAGAATCTATAGTTCATATATTGTATTTCGGGACATATTGGAGATTACTATAAGATTTCAATTTTGCTTCTACAAAATTATTTACTATAACCAGGCCATCTATAGTCCAGTCAAATCAGGCTTAAAAATGTCCAAACCCAAAATAAATTGTAACATTTGGTTTTTTGGTGTCATTCTCTTCAGAAAAATGCCCTCTACAACATATCCAAAATCCGCCAAAATCCGCGCACCGGAAGTACTTTTTAATCACTTTTTAAGTTAATTTCCCATGCTAATTTCATCTTGCAAAAAAATAAAAAATCATGTAACTCCGATTTTGACGAAACTTGGCCGAATTGTTCACCATCCTAATGAACAAAAAAAGGTTTCTAAGCGTTTTTCTCTAAATCTTATCGTTTCGGAAATATGGCCCATCGAAAAGTCATATTTTAGTCAGTTTTCGACTTGTGTAATTTGACGATTTGCGAGGTCCATATTTCCCAAACGATAAGATTTAGAGAAAAACGCTAAGAGAGCTTTTTTTGTTCATTTAGGATGGTGAACAATTCTGCCAAATTTCGTCAAAATCGGAATTACATGAAAAAAGTTATTTTTTTGCAAGATGGAATTAACATGGGAAATTAACTTAAAAAGTGATTAAAAAGTACTTCCGGTGCGCAGATTTTGGCGGATTTTGGATATGTTTTAGAGGGCATTTTTCTGAAGAGAATGTCACCAAAAAACCAAATGTTACAATTAGTTTTGGGTTCATCTCTCATTTGACTGGACTACTAGTGGAGCGCTTGCTCCATTCAGCCAAGTTGTAATGTACGCGCATACTCACTTAACGTACCGTAAATGCCTATATAAACGAAACAATAAATCAAACATTTATTAATAATTAGACTTTCAAAAACTATATTTATTGAAATTATTAATTACACAATTCACAATATAAATTATTAATACAACAATAGGCCGCGCAATAGGAGGAATCTCCTAGCTGAAAGAAGAAGGAGAAGGAGAACAGAAGAGAAAGTGATCACGAAAGGCGGTCTGTCAAACAACAATTACAGCCGTTCTAGCCAAGGTAAGCCTGATTGGCACGGATCGCTCATGGCGGCGGCAGTGACGTCACTTGTGCAAGCCAACAAAGTAAATCTAATCTTCAATTCACCCCAGTACGTCGACTCTTTTGAATGTAATGATATGTATAGGCTCTCTAATTTCATAGGGTTACATAGCGCTTGATGGCAGTTGAAATAAGGCAACATTGTGGCCCTCCTTACTCCTAGATATTAAGGGGACCCAGAGGTGCTTTTTAGAATTTTGAGATTTGGAATATTGATGGTTGTTGTGTAGAATTGTTTTTTCTTTACAACAAACCAAATTGCATTGAAATCGCATCACAATTGTGAATAAAGGAAATATTTTTCTGAATGTACCTCTAACACGGGTCTCATGTTGCTTTATGGTATCAATACAAGTTGCTCAACTTTTGACAGCGATTATATCTCAAAACACCTTTTTATCAGCATTGGCTGAATAGAATTTGTTTATATATTTTTTTGAACACTCAACTAGTGTGCTTACCAATTTAAGTAGGAGCGTTTGTTAATATCTTTCGAAATAAAATTAAAAAAACTACTAAAAATGAATGAAAAATATGATTTTTTTTTTAAATTAATTATAAGAAAAATAAAATTGATGGAAAAATTTTGATCTACTTATCTGCAAAGATAAGCCCAAATATTAACTCCTAATTTTTTCAGAATATTTGCTCTGCCCACTATTGAGGAAAAGGTACATGAAGTTGACGTATTTAACATAGGCAGTTTAGGCACCTCGGGGTCCCCTTAAGCACTAAACACTCAGCCATAAACATTACGAATTACAACAATTGTGGCCTATAGCCTTAAACTAGGAAAACGCTCTGTGAAACGCGTTGATGAGCGAGCACGGATACGCGCAACACCTCGAACCGAAATTATGCGTCTATCGAAAATATTATTAAAAGCCAATAATTCTTGAATTTTTCACAGACTTGAAATCTCCAAATATCACTCAAATATTAGTCCCAATAACCTTGCAAAGTTTTAAGTTGATCGATTGAACCTTTATAATTGAACTACGTTCCCAGTAAATATTAAAAAATCACAGAATCTCTTTCAAAAAATATACCTGGGACCACTCATATGATATTAGTGTTTGTACACAATATCAGATCGATCTGTTGAACGGTCATTATTAGTTTCATATGCGTTTAAAAGTTTTTGCTCAACTACCTTGGATTAGAACTGAAGAGTCAAAGTAGCCGTGATCAACATTTTCGAGAAATTTGACAGCTAACACGCAAAATGTCCGTAAAATGTCAATTACTTTTGGATTTAAACACAGATTAGTCTAGAAGTAGTAAAAAATACAGATAATGTTGGTCCCAATGACCATGCAAAGTTTTAAGTTGATCGGTCATACGGTTCTAGTTTAAATTTCAAAAAAACACGTGAAATATTTTTTTAAATTTTAACCAATGGGAGGATTTGGATGAATTTTTGTTTGATTGGGCAAAATGTTGGTCGTAATGACTACTCAAAATTTCAAATTGATCGGACATACCAATCGAAAGATATTTTTTTTAAAAATTGAACCAATCACAGGATCCCTTTCAAAAACGATCCCAGAGACCGCATAGATTACGTTAGTACGTGGGCAAAATTTCAGATCGATTGGTTGTGCGGTTTGATCCGGGCAGTGCAGACAAAAAAACAAACAAACATACAAACAAACAAAAAAACATACAGAGAAAGTGCCATAAGAGTACCGTGGTGACGCTCGCTACGCTCGCTCAATTACATGAAATCACACACAAAAAAAGAACAAATGGGAAATAACGGGAAACAACCGGGAAATTTAACACGAAGCATAGGAATGTATTGAATTAAATGAGGGTAATTTGCTTAAAGAAAGAATCGGAAGAACTATCAGGGTGCTCTAATGTGAAAAGGCGAATTCAAAGATACGCATTATTCAAAATCAAAATCATGGAGAATAATCAACTTAAACAATGTTAAAGTCCATCTGAAACTCTCTGAAACTCCAAACTAATCAGCTGTAATTTCAACAACTTTGTAAAGCGCATGTCAGTGGCCGGTGAGCAGGCCGGAGGAACTTCACGAGGTCTTTTCAGCAATAGCTTGAAATCGTGCTTCTTGTCTAGTGAATCAAGTATATTATTAGTACTATCACTAATCAGGCAACTTATTCAATGTTACAACAAACATTGCCTTGTTGCCTCTGGGCAGGCTCAGATCTGGGCTGCCTCTGTGACATTATTGGATACTAAACATTACCCCATTAAAAATCAATTCCTTATTCTACTCGTCGTGCGTATAAAGTCCAGCTCATAGCCAATGAATCTATCTGAACTACACATTGCCAACTTGTTAGCTTAAAGTGATGTACGTAAGTTTTAATCATCATGCTAATACTAAAATCATCAATCAATCAAAGATATACCGAACAACCCCCATGGCACATGTCATTTAGCGACGAATTTCTCAGAACAACATCTCCAGCAGAGATAAAACTTCCACCAGGCATATACCTTTCTGTCCAAGACGACGAAAAACAAAGCCAGAAAGAACACATGTGAAGTCGCCGTTATGATAAATAAGTACTCAAAAAGAAAGTCGCTGTGGACGGCTTTCGTTTCTGAGAGAAAATGAAAGAACCAGGTAAACCCAAAGACAAAGAAGATGAAAATGCTTTGTCTTATATGTTTCGTTTCAAAAGATTTACTTTCCTTTACGTGACGCCGGACTCGCATCTCGTTGCCACATTTACACCACTCAAATATGTGATTCAAAACGTACAGATAGATGACAAAGTTGACAGCAAGGACGGCTCCAGCTGGAGTCAAGACACTGAGTATGAAAATAACTCCCCCGATATAACAGGATCCACTGCTCTCATCCGTAGACTTGTAGCTACTCGTGCTTACAAGAATAACTACTGGAATGATGGGCACTCCCCAGCCAAATGCAGATATCTTTAAGAACAGATGGGTGATGTCCTTAACTCCTTTGATGCCTGTTAGACGCCTCACTTGTAGCCCTGACATGACCAGCATCCAGCTAAACATGGCCAGGAAGGTCAAGTGTCTGATGGCGCCAAAAGCAACGCACAACCAGCTTGAAGTGTCGACATGTACAGTAAGATCCATGTATCCCAGGCCTACGTTCACTGCCAAGCACGTGACCATGAGCAGGAGCACCTTGTGGCCTGTATCTTCACACCACTTTGGGTAAAATATCGCTGTTAGATAAATACCCAACAACCCAATCACTGACATTGCTCCACTGGCTATCATAACGTATATAAAGTTATTGTTTCTTGCAAGGTAGTCTTCAAATGTAGGTGTGTAGAAGTAGATTTTGAAGTAGCCACATGTGATTCCATTGCTGTTGTTCAGATTGCTACACCGGAAAACGTCCAGGCCACTACGGGTTGACCTCAACGGGTTACAGGGAATCAAAGACCATGATTTATTAGAAAAGTCCCAGGAAGCGCAAGCGCGTTCTGTATTCGGCACTTTTAGACTGTTATTAACCCAAACATCGATGTAATCAGTCGAGTAGATTGTCGTACCTTGCTTATTATTCAAGGTCACTTGTATTGCATATTCACTCAAGCCGAGTGCATGTTTATCTTCATTCAATGGAGTCTGAAAGTCCATGAAGGTCGTTATCTCTAAACGTGAAGTGGAGTCGTGGAGGGAATCTGACAGAGTAACTTTGACGTCAGTTGCTGGTGACGCTTTTAAACTTACGTTTGTTGTATGCACGTCTAAATAATCATGTCTTGCCTTAATGAGAACTGCCTCAAGTCCTATAACACTCTTCTCTTCAAGTAGGTTTACAACAACGATTGAACTATACTTTCCCTGACCCAAAACCAAACAGTTGGTATCCTTTTCTAGATCGAGTTTCCTTAGCAATGCCTCCATTGTAGAGAATATATTATTTTCCATTACGAAATCAGTGATGGGCAAAGCTCTGGTATGAACAAATGATATATAGTAGTAATCATATAGAATGTGGTCTATAATATTGTTTGTTTTCTTTAAACTCTTTGGATTTACAGTCATGATTAACCTCTTGCTAAGTATTAAGGAAAGATAATTTTCTGGTCCTGCATATTTTGTTGCATTATTCATGTATTCATCTTGATCCGCTAGAGCGTGGCTGTCATCGTAGTTCCTCCAAGTGACGACGAAGAAATCGACATCTGTCCAATTGCCGTCTTGAACTGATGTGACGTCACACCATAAACACATTCGTCGGGCGATCTGCTGCGAGTTCGGGACCACGTGGGACAGAGTGAAATCTGAAACATTATATCATTGGTCCTCAAATGAACTGGTATTGCTCTCCGTGTAACGCATTGATAAACGGGCCAACTTGTTATATGCGGATCTGATACGTGCTCTTCTAGTGACCTTAGAGTTTTTAAAATGAATTTTTCTTTGGAACAATTCACTAGTTATACGATATATCAAACATTTGCATTAAATGGATATAAAATATCAATTATCCTTGACTTTCCTTGTCTTATTATCCTTGTCTGAAACTTGTCAGGACCTTCAAAAATGTTGTTCCAGTGACAATTGAATATATTTAATTGATCGGTCACACTAGGGTACATAATCACTTTTCATACAATCAGAGTATTTTGCTCAAAAAGACTTCCCGAGACCATTAGATTTAAAGTGTGTCGGGAACATTACAGATCGATAGATTGGACCGGAGCATTTTCTACGAAATCATAGAAAGCACAAACAATCAAACCAACAAATATTACCTGGAGCGACTTCTCGCCATTCGTAAACGTCTCCAGCTGGACTCGTCGTCGCCTCCCTCTGGCACTTTCCAGCCTTCCACCATCTTGCCACGTCAAATCCTTTGAACTTGGCTTCTGTCTCTTCTTCTTGATGATACGAATCTTCTATGATTCTGACATGAATCACATCGCGTTGGTTCTCCATGTAAGAGTTCACATAAACATTCTCATCGTTGACTCTCAGGACTCTGATAACTTCTCGCCTCGCTTCCTCCTCCAACTCACTCGGCTCCTGGGGATAACCCGAGTCACCCGCATGCTGCTGACTTGTGAAGAGGATGTGATAGCCGACTGCCGTGTATTTGGTATCATTGTCTCGGACTTCAATAATGGTTGGATCCAACGTCTCCTTGCAGACGGTACATTTGAACATCTTGTCTTCTGGATCGACGAGCTCGATGTCTCCTGATGTTAGGTTAATGGATGCCGCGTATTTATACGGGTCAGTGATGTTGATGACTACGGACCCCTGAATGAAACAGAGACATTACCGGGGTGTGGGGGAGGGGGGAGATCATATAAGCAGTTGTTGAGTGACAAGCTTCTCATCTCAACCAATAAGGCCGTGAACAATATTGAGATAAGATGATTGTCACGTGTCAAGAAAGTTGTCACTTTATTCTTATAACTTCCTTCTGACATATTATAGCGTGCGTTGAAGAGCGAGCATTCGTATTGAATGCGATTTGATTTGCGTTTGCAAGTCTCTGCCCTATAGCCCTTGGAACTGAAGCATCAAGATAGCAGTGATGAAAGAATCTCTTTGTATAAATTTGCAAATATTTCAAGAATATAGGCAGCGTGTTTAGACTACAGATAGCGCTGCAAAAAGTACATATAGAGCCACCTAAGCTGTGGGAAGGAAGCTTACCTTTGGCAAGGCGTCCAAGTCGCTGCAGTTATATGCTATGTTGCTTCACATATTACGCATTATCACTCCTTAAAATTTACACAAGTTTATCTAATGTTTATTTACCTACAAAATATTAATAATAAAGTGTTCACAATTTCACTGAATCTGCTCACAATAGTAATTTGCGCGACTTGGTTCTGATTCCGAAATATTTTGAGTATATTTGTTGACATTTGATCGGTTGCTAGGTCACGGCCAATGAGAAATGAAACAGTTGAAGATCATTCCCACAAATGTTGCTTATTTCTTTCACTCGTGGCGCTGGGGGTATGAACACTCTGTGCCTATAACTCACCAATGGACTGCCACCTTGACACGGTGGTGGGGCTTAAGGGACCGCCTCACTTTACGAGTGTTGGTCCCAACTAAGTGCAGGCCAGGGTCGACCTAGTCCCATGCCCTCCCCAAATTCGCGGGCCCCTTGGGCCGGCCTCCCCCCTCGAGATGGTGATCCCCCTTAAATCGGGTCCCACCGGCCCGAAGCTTCCCCCCCTCCCCGGTCTGTCCCCATTATGAACTGGCTTTCCCACCTGTTTCAGACCTCTCGGATCGGGCCCGTTAGGTCGACCCCTCCCTATGACCTCCACTTAGCATCAACAAAGTTAAAAGTAAAAATGAATGTGCGCAATATAGCATCGCCGTTGACGCGCCGTTAAGCCTTAATCTAATCAAGAATATAATAAAATGTCCTTAAATGACAATAACATTTGAAGGTAACGACAGATTAGTCTGAAAATGGGGAAAAAATACCCAAAATGTTGGTCCCAATGACCACACAAAGTTTTAAGTTGATCGGTAAAACGATTCTAGCTTAAATTTAAAAAATTACATAACATATTTATTTTTATTTTATCCAATCAACGGATTTCCATGACATCTATAATCCTGAAACTATGAGATATCTGTGATAAATCTGTGTAGGACACAGATTTATCATTTATCTATCCAGTAAAATTTTAAAGACAATCGGACGAGCAAATTTTAGAGAAATTTAGGGGCCACCTGAATATTTTTGTTTGTTTTTTAATTATATAATCGAATTCAATTATAATGAATATAAACTTACTTCGCAGCAGTATAATATTATGTAAGGTGGTGGGGTTTGTGTTGGCCAATGATCCACTGCTGCTAAGCCGGCGAGCATATGCTCATGTGTAAGGGTTATTCATGCCGGAGAGGTCAGTGGTGAGGCCTAGCCAAAGTGCAGCCAGGGTCGACCTACCCATACCCTCCCTTGAATTTGCGGTCCCCTCGGGTCGCCCTTCCCCTTGAAGATATGGTGATCCCCCTGAAATCGAGTCCCGCCGGCCCGAACCCTCCCGCCCCTCGATCTGTCCCCATTCCGGCCTGGCCTTCCCACCCGTGCTGGACTTCCCCGGATCGGGCCCGTTAGGTCGACCCCATTCCATGTCCTCCACTTTTTTTTTGTATGGGGCTTAACGTCGCACTGTTCTGCAGCGAGGCTAATGGCGACGGATGAATGATTATGATGATGATTGGGAGATGATGGTGAAGAGTAGGTAAGGATGGAAGGTGGGAAGGAGGCGTCCGTGGCCTATTAGTAGGGTACCTTCCCAGCATTTGCTTGTCGACTGAGGGAAAACCACGAAAAAAACCCAGTCAGGAAGGACGGCCGCGGGAATCGAACCCGGGCCTCCGGAATACAAGCTCAGAGCGTTAACCACTCACCCAACCTGTTCCGTAACAAAGTTAAATGTAAAAATTAATGTGCGCAATATAACCTCGTCGTTGACGCGCCGTTAAACCATAATAATCTAATCTATTCTTATAGGCAGCACACGATTAAATGTCACAAATGTAACATACAACCCATGCATTGCCATTAATTTTTAGGCAAATTTTTTTGAGTAGTATATCTACCCTTGACGTTTATTTACACAGGCGGTTCCAATGCGAATGGACAAACTAATCTATCGCCAAGTTATCGGAAGTCTGCTGGTCAACGACAAGATCGCTTGATAGAAACCTGTTCCGTGTCACTCAACTTCCATGATGGGATTAGTATCGTCCGTGTGTACCGGCCATTAACGTACCATGCTTGTATAGTCGTCCATCACTGCTGCATTAGCGTCCATGACCATGTTGTACGGCACGACTCCGCCCTCACAGAGCAGCTTGTCTCCTGGCAGCAGATTGCTGTAGTCCGAGAACATGTACGCCTTGAACGCGTTGAACTCGTCGCTATCACTCGACAGTTTCCGACACGACTTCTGCATGTCCCACCATGACACTGTTGTGTTCTCCCTGTGCTCTCTACCAGCTCTCTTGTTCAGCAGAACAAATCGCTGTATACAAAGGTTGTCCGTTTCTGGAGGAAATGAAAACCATTTCAATTAGTACAATGACATAACCGTCACCTGCTCCTCACATCCCATCCGGCCGGCTCTATTGGCTGCTCGCAAGGGGTTCAATATCCATTGACACGGGCAGACTAAGGAAAATAACTCTCTATGGGTAGACAAATTCAAACTTGCGAAAATTAAATCTGCGCAACTGAAAAAAATATCTATAGTTATTAATTAGACAGAATTAAAGCTTGTGAAAATTTCAAAATAAAAATGTGAGACCCCAACCGCATTTGAACCGGCGTCCCCTTGCACCGTGGTTCAGCGCGCTATCCACAGCCCTCTCGTTACGGCGGTGTTAAGAGGCGTTCATAACCGCTTTATAAATAAGCACAGGCGTAACAACCAGTTATATTGTCATACCTTTACTAAAAACTATGATAATCAACAAGGTTGTATTAACGTTAGAAAAACAATGAACCCGCGAAGTGTTACACGGCTGAATCACTGTGCAGCATCTGTGGAGTAACCTAGCGACTGGCACGGCCGTATGATGCCATCGGCGCGTGATATATTTAGCGCTCGGAAGGCAATACAACTCGGAGTGGGAGCGTTGGCATGTGTAGGTTTCATATTTGTATGTATTAACGAAAATGATATTGAAAGTGCCATTCTAAAGTTCCTATCTCCTTCAGCGCGGTGGTGGGGTTTGATTTTGCGGTCCCCTCGGGCCGGCCTCCCCCCTCAAGGCGGCCTTCCCCCGAATTGGGTCCCACCGACACGAGCCCGCCCGCCCCCCGGTTCGTTCTTATTCTGGCCTGGCCTTACCACCGCAGTGATGGACTCTCCCGGGCCAGGCCCCTTAGGTCAACTCCTCCCAAAGATCTCCCTAAATATTCAAGAAAGTTTTAAAAAATCTAAATGTCCGCAAATACCTCGTTGTCGACGCGCCATTAAACAACACTAATCTAATATAATCTACAGAATTCCTATACTTATTAATTATGCAGTGCCATTATAATATTACATGTTTTGAAATTCTGAACTTTTAGCAACATACAGATAAACACTGTTAACCTTCATTTTTAGATAGGATTTACCACTAAAACCGATGAAAATTATTAAGCGAGCGTAGCGAGCGTCTCCACTTGAAACTTATGGCACAAATCTCTGTTTTTTTGTGTGTGTGTATTTGTGTTTTTTGCGTTAAATTTTAAACGAAGTAACTGATCCGGCCAAGTTTTTCACACAATATGCATTACTATCCAAGGCAGAAGACTAATGATTTCCAGCAAAATCGGTATATTAATTTCAACGGAATCTTAATTTGTAGTTGTACCTACTTAGCTTGGCAATGTGAAAGAAACTTCGAGAGAAAAATACATTTTACCGACATTTGTATGCTTAATATAATGGCCTGTAGCCACACCATCGTTTGACCTATCAAATGGTCTTCGATAAATCTGATCAATTAAACTCATATTTTGCATGGTCGTTAAGACCAACATTGTCTCTTATTTTACAATTTTTCAGCCCTATCAGTCAAAAACATAACATGCACTTATTGACAGTTTTAATAACTGTCAGATATGAAGTATCGAAATGAATGCTTTCCAGTGCCAATTGAAATGAATCTGATTTACTATGTAGCAGGGTGCATAGATGCTATTTTCAAGTTTCGATGAAAAGCATAATACTTTTATGTTGATTGAGTGGATCATATTTCAATTCAATATGGATGTATATGTTTTCTGTGCGTTGTGTACGCATTTCCGGTTCGAGAATTTGCACGTATCCGTGCTCGCTCATCAACGCGTTACACTGAGCGTTTTCCTGTTAAATAAAACGATAATTTCTTTCAGAGAGTTTTCAATGTGGTCGGGTCTGAGGTACCAATAGGTGTAAGCATAAACATTGTATCGAAAGCTATACAATGTCTATGGGGTGAGATACATATAAAACAGCTCGAGAAGAAAAAAGGGCCAACCCCTATTTGATGAATACAAGAAGAACCGGAATTTGAACAACATCCTCAGATTCGTAAAATAACGTCATAGTCAAACATCGATTGATATCGTCACAACTACCTCGATTGTAATTGGCTGCTTCGCTGATCTCGCTGATCTCGTGATCTCGTGACACTGCACAAAGCTAATACTTGCCTTTTGATTGTGTGTATGGCTCGACCACATAGACTGTTGCGGATTGTTTTCCATCAATACCACTAACGTTAGAGCAGGCTTTATTGAGGATGAGGGAATAGCTGTAGTCAACACTCCACCGACACTTGCAACCATCCCTGTAATATAACAAACGCATGCGGTCAACAACAACAACAACAACAACAACAACAACAACAACAACAACAACAACAACAACAACAATCATATATTCTATTCGTAATTGTAATAATCTCTGTAAATATCTTGACGTAATGTAATTATGATGAAAACCCATGTCTAGTTATCGCTTATTATAGTTTAAATCATATCGGATGTCGGGCAACATTATTGATGTCAACTCACTGCGAGGTCGCTGCGAAGTTGAATCCCCAGCAGAAGTCGATGCATGCGAGAGCTGTCATGTTGGCTTCTTTCTTCTCGATGTAACTACTGAAATATGGCATTCGAGGGTCGTCCAGCACGCATCCGATCATTCTCGCACTCGCATACTCGAGACTCACATTGCTGGAATCTGCGACAAACACAATTCCCCTAAGCACGTTAAGACTGGCCACTCCCCTACTCAGTTATCTTACCTTTAAGTAATGCGCGCGCATTGTACACCACCATGGCCATGTTTCCCCCGCAGTTGAGGCTGGGGTCAGTGTAACATGTCTCATCACAGCTCGAACTGGACAGATTTGTACTGGGCAGAATATCTCCGCAGTAGCAGCGCGATCTGGGAGAGATCAAACAGAGAAGTTTTAACGCGTTTATGGATGTAACTTGCGGGATTTGGCTCAGAGGGTAGAACACAAAGAATCAGCAATATTATAATCTGTTTATTATAAAGAAAATAAATGTTCATTGATGTGAAAGGAGCAATCAAAATTATTATGTACAATATTACGTTCGATACGTCAGCCGTAGTGATGATGTCGCCTTGCGTGAAGTAAACAGTAGATGGCGTTGACCCTCGAGCAGTGGGCCTATTGAACTCCTGTTCAACAGCAGTTTGAGTGACCGGATATGTCACCCCTTCAGTCGCGATGTGATGATGTCTGGGTAACCCCTTTGGTTACCAGGACGTCCAGCAGGCTGTGCACAAGGAGTGACCTCCTCGGGCAGTTGGTTCAAGTTGGCTCAGGCTGATATGACGCTCGTGGCTGGAGACTCGTCGGATCCTCCCGGAGTGTGCAAGTCACTGACTTTAATACTTTTATATGTTGAAAAACTTGAAACTGTTCAGTTGATCACTGATAAACGAAGATTGTAATGCGATATTATATGCCTCTGCATTTTGGCTTGAAGATTGATTTTATTAATTTTTAAGTTTGTACAAAATGTGACTTTACGTTTAATGGTCTTGATCACGTCGGCACTGTCCCGCTGAAGTTATACTATATTCGCGCCCACTGGCTTCACTGGTTCACGAGACAGGTCTCACTGCCTGAGAAAACTCCGACTGATGATGTT
This sequence comes from Leuctra nigra, assembly GCA_934045905.1. NCBI lineage: Eukaryota > Metazoa > Arthropoda > Insecta > Plecoptera > Leuctridae > Leuctra > Leuctra nigra. Next base: position 65,298,006 of record OW203761.1, on the reverse strand, counting down.
TGGCTGGTAGCTTGACGTTTTATACCCTCTCACCTCGGTTTACCGCCAAAGAATATGATTGGTTGGTTTCGTACACGTGGTAGCTATTTTTAGGCATTCTGTCATCTCGGAAACGCGCGAAACGACTTTCTTTCTGCACGTAAGCCCATGCTTTTCTTGGAATCACTGAAAACTAGTCTGGCTGACTGGTTTTGTAGCGTTATCACAATGACTGGTTCACTTGTTATTACGTTGTGACATCGCAATTTAGGTAAGGTCACATACTTTTTATATGGATTCACTCACTTTCTTGATATAATTGCACATTGTTTAACTTATTTGATTGCTCGTTATATTTTTGTCTATATTTTGATTGCTGTTGAAATTTAAGATTGTAAGTTTACATTTCGATTTGTTCGATTACAAATCGATAATTCCTTCCATCGCAAATCATAGATATAAGGTGCTTGACCGCTGCAGATATTGGAAGTGATCACAGTCTCTTGTTAGGGAAATTTAGGATTAATATACAAAAAAACAAAAAACGTCTCCCTAAGACATATGATATAAAAATCAATATTGAATCATTTCAATATGAGAGTACAAAAATTTTATATCGGAAAAGATTGTCGGAAAAATTTCAGGAGCACAATTGTGATTATTATGATATAGATGAGGGTTATACAATAATGAGAACTAACATTTGGAAGGCTGCGAACGAAGCTCTTGGCACTAGGAAAGTGTGCACAAACAACAATAGTTGTAACAAGATTCCTTGGTTTTGTAATGAAGTTAAAGTCCTCTCGCAAGAAAAACGTAGTGCATACCGTACTTATAAAGACAACCAAACACAAGAATCATTTGAAGAATACAAGCAAATTCGCAATAGAGTAAACAACAGCATACGGAATATAAAGGCGGATTATTGGGAGCGGTACACGAAAAACTTGGAGAGTGATTTTTATGGTCTTCAGAAGCAGATGTGGAGAACAATTAGGAATCAAAAGAAGGACGTTAGGGAAATGATTAACACACAAAGGATTAAAATGGATGATTGGATAGTGTACTTTTCCAGTTTGTATAATGATAATGCTAACGATATGCCGGAAATCCATGAACGTGATTTATCTCCTGCGATAATAAATGACACAAATGTGACTGTATCAGAACGAGAGGTTAGTGATGCTATTAGAAAGATCAGAAATCGGAAATCGCCGGGGATGGATGGAATTTCCAACGAACTTCTTAAATATGGCGGAACTGTTATTGTAAAACAGTTATCGCTTTTATTTAACCGAATATTAGAACTAAGAAGGATACCCAAAGAATGGAAAACCAGCATACTCATTCCTTTATTCAAAAAAGGTGAAAAGACAGTGCCAGAAAATTACAGAGGCATAAATCTGCTGAATACAACACTCAAAGTTCTTACAAAAATCATAAATGTTAAGTTATCATTATATACGGAATTAACTGATGCGCAACAAGGTTTTAGGAAAGGAAGGTCTTGCATAGATGCAATCTTTGTTTTACGACAAGTTACCGAAAAGTCTCTAGAATTCAATAATCCTGCATTCCTTTGTTTTATAGACCTGCAAAAGGCATTTGACACTGTCCGACTAACTGACGTGACAAGGATTTTAAAGGAAAAGGGGGTACCTTTGCAGTTGATTGAACTTATTGAAGACATATATAGAGATAGCAGTATGAGAATAAAAAATAATGGAGAAGTAAGTGATGTGATCACAATTAGCAAAGGAATTAGACAAGGGGATTCCTTGAGTCCTTATTTGTTCAACCTCGTTATGGATGAAATCATAGTTGGTCTTCGCGAATGTAATGGATATAGAATGGGTAATGACGAAATAAAAATTTTATGTTATGCTGACGACGCGATAATATTCGCAAAAAGTGAAGACGACCTTCAAAGACTTCTCTTCCAATTTAAAAATATGGCGCAAGCAGTGGGTATGAGAATTGCAACCTTAAAAACAAAGTCAATGGTCATAGCCAAGAACCCTATTCGATGTAAGCTGGAGGTAGACGGAGTGATAATCGAGCAAATAATGAGCATGACTTACTTATGTGTTAATATTACAAGTAGTGGAATATTGCCATTTGAAGTTAGAACACAGACTGAGAAGGCGAACAGAATATCAGGATGCCTTAACGATATGATATGGAGGAACAAGCACTTGCTCAAGGAGACCAAGGCCAGAATTTATAAGACTTTGGTGAGGCCGATTATCACATACGCTGCAGAAACGAAGCCGGACACAGCTTATACCAAGAGATTGATGGAATCTACGGAAATGAAAACTTTGCGAAAAGTTACGAATAACACTCTGTTAGACAGAATTCGCAGTGATAACATCAGGGAAATGTGTGGTGTTACGCCAATATGTGAATGGGTTGAAGAAAGGCGTATTATGTGGAACACACACATTGATCGCATGCAAGAACATCGCATTGTTAAAATAGCTAGGGATAGATTTCCTGAAGGTCAAAGGAGTGTAGGTAGACCTAAAAAAAGATGGCGAGACAAGTATTAATTCTAGTAAATGAACAAGCCGAAGGCTTCGGAAGAAGAAGAAGAAGAAGAAGAAGAAGAAGAAGAAGAAGAAGTTTACATAATGATTCTAATTAATTACTTTGTGTTCAGTTAACCTTGACTCTAAGAATGTCATGCTACAAGCTTGTTCATTCTGTAAACCTATTTCAAGCAAACATTATTATTTTTAAAGTTAATTTTCTAACCTAGATAGGCCAACTTGTTACATGGACCATTATCGGGCACCAGTTTCAATTGTTTTTTTTACTTGATTCATGTTGCATTAATCTTTTATATATTTACTTATTGGAAATTCGATCGATAATCGGGTGTTACGAAATTATTTTGGATCTTGCATGAAGAAACTTTCATTTTAAAATGAAAGTTACTAAACAGTAAATAGTAACCTCCTTCCCACACATAATAATCTTACAATATAAAATATGTTACTCAGTTTACTTTTCTTATAGTATTTATTCGTAAGCTGATGATATGACAAATTACCTATAAGAAAAATCTAGTGGAGCGGTCGCTCCACCCAGCCAAGTCGTACGGTACACTCACACTCACTCAACATACCGTAAATGCCTAATAAACTGAGGAGCAGACCAAACACTTTTACTGTAAGCATCAAAGTGGCATTTTCGGCCTACTGGATCTTAAAATTGGAAAATCTCACATTGTTGCGAAATATCTTAATTTCGAGCTATGGCCCACCCCACCCCCTATACCAAATTTGGGAACAACAGGTTATGTCATTTGCGAGCAAGATGGCCGTGAAAACAGTGAAATAACACCCCTTTTAAAAGCTATCTGATGATGATGATGATGATGATGATGATGATGATGATGATGATGATGATTCAGATATCAGGAAACACTGTTGACAGGGCCACAGCCTAAACGGGTTAACCGATCGATCTGAAATTTTTACCACGTGTGCACTTTTGGCGTCTAAGGTGCCTTTTGCTATAACCGGTTTTATGCCGCCATTTTGAAACCGGAAGTGACGTCATATCTCGAAAACGGCTGAACCGATCGAAACGAAATTTGCGCCAATCGATTCAGACGGTCATCTATATGAAACATCAATAGTCGAAATAGAAATGCACTATTACTAAAACCGGAAATGACGCCATAACAATGCCAAATCTGACTAAAACCATATCTTATAACAATAAATACATATTCAGAAGGCTTATAATGTTACATAACATTTAAGATACAGATATTAGGTGGCAGTGATGTCAGCCGCCATTTTGAAAACTGGAAGTGATGCGATAACTCGAGAACAGTTGGACCGATTGGAACGATGCTTTCGCAATTCATCATGGAATATAATTTTAAGCTTACATTTAGCACCAAACACAATTCTTCTTAGCAACCAAACCACAAAGGCGTATTTTTTTAAAGGAATTATAGTCATTGGTGAAACAATGTTACAAGTTATAAGAATAAACTGAAAAAAGGAGTGATATCCCCATAAAAAACACTCCGTGTAAAAATACCAGCCAAGTCTCTTTACTTTAAAAAAATTCAACACCGAAAAGGAGTGATATCAAAAAAGGAGCCAAGTCAATGACATTTCCAAATATTTAATCGTATCTTTGAAATAAAAGTATAAACACCGAGAAATACTTTACAAAAGGACTTGGCGCATCGTTTTTTTAAAGACATCTTTCTATCCTAAAAGTGGAAAGAAATGTACAAGTTTAAGTACTTTTCCTCTTTCTATTAGAGCCATCAAGCTACTCAAGCTATGAATCAAGCTACTTTTAGTAATTGCTATTTTATAGTTTTGTCAATGGCGATAGAAGAAAGATTTCATGTTTTTGTAATAGATAAGTGATATGGTAAAAGAATTAAATAACAAGGAAGTGCGCTCATATATATTCTTATAACACTGTTAATATGGTGATATTAGAAGGGTATCTTTTCATAATATGATCTTGACTCTGAGGGAAATCATGAAACGTTGTCAAATAAATTACTAACTATCGATAGAACACTATTATATATTTTTCAAGTGTAAAGTGTATAAAGTTAAAAATGTTAAAGAAATTCAATGTGCCGTCACTGTGTACTTCGTGAAATGTACTATTATAAATTGCGGATTAATAGAAATTTATTTCATGATGAGAAGGTATAACGCATGAGACTTAATTAATATGTTGACCACGAAACAATATTACGAAGATATCTATTGTGTATTTATTACAAACATAGGCAACAAGTTTCATGTGTACATATTCAAATAGAAAATTATTTACAGTAGGTATATATAATATGTAATTGAAAGATGTGTCCCTATTATGATAAAAGTTCTTAATGACGGTTGTATATATAAATGGCATATTACGCTTATGAATAGAAAAATGTCTTTAAAAAAACGATGCGCTAAGTCCTTTTGTAAAGTATTTCTCGGTGTTTATACTTTTATTTCAAAGATACGATTAAATATTTGGAAATGTCATTGACTTGGCTCCTTTTTTGATATCACTCCTTTTCGGTGTTGAATTTTTTTAAAGTAAAGAGACTTGGCTGGTATTTTTACACGGAGTGTTTTTTATGGGTTATCTTGACTTGGAAATACCAATAACTTAAAATGTATGCCAAAAGTAGGTTCTTACTATTTTGACGAATTTAACAAAATTTCATATAACATTTAGTTTTGCACATGAAAATCATAATTCAAATAATACAAACTAAAATTAGTAAACTGTTATAGAGCGAGCAAAGCAAGCGTCTCCTTTTGGCTCTTTTGGCACGGCCCTCTGTTTTTTTCTGTTTTTTTTCTGTTACTGACGATATAGTACAAGTCACAGTTTTTCTTCGATCAATCTGAAATTTTGCACACATGTACTGACCATTTCCGGGCGTTGCAGACCCTATTTTTTAAATCCATTGATGGTTCATATTTTTAAAAAAAAATCTTGCGATTGGTTAGTTTGATCAATTTGAAATTTTGACAAGTCATTACCACTAACATTTTACCCAATCATACAAAGTTTCAGCCAAATCCTCCCATTGGCTAAAATTTAAAACCTTCTTTACTGTGATTTTTGAAATTTACACTAGAACCGTTTGACCGATCAACTTAAAACTTTGCATGGTCATTGGGACCAACATAATCTGTGTTTTTGACAATTTTCAGACAAATCTGTGTTTAAATCCAAAAGTTATTGACATTTTACGGACATTTTGCTTGTTGCTATGGATCACGGCAACATTGACGCCTCTGTTCCAATGTTCCAAGGTAGTTAGAACAGAAACTTTCAAACGCATAATTATGACGCTAATAATCAACAGATCGATCTGATATCTAGTGGAGCGGTCGCTCCACCCAGCCAAGTCGTACTGTACACTCACACTCACTCAACATACCGTAAATGCCTAATAAACCGAGGAGCAGACCAAACACTTTTACTGTAAGCAACAACATGGCATTTTCGGCCTACTGGATCTTAAAATTGGAAAATCTCACATTGTTGCAAAATATCTTAATTTCGAGCTATGGCCCACCCCACACCATATACCAAATTTGGGAACAACAGTTTATGCCATTTGCGAGCTAGAGGGCCGTGAAAACAGTGAAATTACATCACTTTTAAAAGGTATCTGATTCAGATATCAGGAAACACTGTTGACAGGGCCACAGCCTAAACGGGTTAACCGATCGATCTGAAATTTTTACCACATGTGCACTTTTGGCGTCTTAGGTGCCTTTTGTTATAACTGGTTTTATGCCGTTATTTTGAAACCGGAAGTGACGTCATATCTCAAAAACGGATGGCCCGATCAGGACGAAATTAGCGCCAAACGATTCGGACGGTCATCTATATAAAATACCAATAGTCGAAATAGAACTGTACTATTATCGAAACCGGAAATTACGTCATAAAAATGCCAAATCTGACTAAAATCATCTCTTATAACAATATCTACATATTCAGAAGGCTTATAATGTTTCAAAACATTTATAGATACAAATTTTAGGTGGCTGTGATGTCAACCGCCATTTTGAAAACCGAAAGGGATGCCATAACTCGAGAACCACTGGACCGATTGGAACGATACTTTCGCTATACTTCATAGCATATTATTATCAGCATAAACATAGTAACAAGCGCAACTTTTCTTAGAAACCAAATCACAAAGGCGTATTTTTTAAAGGAATTTAAGTCTTGGTGCCACAATAGGTATATGTTACAAGTTGCAAGAATAAACTGAAAAAAGGAGTGATATCCCCATAAAAAACACTCCGTGTAAAAATACCAGCCAAGTCTCTTCAATTAAAAAAAATATAAGAAATCTAAAAATTCAGCACTGAAAAGTAGTGATATCAAAAAATTGGCCAAGTCAAAACTTTTCAAAAAATACTTGGCGCATCGTTTTTTTAGTGCATTTTTAAAGCTGTATAGATGAGTATATTTGATTTCCGGCCTACTTCTATACTATTTATAATGCACGATGCGCAAAGTATTTTTTGAAAAGTTTTGACTTGGCCAATTTTTTGATATCACTACTTTTCAGTGCTGAATTTTTAGATTTCTTATATTTTTTTTTAATTGAAGAGACTTGGCTGGTATTTTTACACGGAGTGTTTTTTATGGGGATTGTGTATACACACACTTATATCATATGAGTGGTCCCAGGTATATTTTTGGAACAAGATCCTGTGATTTTTGAAAATTAACAAGGAAACATTCAATCATAAAGGTTCAATCGATCAACTTAAAATTTTGTATGGTTATTGGGACCAATATTTTTGGAATTTTTGTAGATGTTTATACAAGCATTATACAAGTCTGTGACGAAATTGAAGAATTATTAGCTTTTAATGACATTTTCAATAGACAGACAGAATTTCGGTTCGAGGTGTTGCGCGTTTCCGTGCTCGCTCATCAACGCGTTTTTTTTAATGAAAGCAAATAAAAACCATACGAAATAAAAAAAAAACGCGTTACACAGAGCGTTTCCCTAGTATATTATAAGGAAAAAAATAAACCAATGCTTTCAACTGTATTTTAATTTTTTCGGCTGTTTTAAGGGAGGGACAGTGGTTATTTCGGAAGATCGGTAGTTATACTTGAGTCCAAGAATATCATATTTGCACGTCCTGCAGGAGTTTTTCTATTCTAACATATTATTATTGTACATACATATAATAGTAACTTGTAAGGCATCAGATCATACACAAATTCAAATTTTAAAATTCCCGGCCCCATTGAAATTGCTGTTTTGGGTCGGAGGTTACGCGTGACTTTTTATAAGAAAAATGATGACAGTATTATTTAAGGGTAGGTGCCAGAATCTGAAACTCTGGAAATATTCCGTGGCAACATCGCACAATTTAATAATTTAATAGGGAAGTCACGTGAAATTTTATTCTTGTTCATTTGTAAATATCAACACAAATAACAATGTCAAACACACTTATCACCAGCGAAATTTAAAATTTTCATTCATTAAAATCAAATTCAAATGTCATGGGATATTTTGGCGGGAAAAACGGCAGGCAACGAGAATCAGGATTGTGATGTCATTTCCAAGTCTCCAACAATGTGTTGCCATGGTGATTCCTTTGTTGCTATGGCAATATAGAGGATTGTGATGTCATTGTCAATTTTCCTGTTTTAAAATTGTAAGAAAATTATCAACCTTTGTTACTGAATTTCTCGAAAACTATTCGACCCACAACAAAAATAATACTATATCTGTGTTCAGCAACATCTTAACTATAATAAAATAACTATTATTCTGAAATCTAATTGATAAGTGTATTCCCTGGGCGTCTCCTTTTGGCACGGAACTTTGTTTTTTTTGTTTTTTTTGTGTGATTTTTTCTGTTACTGACGATATACAAGTCACAGTTTTTTTTCGAAGAGCTGAAATTTTGCAAACATGTACGGACCATTTCCGGGCGTTGCAGACCCTTATATTTTAGAAATCCATTGATTGGTTCAAATTTTAAAAAAATTGTCTTTTGATTGGTTTTTCCGATCAATTTGAAATTTTGACAAGTCATTGCAACCAACATTGTATCAAATCATAAAAAAATTCAGCCAAATCCTCTGATTGGTTAAAATTTAAAACCATTTTTCATGTGATTTTTTAAATTTACACTAGAACCGTTTGACCGATCAACTTAAAACTTTGCATGGTCATTGGGACCAACATTATATGTGTTTTTCACAATTTTCAGACAAATCTGTGTTTATAAATCCAAAAGTTATTGACATTTGACGGACATTTTGCTTGTTGCTATGGATCACGGCAACTTTGACGCCTCAGTTCCAATGTTCCAAGGTAGTTAGAACATAATCTTTCATACACATAATGACACAAATAATCAATAGATCGATCTGATATTGTGTACACACACTTATATCATATGAGTGGTCCCAGGTATATCTAGTGGAGCGGTCGCTCCACGCCAGCCAAGTCGTACGGCGCGCGCACACCTCATTTAAAAAGACTGGAGCAACCCACTTTTACTGTAATCATCAAAGTGGCATTTTCGGCCTTCTGGATCTCAAAATTGGGAAATCTCACATTGTTGCGAAATCTCTTAATTTCGAGCTATGGCCCACCCCACCATATATACCAAATTTGGGAACAATATAATATGATGTTTGCGAGCTAGAGGGCCTTGAAAACAGTGAAATTGTACGGCTTTCTTCAGATAATAATGACCCCATAAAAAACACTTCGTGTAAAAATACCAGCCAAGTCTCTTCAACGTAAAAAAAATATGAAATCTAAAATTTCTGCACTGAAAAGTAGTGATATCAAAAAATTAGCCAAGTCAAAACTTTATTTGAAAAACAAAAAATACTTGGCGCATCGTGTACTTAAATAGCTTGGAAGTATAAGCCAATTATAAATAATACATGAAATATACATATACATAGTATACCTATAATGCCCTAAAAAAACGATGCGCCAAGTATTTTTTGATTTTCAAATAAAGTTTTGACTTGGCTAATTTTTTGATATCACTACTTTTCAGTGCAGAATTTTTAGATTTCATATTTTTTTTACGTTGAAGAGACTTGGCTGGTATTTTTACACGAAGTGTTTTTTATGGGGATATCACTCCTTTTTTTAGTTTATTCTAACAACTTGTGACACATATGAAATGAACAATTACTAAATTCTTTTTAAAAATCATCACCCTTTACAATTTCGTTATCACTAATGAATAGCAGCGTATGGTCCTAAATAATTGCTTTAAATGATCTTTTACGAAGAATAGCAAAGGTTTCATTCCAATCAGTCAACCCAGTTCCGAGATATGGAAACACTTCGGTTTTCAAAATGGCTGCTGAACTTTCTGCAATGCCACATAGAATTTATTTCTATAAATGATGTGTATCATTTTAAGCTTTCTGAATATGTATTTATTGTATAGGAGGGAATTATAATAATTTATACATTTGAATGACGTCATTTCCGGTCTCATAAATAGGAAAATTCTATTTGTACTGTTCATATTCCATAGAGATGGCCATCCGAATCGTTTGGCGCTAGTTTCATACCGATTTGTCTACCAGTTTTTGAGATATGACGTTACTTCCGGTTTAAAAATGGCGGCTGAAATCTCTGACCCCTTGAAGTATATTTGAAACATGATTATAATTTTATAAGCTGTCTCAAATAGTATATTTATTGCATCAAAATAAAAATTTGTGAGATTATTAAAATGTGTGACGTCATTTCCGGTTTAGGTATGAGAAACTGCAAATATTATTGATGATAATACATAAAGTTGACCGTCTTAATTGTTTTGCGCTGGTTTCGTTGAAATCTATTTAGCCGTTATTGAGATATGATGTCACTTCCGGTTTCAAAATGGCGGCTTCCGGTTGGTTTTATAACAAGTCACATGAGACGTCAAAAGTACATACGTTACATAAATATCAAAATAATCGGATCAATCTTTGTTGCCAAAAAGCCAATCGATGTATTTCAAATTTCATTACGTCATTTCCGGTTTCTTTAACATAATGTTTAGTCTTTTGCTACTTATCATGCATAAAGATGACCGTCTGGATCGTTTGGCGCAATTTTCGTTCCAATCGGTCCAGCCGTTGACGAGATATGACGTCACTTCCGGTTTCAAAATGGCGGCATAAAACCAGTTATAGCAAAAGGCACCTCAGACGCCAAAAGTGCATATGTGGTAAAAATTTTAAATCAATCGGTTCAGTTGTTTATGCTGTGGCCTGTTTACCATATTTTAGCTCCACCCTACTACTACTACTGAGATTTTTATGAAAACCGCCCTAAAACACTGTTTTCACGGCCCTCTAGCGCGCAAAGGGCGTAACCTATTGTTCCCAAATTTGGTATATGTTGTAGGGTGGGCCATAGCTCGAAATTAAGATATATCGCAACAATGTGAGATTTTCCAATTTTAAGATCCAGTAGGCCGAAAATGCCACTTTGATGCTTACAGTAAAAGTGGGTTTGCTCCAGCCTTTTTAAATGAGTGTGTGCGCGCGCCGTACGACTTGGCTGGCGTGGAGCAACCGCTCCACTAGATTCAGATTCAGATTCAGATTCAGATTCATCTTCCAATAAATTCCGCGGTCTCCGCCACAGCCTAAACGGCTGGGTCGATTGACCCGAAATTTTCACCACATATACAGCTCGTCTGCCTGATGATACCTTGCCCTTATGAATTTTTTGTGCCGCCATTTTGAAACCGGAAGTGACGTCATATCTCAAAAACGGCTAAACCGATCGGAACGAAATTTGCGCCAATCGATTCAGACGGTCCTTTATATGAAATAACAACAGTGAAATTAAAGTTTTCTAATTACTGAAACCGGAAATGACGTCATAGTTTAGCGAAATCTGCCTCCCTTCACTTCCCTTTTATATAAAAACCAACTACATATTCAGAAGGCTTATAATGAAATATTAGTATTTATATACATATTAATACAATGTGTAAGAGCTTCAGCCGCCATTTTAAAAACCGGAAGTGATGCCATATCTCGAAAACGGCTGGACCTATTGGAACGATGCTTTCGCAATTCTTCATGGCATATCACTTTAAGTTTATATTTAGCTCCAAACAATATTTTTTTAGTAACTTTTTCGGAAATGAGGTATTTGTTTAAAGGAATTAGCCATTGTTGCCCTAATAAGTTTTACAAGTTGTGTAAATAAACTAAAAAAATAAGTGATATCCCCATAAAAAACACTCCGTGTAAAAAAAACAGCCAAGTCTCTTCAACTAAAAAAAAATTATAAAATCTAAAAATTCTGCACTGAAACGTAGTGATATCAAAAAATGAGCCAAGTCAAAACTTTATTTGAAAATTAAAAAATACTTGGCGCATCGTTTTTTTAGGGCATTGTAGGTATTCTATAAGTATATGTATTTATATCTAGCCTATACTTCTAAGCTATTTATTTACACGATGCGCCAAGTATTTTTTAACCCATAAAAAACACTCCGTGTAAAAAAACAGCCAAGTCTCTTCAACTAAAAAAAAAAATTATGAAATCTAAAAATTCTGCACTGAAACGTAGTGATATCAAAAAATGAGCCAAGTCAAAACTTTATTTGAAAATTAAAAAATACTTGGCGCAACGTGTATATAAATAGCTTAGAAGTATAGGCTAGATATAAATACATATACTTATAGTACCTATACCTACAATGCCCTAAAAAAACGATGCGCCAAGTATTTTTTAATTTTCAAATAAAGATTTGACTTGGCTCATTTTTTGATATCACTACGTTTCAGTGCAGAATTTTTAGATTTCATAATTTTTTTTTTTAGTTGAAGAGACTTGGCTGTTTTTTTACACGGAGTGTTTTTTATGGGGATATCACTTATTTTTTTAGTTTATTTACACAACTTGTAAAACTTATTAGGGCAACAATGGCTAATTCCTTTAAAAAAATACCTCATTTCCGAATTAGTTACTAAAAAAATATTGTTTGGAGCTAAATTTAAACTTAAAGTGATATGCCATGAAGAATTGCGAAAGCATCGTTCCAATAGGTCCAGCCGTTTTCGAGATATGGCATCACTTCCGGTTTTCAAAATGGCGGCTGAAAGCTCTTACACATTGTAGGTATTAATATGTATATAAATACTAATATTTCATTATAAGCCTTCTGAATATATAGTTGGTTTTTATATAAAGGGAAGTGAATTTAAGCAGATTTCGCTAAACTATGACGTCATTTCCGGTTTCAGTAATTAGAAAACTTTAATTTAACTATTGTTATTTCATAAAGAGGACCGTCTGAATCGATTGGCGCAAATTTCGTTCCGATCGGTTAAGCCGTTTTTGAGATATGACGTCACTTCCGGTTTCAAAATGGCGACTACCGGTTTGATTTATAAAAAGGCACCACAGACGCCAAAAGTGCACATGTGGTAAAAATTTCAGATCGATCGGCTAAGCCGTTTAGGCTGTGGCGGTGATAGCGGTGTTTCCTGAAATCATTATCATCATCATCAGATAGGTTTTAAAAGGGGTGTAATTTCACTGTTTTCACGGCCCTCTAGCACGCAAATGGCATAACCTATTGTTCCCAAATTTAGTATATGGAGTGGGGTGGGCCATAGCTCGAAATTAAGATATTTCACAACAATGTGAGATTTTCCAATTTTATGATCCAGTAGGCCGAAAATGCCATGTTGTTGCTTACAGTAAAAGTGGTTGGTCTGCTCCTCAGTTATTAGGCATTTACGGTATGTTGAGTGCGTGTGAGTGTACGGTACGACTTGGCTGGTTGGAGCGACCGCTCCACTAGATTTTCAAATAAAGTTTTGACTTGGCTCATTTTTTGATATCACTACGTTTCAGTGCAGAATTTTTAGATTTCATAATTTTTTTTTAGTTGAAGAGACTTGGCTGTTTTTTTTACACGGAGTGTTTTTCATGGGGATACATTATACTTGAACAATATCCTGTAAATTTTGAAAATTAACAAGGAACCGTTCAATCATAAAGGTTCAATCGATCAATTAAAACTTTGCATGGTTATTTGGAACAATATTTTTGGAATTTTTTACGATTTTTATACAAGTCAGTAACGAAATTCAAGAATTATTTGATATTAATGACATTTTCAATAGACAGAATTTCGGTTCGAGGTGTTGCGCGTATCCGTGCTCGCTCATCAACGCGTTACCCAGAGCTTTTTCCTAGTAAAAAATAATGCTATAGTACGTAACTTGACACGTTTTAAATATACTGGGGTGGACAGGAGTTACGAGTGAAAGGATACTCCCACCTTTTTTGATGCAAAAAAAATATAATTTTTTTACGTTTCGACATATCGCCATGAAGTAAGTAGCGATTACACCCCTCTCCCCCCGCCATCCTTAAATATGTATAAATTTGAAATGCATCGTAGCCTATTTATCTGTAAACTATAGCTATTTTTTCTGAGTATTATGGTGATGTGCTTTCAGGTTAATCACCACACCCCAAATGTTTTACTTAACTGCCTGTACCTAATATAGTTCTCAATTCTTTCAAGTGGGAAATTTTGTTTCTAAACAAAATGTATCAATCTTCGAGCGAAACAGTACCATGGGCATGGTCAGAGAGGTATTACCGATCTTCTACGCCGGCGTACAAGTGTCCTGTGCACGTCATCATGCACAGTTGAGGAGTGTTGATGATCGAGAGATCTAGAAAGTCCCAGTCAACTTCATAGCTGTGTTCGAAGCAGCCGAGACTGCCGTTGCCGTTGGGCGCGGCTTCTGTGAACACAAAGCTCTCCCTCATCTCTGATTCACTTCATTCACTGCATGATGTGCTGCAAGCGCGAGCGATTTTACCGCTTGTTGCAGGCACTTTTTTGGATACGATTGGAGACAAAATGGGTTGACGAAATGATATGCATTTTTTAACGTGATTAGATACAAATGTATTCAGTTAGATCGATTTTAGGTCACAATTAGGGGTTTGGGGGTAGAGCTGTAAAAAATTCACCATACCATTACTCAAACAAACCAGATGATCAACATAGGCTACGGGTGATATCAAATTTTTACATATTTTTTTAAGGGGGTGGGGGGGGGGGGGGGGGGCAGGGAGTGTCAAATTTTGGCGAAGTTGGTGATAGGAACTCAAAACTTTCACAAAATGCTCTTTAAAATCATCTTAGGGCCGGTATTACCCAAGTTAATCTGAGCCGGATTAACTAAATATTGGACTAAATTGGCGGCACAGCCAATCAGATACCTCAAAATAATCCAGCACAATTTAACTTTGGTAATACCGAGACTTATAATATTAGGCCTTTGTGCATGATTTTTTTCCCAATATTTTGGAAGGGGAGGGGGGTAAACGACATGTTAAATTATTGGCATAAACACAAGGGGTTAGATGATAAACATGTAAACATTTCACCACATACTCAGAAAAACTAGCTGTTCAACAAAGGCTACTGTGCATATCAAATTTGTACATATTTTGGGGGGAAGGAGGGGGGGGGGGGGCAAATTTTGATTAGGAATATTAGAATAAAAAGGCGGAGCTTGTGATAGAAACTCAAAACTTTCACAAAATATTCTTAAAACTCATCTTATAAAAATAGGCCTTTGGAAATAAACTTTTATTTCTTTCTTCCTCTGCAATTCAAATAATGCTACACTCATCATTGAGCGAGCGAAGCGAGCGTCTCCTTTTGGCTCTTTTAGCACGGACCTCTGTTTTTTTGTGTGTTTTTTTTTTGTTACTGAGGCTATACATGTTACAGTTTTTCTTCGATCGAGCTAAAATTTTGCACACATGTTTATACATTCTCTGGGCGTTGCTGACCCCAAATTTTTTTGAAATCCATTCATTGGCTAAAATTTAAATAAACATCTCCTGATGGTAGGTTGAAAAATGAAACTGGTCTTCGATAAATCTGATCAAACTCATATTTTGGTATACAGGTCAGAGTTTTTCTTTGATCGAGCTGTAATTTTGCACACATGTAAAACCAACCTTCTCTGTTTGCATACCATAATTTTTTTTGAAATCCATTCATTGGTTAAAATTTAAATAAATATCTCCTGATAGGCTGAAAAATGAAAACGGTCTTCGATAATTCTGATCAAACTCATATTTTGCATGATCATTAAGACCAATATTGTCTCTTATTTTACAAAATTTCATCCCAATCAGTTAAGAACGTATGAACTAATTGACATTTTTAATATCTGTCAGTAATGAAGTATCGAAATGAATGTTTTCTTCTTCTTCTTCTTCTTCTTGCTTGTTAAATGGTCTTGAGGCAAAAGCCTATTTCAGCCAGCTGGTTGGTTGAACGTTCCCGCTCATTCGTTTGATTTTTAAATTGTTATATTTTTTGTTGGATTTGTTTAAAAATTTTATGAGATTACTATTTATGTTAGTATTTTCTTCTGATAATATTGTTATAATGTTCCAAGGACTTGGGATTTTATGTCTTCTTAGTTCTTTCTCTAGATTTTCTCTAGGGCTGATATACTGCGGAGTCCGCATTGGAAGAAAATATGATCAAGTGTTTCTGACTCTTCAGCGCATTCGCAAATGGATGATTCTTCCACGCCAATTCTAGTAATGTGTTGCTTAATGGAACAATGTCCTATTCTCATTCGGATAGCCATGGTGATATTTGATCGTTTAGTGTTGATTTCTTTAAACCAGGGAATGGTCTTCAGCGGAGATGAGTGAACTTTGTGTATTGAGATTGGTGACTGGTTTTATATAATTCCCGTTGATTTGACCATTCTGATATGATTTCTTGTTCTATTGATGATAAAATATCTGAATATGGAATCTTGATGTTCATTTCTGTTGTTAAATTTGTTGCTTCTTTAGCTAGTTGATCAGCTTTTTCATTTCCTAGTAATCCAATATGAGCCGGGACCCACATTATGATGATTGTATATCTTAATTTTTCAAGTTTTTCTATTGCCGTTCTAATTTCAAGTATTAAGAGGCTGGTCTTTGTGTTTATTCCATTCCTTTAGAGTGCTGTTATGACGCTTAATGAGTCTGATAAAATAATATATTTTCTTTTCTTGTTAAGGTATGAAGATTGTTTAATGTGCTAATGCTTTAACTATTGCAAATTATTGATTCTGCAGTAAAAATGGTTGCTTGATGATGTATTCTGATGTTGTTCTGGAATTCACTTCCTTTTTCGTTAACTGCTGCGCCTGTAAATTTTTCATCTTGCATTTTGGATCCATCTGTATAAATGTGTACATATTCAGGGACATTTTTGTTCATTACTTTTTGACAGTGTTGAGTAGTAACTTAACGAAAGTAACGCGTTACCGGTAACGCGTTACATTTCAGGAACTTTAGTGGTAACTTAGTTCCTTTTTTTCAGTCAGGAACTTTAACTGATAAAGTTCCTTTATTGATGTAACGTCTACATTACGTTACGTTACTTACAAAGTTCTTTTTTTCGTTTGAACAGACTCTACTTTTTCAGCAATCTTCCCAAAATTTCCCAACTTATACTTCCGGAGTAGCGATCTGCCATCAAAACAAGTTTTCACTGGCAGTCAGTGCAGCTGCATGAGTCATTGCTGTGGAATGTGCATGCTCTCGCCATGCCAGTGATGATAAGGGTATGGGGAGGGGTAGAAGGACCAATGAGAATCACTTTCACTTCACCCCCACATTAGTCCTCACTTGACCTTGGCTTGTTGCAGTGTGACGTACCTAGCAGCTCATTCTCCCTTCAACCATCGTCGCCATTACTTGTGCAGAGCATTGTTTATAACCTCTTCTAGTATTTCAATTTCGTTACGTGTGAATTTCTATCCTTTGTAGATTTATATGGTGATAAAAATACGTGAAAACTGAAACTATTTGCCGTGATACTTTGTGCAGACAAAAATACTACACTACATGTATGACATTACGTTTGAAACCACTATTTCCCTGCCACAATATTCACGTTTTTTTCCCTAAAAATCCATCGCGGTAACTTTGCAAGTTACTTTTGGGTAACTGGTAACTTGTAAGTTCCTTTTTTCATGAAGTAACTTAACTTTAACTAAGTTCCTTTTTTGACCAAGTAACTTAACTTTAACGAAGTTCCTTTTCTCAAGTAACTTACTCAACACTGCTTTTTGAAATGTGTCTTCTCTTGTTTCCATCTCTCTATTTACAAGTTTCTTGATTCCATCATCATGTATTATATTAATTTTTTTTAACTGGCTTGAATATGAATGTTCGAAACAGGCTGGTAAGGTTGTTTTGATCAGAGAGTTCTTGAATGGAAGAATAGTACCAAAAATTCTAGATAGGGACGTGGAATGTGCTCGCCTTTTATCTCTAGATATGATTGTTTTCGTAAATTAATTGAACTTTAGATAAATTGGGTTAGTGCACGTAATTATTGTTTTAGCTAGATATTTGTGATTAATCCACTTCCTTCTATTATAGGAGAGAGGACATATTCCTGATTCCACATGGAGTGCTTCTATAGAGTACTAGAGTGCCACGCCCACTAGGTACTTCCGGAGGCTTTTTCAAAACCCTCTTATGGAAAATAACATGGGGACTTACTTTGATTGCTGGTCATTTGTAAACGAAACAGAGTTAAGAAAATCCCAATACACCACCATTAACTTCAATCGTTCATTTATAACATTATGTCGACACATCTCTTCAAATATATACCAAATTAAAACTGTTTAAGTTATTAAACAGCTCCAAAGTGCGACGTTGCAATCTACATCAATAATATATTGTAACACGACGCAGCGCGATGTCCTGGGAAGCGAGTTGGCAACTGCGACTTTACAAAAATGAAAAACAAATGAAACAATTTTCAACAATGATGCCAGACCTTGCATGTCAATTTTCGATTGTTGACGAAAAGTAAACAAAACTGAAGTATTTCTGTGCTCCTCGAGTTTATACACTGAATCAAGTTCATATTATAGTTATTTTAATTTCAGGATACCATAAAACGAGATGTCATGAGCTGTTGAAATGTAGACTGACAGTTCATTGAATTTACATCTTGCACCGGTGTACATTTTCGTGACGTCATACGCTGTGTAGTGTGTTGTTCAACTTGTAACAGTTTAAGATTTGTATATATTTGAAGAGATGTGTCGACATAATATTATAAATGAAATATCAAAGTTAATGGTGGTGCATTGCGATTATCTTAACTCTGTTTCGTTTACAAATGACCAGCAATCAAAGTAAGTCCCCATGTTATTTTCCATAAGAGGGTTTTGAAAAATCCTCCGGAAGTACCTAGTGGGCGTGGCACTCTAGTACTCTAATGACTCCTAATGCCACTCTTAGGGCTTGATTCTGAATTGTGTTAAGTTTATCTAAATGTGTCTTGGCGGCTCCATCATATAACATACATCCATAGTCCAGCTAGCTTCGGATCAGGGCTGTGTATAGAAGTAATAGCGTGTGTGGGTGACCTCCCCACCATACGCCGGCCACTAATCTTAAAATGTTCAATCCAGAGGTGCACTTATTAACGAGGTAATTGATGTGTTGGCTCCATGTAACTTTAGAATCAAAGATAATCCCCAGGAATCTGGCTTCTGGTTATAGGAATGTCGATATGATTAATGTGGATTGCTATGTTGTTGGTTTTTCTTTTTGCAGTGAATATGATTGATTTACTCTTGGTGGGGTAGAGCGATAGTCCGAGCAAATTCAGGTCATTATTTAATTTGCTTAAACTTGCATTGATTGCTGCTTCCTCTTCTGATGTATGTGATGAATATACCACAATATCGTCAGCAAATTTAAGAGTTCTCGCTTCGTTCACACTATTTCCCAATTTAGAAGTGTAGATCGAATATAATGTTGGGCTCCATACAGAACCTTGTGGTAATCCTATGTTAATGGTTCTTGCGTTACTCAGTGATCCTCTTATCCTTGTTTTTGTTATTCTGTTTGTCAATCGTTTTATTACCCAATTAATTAATTGAGTTGGGATCTTTAGTTCTAGAAGTTTTGAAATTAAAATATTTATCTGCACATTATCAAAAGCAGATGATATGTCCAAAAATGCCGCAATTAAGGTCTTTCTATTGAGAAGTGCCAGTTTTATATCGGAATGAAATATATTTAGACTGTCAAGTGTGCTCCTGCCTTTACGAAAACCGTATTGCTGATTGTCCATTGCTCTTTGATTCTCCAACCACCAATCCAGTCTTTTCAGTAATATTTTATCCATTAGTTTTCCCATTGTTACCATTAGTGCAACGGGTCTGTAGGAGTCCGAGCTGGAAGGATCTTTTAACCCATTAAGTACCAGCGTCCTCGTTTGAGGACAGGTGAAAAAGTATTTATTTTGGGGTCTTTCTAATTTTTTTTGTTTAACTTTTAATATTTATTATTGATACCAATGAATGTCGCTACTTAAAAATATTTTTCTTCATTACCTATGTGCATTAATTTTTTTCTAAATAAATGCTGAAAAGTGTTCTAATTTTTTGCTTCTGGAGAGGTGTCAAAATGATTTTTTTTTAAATATACAAAGTATTTTTTGCATACATTAAAAATCATGATAATTATGTCAACATGTTGGTTAAACATGTGCACTTAATAATATGTCGAATATTTTTTGCAATCATGCACCAGGTTTGATTGAATATTGGTGTCCTCAAATGATGACGCTGGGACTTGGCCATATCAAAAGCACTGCATGTTGATGCAGTATAACACAGCTACAATACAGAAGATATCTCTTCTGACTGCACATTTAACTAACAAATAGTTATTAGTTGATAGGGGTACACTTATGGGAGTCCACGGTGTGAGGCGGGGAGAGGGGGTTGCCCCCCCCCCCCCCCCCCCCCCCAAGAAAACATATGGATGCTCATGGGTACAATGCTTCGATTTCCAATGAGAAGATATACCTTGTATATCCAAGCCCCCTTGCCCCCCTTGCCATGTCCCCCCAAGGTGGGGGGGGGGGGGGGGTGGACCACATGAGTTTACATGCCCCCCCCCAACCCCCCGAAGAAAACATATGGATGCTCATGGGTACAATGCTTTCAATTTCTAATGAGTAGATAATATTCAAAAGTTATCTTGTATATCCATGCCCCCCTGCCCCCCTGCCATGCCCCCGGGAGGGGGGGAGCATGCCCCCCCCAAATTACCATGCAAAGCTTTAAGTTGATAGATTGAACCTTTATGATTGAACGGTTCCGTGTGAATTTTTAAAAATCCCAGGATCTCCTTCAAAAAATATACCTGGGGCCACTCATATGATATAAGTGTGTCTACACAATATCAGATCGACTGTTAAACGGTCTTTATCAGTTTCATGTGCGTTTGAAAGTTTCTGCTCTAACTACCTTGCCTTGAACTGAAGAGTCGAAGTCGCCGTGAATTTGACAGCCAACACGCAAAATGTCCGTAAAATGTCAAATACTTTTGGATTTAAACACAGATTAGTATGAAAATTGAAAAAAAAATCAGAAAATGTTGGTCCCAACCATCATGCGAAGTTATAAGTTGATCGTTCAATCGGTTCTAGTTTAAATTTCAAAAAACACAGAAAAGATGGTTTTAAATTTTAACCAATAGGAGGATTTGGCTGAAACTTTTTATGATTGGGTACAATGTTGGTTGAAATGACTATGCTAAATTTCAAAATGATGGGATCTACCAATCTAAATATATTTTTTTTAAAATTTGAACCAATCAGGGGATTTCAAAAAAAATTAGGGTCAGCAAATCTCATATTTGGTCTGGACATGTGTGCAAAATTTCAGTTCGATCGAATAAACGGTGCAATCTGTATGCGAGCAGACGACAGACAAAAAAAAAAAAAAAAAACAGAGGTCCGTGCCAAAAGAGCCAAAAGGAGACGCTCGCTTCGCTCGCTCAATAATAGACACTATGGACCTGTCCCAGTACAATTTCACATCCTTGTTTTCCAGAACTGATTCGGGGATGTATTTGTAATACGGGCACCACTCTCGGACAGCTGACTGTTCTCTGCCAATTGCAGGTGAACTATTTTAGCCAGCTGGTTGTGTCGCTGTAGATACTCCGCATTAGCAAGAGCCGAGCAACTTGATGATATATGCTGAATGGTCTCTCCATTTTGATTACACATACGGCACTTATCGATGATGTTGTCCTCCTTGAGTATAAACTTTCTATAGTTTCTAGTTTTGATTACCTGGTCCTGTATAGCCAGCAGGAAATCCTCGGTCTCTACAAACAATTCCCCTGATTTTTGCCAGTTCACCGAGGCACCGAAATCCACCTCTTCCGAATTCAGAAGTTTCTGGAATCGCCCATGCATTGCTTTTGAGAACCACACTTCACGCCTGTCATCCACCGCAGTCAAAGGTTTACCAGGGCCACATTTACTTCCAAGATTTGACGGAGTGTAATTCTTATCCGCTAGAATTGCAGCATTATGTAGACGATTAAGCGTCTTACTATGAAAATAATCATATAGCGCATTCACCTCCTTGTTGCATAGATTCTTTAGGTCCAGTAAGCCTCGACCCCCCTGCTTCCGCGGTAAGTACATGCGGGCAACCGATGAATTTGGATGATGTCCTCTGTGTTTGGTGAGGGTAGTGCGTGTCAATCTGTTGAGCGCTTCAAGTTCTGTTTGGGACCATGGTATTATACCAAATGAATACATTAGTACTGGAACGGCCCAGGAGTTGATGGCTTGAAACTTATTACCAGCATTAAGTTCCGAACGCAAGATCTTTGACAATCTATGTGAACACACATATTGAATTGCTTGCTTAATACTGGCGACTTTTGTTCTCAGTAATTGCTGCATTCCTAAATACTTGTAAGCCTCATTGTTCTTCAAACTTGGCACGAATGTATTATCCTCTAACTCCATGTCATCGGTGTGAACGACTGCTCCTGACTTACAATCTAATACAGCGCACTTATCAAGACCAAAGTCCATACGAATATCATTACTGAACCGTTTTACAACATCCACGAGTCTTTGGAGTGATTTACGATTAGGGGCATACATTTTAAGATCATCCATATAAAATAGATGCGATATCTTAAGGTCCACACTAGTTTTCAGATCATAGCCAATCTCTGATGAATGTAACTGTCTACTTACAGGCTCAGGCTGTCTCCCTGGAATATGCCTTGTCGAATAGGAACCGGTCTGGTCGTGAAAGACACATCATGGCCCGCGACGCTTAGAACTGTTTTCCACTGCTTCATACACGACTTCAAGAACTCTATTAGAGTTTCATCAATCTTGTACAGCTGCAGAGTCCGCAAGAGCCAAGAATGTGGCACTGAATCGAACGCTTTTTTATAGTCGATCCATGCAAGAGATATATTGCGTTTCTTGTGATAGGCTTGACTTGTTGTAATCATATCAATCATAAGCTGTTCTTTCGTTCCTCGGGATCCTGTTCTACAACCGTTCTGTTCTGCTGTAAGTAAAGACTGACTTATCAAGTGATGTGATATTTTGGAAGTGATGACAGATGTTAATAGTTTGTACAGTGTGGGTAGACAATATGTAATCGGTCGAAAGTTTTTTGGTAGAGAATTGAGTCTTCACTCTTAGGTTTTATATAGGTGATACCAGTCGCAAGAAATTCTGGAATTTCATCTACCCCCGACACAACGCGATGGAATTGTACAGCCAGCACGGCATGGGCTGCTGTAAAATACTTAATCCAGAAATTTTGTAACTTATCCGGACCAGGGGCCTTCCAGTTATGTAGGTAATATGAACAGAGTCATAACAGTTATATAGAATAATACATGACTGTTATGACTCTGTTCTTATAAGCAATATTAATTTTCATGCTCCACGAAAAACACAAGGAATAGGCAACCTTTTTATCTTTCAAAATGTCGTGTTAATATTTACAAATTTTCTCCCATATTGCGTATCCAGTCTGTTTTTAATGATGTGTTATCTAGTGACTTGATCTGTGATATAGATATTTTTAATGATTCTTTTACTGATTTTAAAGACTCTGTTGACGAGGTTCTGTCCAATGTTTTTATATAGAACCGATCTAGTTGTAATTCGTTTTCATTGTTTGTGATATTATGTCTGTTGTTATGTTCTCATGTTTTTATTATATTGCACTTGTGGGGCTTCGGCCCTGTTGACAATAAAGATTAAATAAATAAATAAATAAATGTCTTTGCTGCTCTCTTGACATCATTAACATCAATAGAAATTACCGGCATTGGATTAATGTTCTGGCACTCGATATCTTCCTGCTGCAACCAATCGGCTTCATGATTATAGTCAACCGGAGTTGACCATATCCCCGACCAGAAATCGACTAATACATCTTTGTCAGGCATCTCACGTATAGTTATTTTATCATCACTGAGACTGTTATAAAACTGGCTTTGATTAGACTGAAACGGTCGATTCTGCGTATGTCGCTTTGTACTTTTGTTGTATCGTCTTAGCCTCTTTCCCATGGCTGCGACCTTCTGCTTCAGCATATCGGAATGTTCAAGGATATCCTGCTCGAAGCTCCTACTTCTAAGAATGATATTCTTTCTCAAGTAGACTTCTAAACACTTACTCAGACGCTTTTTGTCCGCAGACATATACGCTGACAACCTCCCAATGTAAGATCTTAGCTTCGTTATTTTAGATTCTAATCGTGTCTTCCACTTCGGTTATTATTATTATTATTATTATTATCATCGATGATTGTTTCTCGCTCTTTGCGGTTTTTAACTTTCATCGGCCTATTAGGCAAAATGAAAGCAAACTATTTTAATCTATTGTATGTTTAAAAATTTCCGTACAATGCGACAAGTGTTTAAAATTACAGACTTCTGTATGTCACAAACTAAAAGAGGAGATAGGCCTATGCTGGATAAGTTCTTTGTAAGAGAGACGGGTACAATACCAGTGGATGAAATTATAATTGGGATGATGACAACACTATTCTGCCTCCATTGCTGTTTGATCTCATGAGTCAGGTCAGCATACTTAACTAGTTTTCTCTGGCCGGTCTCATGAACATTGTTGGAGTTGGGAACAGCAATGTCAATTAGAAATGTCCTCTTCTGTGATTTATTGACCAAGATGATATCAGGCCTATTCGATGGTATTGTTCTATCGGTAAGCACAGTTCTATCCCAGTATAACCGGTATTCCTCATTCTCAAGGACATTTTCAGGCGTGTAGTGATAATACGGCCCAGTGGAAGCTATGAGATGGTGAAGCTGGGCAAGTTTTAAATGTACAATCTTGCCTACACAATTGTGGCGATGCAAGTACTCAGTGGATGCAAGCGTCGTACAACCTGACGTGATGTGTTGGATAGTCTCAGAGGCGCCTAAACACCTCCTGCATCTATCATCAGCAACACTTGCATCCTTAACGATGTACTTGAGGTAGTTTCTCGTGGCAACTACCTGATCTTGTATGGCCATCATAAAACCTTCAGTCTCCAGGAATAAGTCGCCCCGAGTCAGCCAATAGTTGGACAATTCACTATCAACTACTTCAGCACTGAGTTCGTTAGGATGTCTTCCATGTAGGGCTTTCTGCTTCCACGCACATATCTGCAATGCAGCTCACTCCATTTTAGTGATCCCTTCTTGAGGTACAGCCACATGAAGATTCAATGGTGTGTATCCCTCGTCCGACAAGGTAATCGCTCTATGGAGTGAAGATATATCTTGCTTCTGGAGGAAGTATTTCTGAAGGCTTATAATCTGTTTGTGCAGTAAATGTGAAAGGTCAATCAGCCCCTTTCCACCCTGAGCTCTTGGAAGAGTAACTCTTTCAACTCTGACTTAGGGTGATGGGCGCGATACTTACTCAAAGTAGTTCTCGTCTTCCTCTCAATGCCTTCGATATTAGTCTTCGTCCACCTGATGATGTCAAATGAGTACGTTAGAACAGGGTTCGCATAGGTGTTAATAGCTTTCACCGTGTTCTTAGCACTCAACTTTGTTTTAAGGATAGCGTTTAAGCGACTGACATACATTTGCTGGATCTTCAGTTTCATGATCTTGTGCTCTGTGCACACTTATTATTATTATTAAGTCTATATTCTCAACAGAGCCGAGGCTCCACTAGTGAGAATGTAATATAGAGAAGGGAGGAGAGGAAACCCGGTACCGGCATGTAGCCTACTTCTGACGAAAGATACCAAGGGGACCAACGGCTTAACGTCCATTCCGAAGGACGGTGTAACATTCACAGCACAGGCCTCCACAACGCGCGCCGTCGAGAGACTGATAACAGGAGGAGGGAGGTCGTCACACTAACCCCCAAACACCCCAGTCTCTCTGGCCCAACGGCAGCAACCTGGCAAGGCAGAGTTGAATGGTCACCCATCCAACCGTTGACCGCGCTCAATGTTGCTTAACCTCGGTGATCTAACGAGAACCGAGGTATCCAACACACCAGCTGTTGGGTTGGGTTATGTTGATTTAGTGATCATATTTCTATTCAATATTGATGTAGGTATATGTTTTCTGTGCGATGTGTACGCATTTCCGGTTCGAGAATTTGCACGTACCCGTGCTCGCTCATCAACGCGTAACACTGAGCGTTTTCCTAGTACCTACTATGAATTGACTGTTTCTGGGTATCAATTCTTTCTTCCATGGATACATTTTAAGATTTCTGATGTTTTGAGGAATATATCTAGGTGAAGCAAGCGCTTGCGATTTTGCTGCTTGTTGCTCACTCTTTTGTATACGATTAGAGACAAAATGGGTTGACGAAATGATTTGAAATTTTAATCATAATTAGATTTAAAAAAATACAAACTTAGGGTTATCACTTAGTAATTTTTCAGATTTTGCTTTGTTAATTAGTAATAAATAGTTGTTTTTTTGGTGAAGAGTGGTATATTTTCTTGTCTCGGTGGGTGCTGTATGATATTTAATTATAAAAATGTGCCAAGTGTTAACCCTAAGTCTGTATTTATCTAATGATGATTAAAATTTTAGATCAATTGGTTAACGGGTTTGGTCTCCAATCGTATCGGAAACCCCACCGACGGCTGCCACCTTAGCGCGGTGGTGGGGCTTGTGTTGGCCAATGATCCATTGCAGCTACGCCGGCGAGCATATGCTCATGTGTAAGGGCTACCCTTGCCGGACAGGTCAGTGGTGAGGTCCAGACAAAGAGCAGCCAGGGTCGACCTGCCCATATCCTCCCTTGAATTTGCGGTCCCCTCGGGCCGGCCTTCCTCCTCGAAATGGTGATCTCCCTGAAATCGGGTTCCGCCGGCCCGAATCCTCACACCCCCCGGTCCGTCCTTATTCCGGCCTGGCCTTCCCACCAGTGCTGGACTCCCCCGGATCGGGCCCGTTAGGTCGACCCCTCCCCATGTCCTCCAATTTTGATCAACAAAGTTTAATTGAGCGAGCGAAGCGAGCGTCTCCATTTGGCTCTTTTGGCACGGACCTCTGTTTTTTTTTTTGTTTGTTTTTTTTTTTTCTGTTACTGACGATATACAGGTCAGAGTTTTTCTTCGATCGAGCTGAAATTTTGCACACATGTACGTAACATTTCTGATTGTTGCAGACCCTAATTTTTTTGAAATCCATTGATTGGTTCAAATTTAAAAAAAATTAACTTTCGATTGGTTGTTTTGATCAAATTGAAATTTTGACAAGTCATTACCCCCAACATTGTACCCAATCAAACAAAGTTTCAGCCAAATCCTCCCATTGGTTAAAATTTAAAACCATCTTTCCTGTGTTTTTAGAAATTTAAACTATAACCGATTGAACGATCAACTTATAACTTCGCATGATGGTTGGGTCCAACATTATCTGCATTTTTGACAATTTTCATACTAATCTGTGTTTAAATCCAAACGTTATTGACATTTTACGGACTATTAGCGTGTTGGCTGTCAAATTCACGGCGACTTCGACTCTTCAGTTCAAGGCAAGGTAGTTAGAGCAGAAACTTTCAAACGCAAATGAAACTGATAATGACCGTTCAACAGTCGATCTGATATTGTGTAGACACACTTATATCATATGAGTGGTCTCAGGTATATTTTTTGAAGGAGATCCTGTGATTTTTGAAAATTAACACGGAACAGTTCAATCATAAAGGTTCAATTGATCAACTTAAAGCTTTGCATGGTTATTTGGACCAATATTTTAGGAATGTTTTGAGATTTCTATACAAATCTGTGGCGAAATTTAAGAATTATTGGCTTTTAATGACATTTTCGATAGACAGAATTTCGGTTCGAGGTGTTGCGCGTATCCGTGCTCGCTCATCAACGCGTTACTCAGATTCATTGGTTAAAATTTAAATAAATATCTCCTGATAGGCTGAAAAATGAAAACGGTCTTCGATAATTCTGATCAAACTCATATTTTGCATGATCATTAAGACCAATATTGTCTCTTATTTTACAAAATTTCATCCCAATCAGTTAAGAACGTATGAAGTTATTTACATTTTTAATATCTGTCAGTAATGAAGTATCGAAATGAATGTTTTCCAGTGCCAATTGAAAATTGATTCTGATTTGCTTTATGAACCAGGTGCTTAGATGCTATTTTAAAGTTTCGATGAAAAGCATACACTTTTAAGTTGATATCATAATCAATTCCATATGGATGTATATGTTTTCTGTGCGTTGTGTACGCATTTCCGGTTCGAGAATTTGCACGTACCCGTGCTCGCTTATCAACGCGTTACACTGAGCGTTTTCCTAGTATAAAATAATGTGCGCAAAATAACCTTGTCGTTGACGCGCCGTTAAACCAAACTAATCTTATCTAATCGTATCGGAAATTTCATAGTTTTGCGCAGTTTTGTTGAATAATCAGCGCCTAATTAACAAGGCACGAAGAAAATATTAAAAAGTGATACTTATATACAATCAGACTGATCATGTGAACATCCTGTCAAAGTTACAACCACTTTTGAAACAATTTTACTATCTCAATTTGCTAAAACGGCCGAGCGCTTGTATCACGTCTTAACACTGAACGTTTTTATGTGGATGAACATTACAAACATCACCACATACATACATATATCATTACATCGTTACATCAATCTTCATTTTCCTCTTTACATAAGTAGTTAATGTGAATGAATGAAGACACCTACTCTTTAGCGTATAAACGTCCAAGGCAAAATAGCCGCCGCAAGTTGTATCAATTGCACCCATGGGTTCCTCATCGTATTCGTGCAGCATTGTATCTGGCTTTAATCCAGGACATGTTGAGTTGCATTCCCAAGCTGGAATTCTAATCGTGGGCAGGACATCCCCACAGTAGCATTCATTACTGGCAAATAAGACAAAGAACATGCATTACTTTGTAACAAATACAATACAATAATAGAGTTTAAAGTTTCACAACATGATCCTACACTCACAACTAGAGGTATCCGGAAGATTTGTATATGATTGCTTTTTTTGTTTTTGTTTTTTTGTTTGGCCCGACGCCCGAAGTCACAATTTTTCTACGCAAACAAAGTATTGGCTTTGAATTAGTGGGTACTGAGTGGGTACTATACAACCATGGTACAACCAACACGAGCATTTATCCTAATGTTATTCGAACAAATAAGCGATAGGTGATGGAGCCATTTCTGACAAGAAACTTTTTATACTTATTTTTATTTTGAAATTTGTGTTTCCATAGGGCAGTGAAAAAGGAGAAACTATTGAACTTGAAATTTAGTTACAAGTTTACTTTTTCAGCCATAACAAAAAATGTAACATAATTTATTTATATCCCCCTATGTCTAGTACCAAAGAATCCACCAGGGGTCAGTCGTGTTCCTTATTTTCTCGAATTGGAGCGTAAGCTTCAAGGATCACCCAAACGAACCTCTTTGAGACTTTGTAATGTTCCAATCAGTATGTTTCGATGTTCTCACCCTACTTTGATCTGGAGGGGTGATGTAACGAATCATTTGTATCATATTTACACCTTAGATAGTATACATTCGTTTCCATGCTTTCTGCATCTTATGTATTGTTCCGATGTCCGGTCAACGTCATTGTGTCGACCGCACCTGTCCTAGCGAGGGGAAGTGTTGTGACCCTCCTACCCCTTTGGCATGGAGGTAAGACAGGTAGATGTGTAGTCAGTGATCTTCGGACACCAGTCCCAAGCGGTTGGCTTTGCTACGGCGGCCTCTATTATTCAATAAACCTTATTATACGTAATAAGTGAGTCTCATTACTCCTCTTCCCATCCCGTGGGTAGATTGGAACATTACATTGGCGCCCCACGTTGGGCGCCAATGTAAAGATCCAATCTACCCACGGGATGGGAAGAGGAGTAATGAGACTCACTTATTACGTATAATAAGGTTTATTGAATAACGGAGGCCGCCGTAGCTAAACCAACCGCTCGGGACTGGTGTCCGTAGATCACTGACTACACATCTACCTGTCTTACCTCCATGCCAAAGGGGTAGGAGGGTCACAACACTTCCCCTCGCTAGGACAGGTGCGGTCGACACAATGACGTTGACCGGACATCGGAACAATACATAAGATGCAGAAGGCATGGAAACGAATGTATACTATCTAAGTGGCAAATATGATACAATGATTCGTTACATCTTAGACAATTTGTGTCATACCATGTCGAACTATTACTCCGGTACGGAGTAATACAACTTCTTACTGCATGTTTTACAAAGTGAATCACTTGATATGGATCTGTGATTGAGAGACTAACCTGGATTCGAGTCCGAAGAACTTCGCATCGGCGCAGAACATTGCGCAGTGAACAGGCGAATTGACAGAACTCCAGACGGCGGCTTTCGACATGACTCTTGTTTGGTTGTCCCTGAAGCATCCCAAGTGCCAGAGTGATAGCGGAACTGAAACTGAAACCAAATCCATTCGAGAGTTTAAGTTGTCACGCAATAAGTTCATTGCTCTGATTCAAAATCAGTTATACCCATAAGAAAATCATACCTACTAAAAAGTAAAAAAAGAAAAAGAAAAAGCTAGGTAGCCCATTGAATTTGCACCGGCCACGACTTCTATTTTTTACCTTCTTCTAGTTCTTTATCTTCTTGCTCGGTGTAACGAGTTGATAAGCGGAGCCTTCATATTAAATGCGAATTACTGTGACATCTGTTCCTCTACAGACCTTCAGAACTCATTTGAAAATAATCTAACTCATGGCAGTGATAAAAAAAATGATAAGTACATTTTGGCATAATATATTTCAAATCAAACATAAAAATGTCAGAAAAATGTCAATAACTCTTGAAGTACATTACAGATTTGTCAAAAAACACTTATAATGCTGGTCCCAATGACCATGCAAACATTCGGTTAAGATTGGTCAAACGATTCCAGTTTTATTTTGCACACAAAGTTTCTTTTATCCCCATTGCCAAGATTAAATACAAACTACAAATCAAAGATTAGATTAGATTAATATGGTTTAATGGCGCGTCGACACCAAGGACATATTACGCACACTAAAAATTATTTTTAGTTGTGTTGATCATATATGGAGGTCTTCGGGAGGGATCGACCTAAACTCGGGTCGCCTCGGGCCCGGCCCGAGGGAGTCCAGCACTGGTGGGAAGACCAGGCCTGAATGGTGACGTACACTGGGGACGGGAGGGTTCGGGTCGGTGGGGCTCGATTCAGGGGGAAGTCTGTCTCGAGATGGCAGTTCAGTCCGAGGTGACCGTAAATTCGAGGGAAGGCATGGGTAGGTCGACCCTGGCTGCTTTTTGACTAGACCTCACCACTGATCTGTCCGGCATGGGTAGCCCTTACACATGAGCATATGCTCGCCGGCATTGCTGCAGTGTAGGGTATCATTGGCCATCACAAACCCCAACACCGCGCTAAGGTGGCAGCCGTCGGGGGGGGGGGGGGGGGGGGGGGGGGGGTACAAATCAATTTCCAATTAAATCAATGGACCGATCTTACTGAAAATTATTATATGACTCGTCGACCAGAATAGTAATATAAGTGTTGTGAAATATTTGGCCTGATCCGTTACTTCGTGACAGGAGACGCCAAAGGCACAGACGACGACAGAAAATCAGAGATTCGAGCCATAAATGAGTAATTCTTATAATTGTATGATTAGTAATTATTTGTCACAACTTCTTAGTTACCTTTGCCTTTAATTCAATGTTCATCACAAATGCCCAGTCACAAGATTTCTTCTTACTGGGGTATATTACACAATATCTATGAATGCATGCAGACTCTTCTATAATTAATACAAGGTTCACATGTAGATGTGTTTTGAAGTACGTTTAGAAAGTAAATCTTGAAACCTTGAAAATACCCGAATGTAACATGATAGGTACACACGCGAATGGATTTGCCAAAGATCTCTACACTTGTTGAGCAGGGACGACGCTAGGATTTTTATACAGGGGGGGGCCTAGGTAGGGCAATAAACTTTGTAGGGGGGGCAAACGTATTTTCACAATATGTATATTTTCATATTGTGACGTGGGGATCAGGCGCGTAGGAACTAAATTTGCAAGGGTGGGGGGGATAATATTGTAAAATAACTTGAGCTGGAGATACTAGTGTCTACGAAGACAATGGGGGGTCTGGGGGGAGGGCCCCCCAGTAAAATGCAGGTTCGGGGCGCACAGCCCCGGAAAATTTTTGAATTTCAGACATCAATTTGGTGCATTTCTATGCATTTTAACACTTTTTAAGCACCTTTTTTCTTGACACATAAATATATAAGTACATAGGGAGGTGTATTGAATCAGAGGGGGGGATTCTCCCCCCATTCCCCCCCTTCCTACGCGCCTGGCGGGGATAATTGAGCGAGCGTAGCGAGCGTCACCACGGTACTCTTATGGCACTTTCTCTGTGTGTTTTTTTTTTTTTATCCTATCATTTTTGAATTTTAACAAGGAACATTTTAATCATAAAGGTTCAATCGATCAACTTAAACTTTGCATGGCTATTGGGACTAATACTTTAGGAATATTTGGAGATTTTTATACCTACAAGTCTGACGAATTTCAAGAATTATTGGCTTTTAATGATATTTTCGATCGATATATTTTCGGTTCGAGGTGTTGCGCGTGTCCGTGCTCGCTCATCAACGCGTTATACAGAGCGTTTTCCTAGTATTTGATAATTTGAACAGTGCAAAAAATTGAAGAAAAGTATAGACTTTCAAGATATTTATTTTCCCACATTTGGTTTAGGGGGGCACAAGGGGGGGGGGGCCGCGCGAACGTTTGGGGGGGCCGTGCCCCCCCCCCCCCCCCCCCCCCCAGGCCCCCCCTTAGCGTCGTCCCTGTTGTTGAGCGAGCGTAGCGAGCGTCACCACGGTACTCTTATGGCACTTTCTCTGTGTGTTTTTTTTTGTGGTCACAGCCCAGGTCAAACCGCTCAAGCAATCGATCTGAAATTTTGTACACATACTAACGTACTCTATGCGGTCCCTGGGATCGTTTTTGAACGGGCTCCCGTGATTGGTTCAAATTTAAAAAAAAATATCTTTCGATTGGTCGCTTCGATCAATTTGAAATTTAGCAAAAACATTGCAACCAACATTGTACCCAATCATAAAAGGTTTCAGCCAAATCCTCCTATTGGTTCAAATTTAAAACCATTTTTCATGTGATTTTTGGCATTTAAACTAGAAATGATTGACCGTGAAACCTGCGGGATTTTGGCTCAGAGGGTAGAACACAAAGAATCAGCAATATTATAATTTGTTTATTATAGAGAAAATAAATGTTCATTGATGTGAAAAGAGCAATCAAAAATTATGAAACAATATTACGTTCGATACGTCGGCAGTAGTGATGATGTCGTCTGGTTTGTTTACTTCCGCGTAAACAAGTGGATGGCGTTGACTCTTGCGTAGTGTGTC
This sequence comes from Leuctra nigra, assembly GCA_934045905.1. Lineage (NCBI taxonomy): Eukaryota > Metazoa > Arthropoda > Insecta > Plecoptera > Leuctridae > Leuctra > Leuctra nigra. Next base: position 65,264,675 of record OW203761.1, on the reverse strand, counting down.
CCGTGAACTCCAGTCCACCAGCAGAATGAAATGACTGGATATGTCACCTCCTTCAGCTGCGATGCGATGATGTTGTCTAATAACCCCTTGGTTACCAGGACGTCCAGCAGTCCGTGCACAAAGAGTGACTTCCTCGAGCAGTTGGATCAAGTTGGCTCAGGCTGATGACGTTCGTGGCTGCAGACTCGTCGGTTTCTCCCGGAGTTGCAATTCACTAACTTTTATACTTTAACATTTACTGACTTTAATGTTGAAACTGTTCAGTTGATCACTTGTAACTTGAAATTGTCTTAATGCGATATTATTTGCCTCAGCATTAGGCTTGAAGTTTGAATTTACTGGGTTGACGTTTATACAAAAATGTTATTTTAATGTTTACCTTCGATCACATCGGCACTGTCTCGCTGAAATTATACTATGTTGCGTGCACAAGACTTCACGGTTCGCGAGGCAGGTCTCACTGCTCTGAGAAAACTCCGACTGATGAAGTTTGGCTGGTAGCCTGACGTTTTATACCCTCTGACATCGTTTTCCCTCCAAAGAATCTGATTGGTTGGTTTCGTACACGTGGTAGCTAATTTTAGACATTCTGTCATTTCTAAAGCCCGCGAAACGACTTTCTTTCTGCACGTAGGCCCATGCTCTTCTTGGAATCACTGAAAACTAGTCTGGCTGACTGGTTTTGTAGCGTTATCACAATGACTGGTTCACTTGTTATTACGTGGTGACATCACAATTTAGGTAAGGTCACATACTTTTTATATGGATTCACTCACTTTCTTGATATAATTGCACATTGTTAAACTTATTTGATTGCTCGTTATATTTTTGTCTATATTTTGATTGCTGTTGAATTTTAAGATTGTAAGTTTACATAATGATTCTAATTAATTACTTTGTGTTCAGTTAACCTTGACTCTAAGAATACCATGCTACAAGCTTGTTCATTCTTTAAACCTATTTCAAGCAAACATTATTATTTTTTTTTAAAGTTAATTTTCTAACCTAGATAGGCCAACTTGTTACAGAGCCCCCTGAATTCTTGTTGTTCACCTTTTGACTGAAGTCAAATTTGAAATACATTGAAATTTTGAATGAGAAAATGGTGATAAAACAAGGATTCACATAGAGACTGGACTATCTAGCAGGAATAATCTCTTCCTTTTGACAAACAAAAAGTTTCCTTGAACAGATGCAAGTTTATTTCCCCTTACAGCTGTCTAATCAAAACCTGAATGAATGAACTCACCCCTCCATCTACCAAAACAAAAACAAACCTCATCCTACTTCCCGGAAACGATGCTCGACTCAACCCTCTCTCTTATCACAATCCCGTTATTGACCTAGTGACCTACTTTTGCTGGGTCATCATACCAAACATCAACATTACTTCTTGTTGTCACTGTGAGAATCAGCTGATCGATGTATTATATTTCTTCCGTCCACGATCATATGGGAATGAAACTTCTGCATCTTCGTGAACATCTTGCGTTGGCCCTATTGAAATTATCTCAACTAGGTGTGTCCAGAAGAATTCTTCACCCTTATTCCTTGCAGTGGTCGATGTATAAGTTTCATTTTCTTTCTTGACTTCCGTTTCAGTTTCTTCGTTACTTTCTTCATCTTGAAAGTCTTTATCTTCAATTTGTAGAGATTCTTGCATCAACGGACATGTAATCTTCATCATTTCTTCGTATGCAATTTCTTCGAGCATTTCCATGTTTGCTACGTAATCGAAGGGTTGTATTTTCTCGTCATAACTGGTTTCGGTCAACTCGTCGTTCAATGTTATTAATAACTCGTCATTCACTCGTTCAGTAATACTTGCGGCTGGAATCGAACTAAGCTCCGCACAAAAGTTGTAATTTTCGCTCTTCTCAAATTCTTGGACAAAACTAGACTCGGATTTAACTAATTGTTCTTGATCTGCTGCTTTTTCTTCAATAACTATGGTTTCAGTAACCATCTCAATAATCTCAATAATCTCCTCAATATCTTCAAGATTCTCAATAATCTTCACATCTTCAGTACGACCTTTGCGTCTGAAATCAACAAATTCTTCCTCCTCCAAATTCAATTCAACAACAACATTACAGTTCAGATCCTCCACACAACAAACAGTCTCCATTTCATCGCCGTCAAACTCAATATTGACCAAGGCTTGTCTAGTCACCTCAAATTCTTCATTTTCATCTCGTGAATTGTTCACGGTTTCCTCTGCAACTCCCTGTACCAAACATTCTGGAATGACTTCATCTTCGAACGATTCGTTTTCTTGACTCTCTGCTTTCTTTACAGCGTCTTCTTTAACACCTTCAATGACAACTTCACATGTCTTCAGCTGGTCTAATTCTTCTTGCTCTTTCGTGATGACGTCGTTGTTCTGCAACTCAACTTTCTCAACTTCAAATTGTTCACTGGTTTCTTCGAAATTATCTTGTGGAAGTATAATCTCGGCATCTTCTTCAATTTTCTCTCGTACTGAAATATCAGCGATTTCAACACGATCCTGACTCTGAATCTTCGTTTCTTCTTCTTCCTTCTTCTGTGTCTTGGGCAGACAAAAATCTTGAACATCTTCTTGCGGCGTTGTAACCTCATAAAAACTTTCTTCAACTTTGTCAGGCTGCTCACAGCTCTGCTCAGAATTCACATCTGATTGCAACCTATTGCAGACAACTTCTTCTTCTTCTTCTCTCGTTGAAACATCTGCTTCGAATGCAGCGTCTTTCTCCAGTTCATCCTTCCATTTTCTTGAAACTTCACGGACGTATTCTATGAGATTTACGCGTTCCCAATGCCACAATTGCTTCAAATCTTCACTTTCCGAATCTGCATAATCATCATAATATTCTGCTCCGTACACGTGGTCATCATATTCGGAACTTTGCTTGGAATACGTTTCCTCTGCTTCATATTTGTATTCCCTATATCTTCTCCAATTTTCGTCTTCTTTGTCGTATCTCCTAAGTAATTCTGCCCTTGCCCTTTTACTAATCTGCGCATTTTCTTCTGTCCTGTCGTGACAAATACTCATCAACTCTTCCTCATCCAATGCAGCAAATTCTTTCATCGTCCATTTTTCTTCTCTTCTTCTTTCAAATTCTATATAGATTCTTCTTGACAATTCATCAATTCGTTCTGTTCTCATTAAATGGTATAAATCCCGATTACTAAACTCGCAGAATTCTAATTTGACACTTCTATTTTCTTCTTGTTCTTCATATTCCTTCTTATTTAGCTCGACCCAGGATTTCCAATATTCTTCATCTTTTTCATCCATCGTAAAAGTTCTTTACGACTTATTCTTAAATTTTCTGAATCTTTACATCTTCTTCAGACGACTTCCGTCAACAATCATCAGCGACTGGGTCAGGTCATTTCTGTCGATGCCTAATCTGGTTCCCACGCTATCAATAACAACAAACTTGTTCCCATGACAATTAACTACACAGTTGATGTTTCTGCCCCCCTCTATCACCTGAATACTCGTGACCTCTGACTCACTAAGCTCTGCCCCCTCTACAGTATCATCTAAATTCACAGTTGACGATAAACTTGCATCTCGATCTGCCATCGTAACAGATGTAATGAACTAACATGCACAAATCTACAGTTGGCTTTATCTTTACGTTAACGGGTTGATTCTATGTAAAATTTCCAAATACATGAAAATTTTACGCAATGCCTGTGTCCACAAGTTTCAGAACAACTGAGTAACTCTTTCACAATCAAGAAAACAATTATTTCTTTCAAAACAATTGCTCCCAGGAATGTTATTCGAGCCCCACACGTTGAGCGCCACTGAAACCTGCGGGATTTTGGCTCAGAGGGTAGAACACAAAGAATCAGCAATATTATAATTTGTTTATTATAGAGAAAATAAATGTTCATTGATGTGAAAAGAGCAATCAAAAATTATGAAACAATATTACGTTCGATACGTCGGCAGTAGTGATGATGTCGTCTGGTTTGTTTACTTCCGCGTAAACAAGTGGATGGCGTTGACTCTTGCGTAGTGTGTCCCGTGAACTCCAGTCCACCAGCAGAATGAAATGACTGGATATGTCACCTCCTTCAGCTGCGATGCGATGATGTTGTCTAATAACCCCTTGGTTACCAGGACGTCCAGCAGTCCGTGCACAAAGAGTGACTTCCTCGAGCAGTTGGATCAAGTTGGCTCAGGCTGATGACGTTCGTGGCTGCAGACTCGTCGGTTTCTCCCGGAGTTGCAATTCACTAACTTTTATACTTTAACATTTACTGACTTTAATGTTGAAACTGTTCAGTTGATCACTTGTAACTTGAAATTGTCTTAATGCGATATTATTTGCCTCAGCATTAGGCTTGAAGTTTGAATTTACTGGGTTGACGTTTATACAAAAATGTTATTTTAATGTTTACCTTCGATCACATCGGCACTGTCTCGCTGAAATTATACTATGTTGCGTGCACAAGACTTCACGGTTCGCGAGGCAGGTCTCACTGCTCTGAGAAAACTCCGACTGATGAAGTTTGGCTGGTAGCCTGACGTTTTATACCCTCTGACATCGTTTTCCCTCCAAAGAATCTGATTGGTTGGTTTCGTACACGTGGTAGCTAATTTTAGACATTCTGTCATTTCTAAAGCCCGCGAAACGACTTTCTTTCTGCACGTAGGCCCATGCTCTTCTTGGAATCACTGAAAACTAGTCTGGCTGACTGGTTTTGTAGCGTTATCACAATGACTGGTTCACTTGTTATTACGTGGTGACATCACAATTTAGGTAAGGTCACATACTTTTTATATGGATTCACTCACTTTCTTGATATAATTGCACATTGTTAAACTTATTTGATTGCTCGTTATATTTTTGTCTATATTTTGATTGCTGTTGAATTTTAAGATTGTAAGTTTACATAATGATTCTAATTAATTACTTTGTGTTCAGTTAACCTTGACTCTAAGAATGCCATGCTACAAGCTTGTTCATTCTTTAAACCTATTTCAAGCAAACATTATTATTTTTTTTTAAAGTTAATTTTCTAACCTAGATAGGCCAACTTGTTACAACCGATCAACTTAAAACTTCGCGTGGTCATTGGTACCAACATTGGTATTTTTGCCAATTTTCAGTCTAATCTGTCGTTATTTTCAAAAGTTTTGTCATTTTAAGGTCATTTTATTCCATAATCTTGAAAAATGTATACTAAATTGTCGGCCCTGCCTTCTTTAAGCTTCTGTTCCAAGGCAAGGCCTGTAGAGCAGCCAAGCTATCCACAATGTACAGTAAAATGAAAGCATTTTTGAGCTAGCGCATAAAATCGGATGCAGTACGAAGGCCAAATCCTCTAATAGACCAAAACAGAAATGACTAATGCCATCTATATCCGGTTTGGAACTGCTTACCATTCCGTGTGTTCCGGTGGTGACAAAAAATATCAATTTAGTTTCAATTCACAATTTTAAATAAATGGAATTCAAAGTTCACCTATCTATAATTAAATAGTATTATTCTTGATATCAATACATTATATAAAATATTCTTTGTTAAAATAATTCTATAGCAGCCAAAGACAAATTTAAAAAAACAAAAAAGCAACAATCAAAAATTAAAAAGCAGCCTTCTTATTGCATTATAATTTTCGTATGCAGAAGGCAGTGATTTAGAGGTGTCACACGGGTCAAGGTGTAAAATTGTCAACTTCACGCATGCGCAGGAATTTAAATAATGTCTTCTGATTTGTCAACAATAAAAATGTTCACATTAAGTTCAAATTTTGCTTGGTGATCAAGACCAACTTAATATTAAATTTTACATATTGTAAGGCCGATCAGTCAAGTATTAATTGTAATTTTACGAGTTTAGTATGGGATGTCACAAGAGATTTCTGGAGAAGGTATGTAGGTAAGAATTCACGACACAATGGATCTATTATTCATCCAGAGTATTATGGAGATTGAAAAATTGCAGAGAAAATCGTCTTGTGCCGTGTCGTGCATCGTTACTATGGGGATGTTGCATGTTCTGTGCTCGCTCATCAACGCGTTACACTGAGCGTTTTCCTAGTTACCTGACATGCGCACAGACAGCAACACAAGTTCAGTTCAGTTCAGTTCAGTTTTATTTCCAGAATTCATCAATACATTTGAAAGAGGTACAGTGAAAGGACTCCTCTGGTTGACACCATTTAACGGAGTATGTGGAAAGGTTACTTGAACTAAATCTAGTAACCTAGTATATAAGTAATAGCATTGAAATGAAGACAAATTAATATCTAGGTATATGCTACAATATTATAAATTTAGGTAATAAATCTAGGTAATTTTTTTAATAACTATAAAAACATAATTAAGACAAGACATTATAAATAAATTAATATTTGTCCGAGAGGAATTCGTCTATAGAATAATATAGTATACAACTATATTGTATACTTGTATAGTATACAAGTATACAACATAATGTACAACTCACCTGGTACTGCGTGGTTTCTCTCGAACACATCCAAGGCCCAGATACCTCCACATTTGAATTGGCTATCGACAAGGCAATTGACGAAGCAGTTGGAAGAGTTGATTTGAGTTGTTGGTAAATCATCACCGCAGTAGCATTCGCACCTGGGGGAGATATACATAGGACATACGGGATTTATACAAATAGAAATATATACATTTTATACGAAAACAAAAACTTGTAAAAAGACTGTCAAGCACCTTCCCTCATAAAAGGATTGAGATCTAAAAGAAGGGCCAAGCAACAATATATTGTTTCAACTTTTTTCGCACTTAAAATTCGTGAAATCATTTCGCCCACTTACTGCCGTCAAGCACAATACTATAAACCTAACATTGTGCCCAAATTTGAAGAAAAAAATATTTGTGGAGCATCATTGTAAACTACTAGGAAAACGCTCAGTGACACGCGTTTATGAGCGAGCACGGGGTATGTGCAAATTCTCGAACCGAAAATGCGTACACAACGCACAGAAAACATATACATCCATATTGAATTGAAAATTGAAATATGATATCAACATAAAAGTATGCTTTTCATCGAAACTTGAATATAGCATCTAAGCTCCCTGGTTCATAAAGCAAATCAGAATCAATTCAACTGGAAAACATTCATTTTGATACTTCATTACTGACAGATATTAAAAATGTCAATACGTTCATACGTTATTAACTGATTGGGATGAAATTTTGTAAAATAAGAGACAATGTTGGTCTTAATGATCATGCAAAATATGAGTTTGATCAGAATTATCGAAGATCGTTTTCATTTTTCAGCCTATCGGGAGATATTTATTTAAATTTTAACCAATGAATGGACTTCAAAAAAAATTAGGGTCTGCAAACAGAGAAGGTTGGTTTTACATGTGTGCAAAATTTCAGCTCGATCAAAGAAAAACTCGGACCTGTATAGCCAAAATATGAGTTTGATCAGATTTATCGAAGACCATTGTCATTTTTCAACCTACCATCAGGAGATGTTTATTTAAATTTTAACCAATGAATCGATTTCAACAAAATTTAGGGTCAGCAAACAGAAAAGGTTGTCTCTACATGTGTGCAAAATTTCAGCTCGATCGAAGAAAAACTTTGACCTGTGTAGCCTCACCCAACAGAAAAAAAACAGAGGTCCGTGCCAAAAGAGCCAAAAGGAGACGCTCGCTTCGCTCGCTCAATAACAAAATTATAAAAATGAATAACGATAAATACAAATTCTTCAAAATTTATAAAATCTTATCCGCCAGAATGAGCCACTGTACAGCGACATTGCCGCAGGAAGGAAAGAGCCTGCTGCCACGCCTGCTACCACGCCTGCTGCCACTGGCACTAGAAACGATCAATCTACACGCAAGATAGTGCCATCATCCACCCCTAGATCTCGCTCCCACAAAAAAGTGCAAATTCTAGCGGACAGCCATGGCCGAGGACTTGCAAACATTCTGCAACACCTGCTAGATGATAACAAGCAAAACACGTTAGTAGAGTGCAATTTCAAACCCAGCGCGCCAATCGAGGAAGTTGTGACGTCGATTGATCACAGCCTGGAGCAACAGGACACTCTAATAATCATGGCGGGAACAAATAATATCCCAAAGAAAACGCCCGACAAAATCAGAATTTCACTTAACTCAATTTTAGATTGTGGAACAAAAGCTAATGTAATAGTCGTCAACATCCCAAACCGCCAGGATCCTGAAGGACAAGACCTCAAAAGAGAAATAGACTCAACAAACAGCAAAATAGAAAGACTCATAGCAGAACATAATAAAATCCAAAATGGCATGAGTGAAGCAATAGTAATAAATGCAGGGTCCATGGGTAGAGAAGACTTCACAAGACATGGACTACACTTAAGCAAAAGAGGAAAGAGAAAACTATGCTACAAAATTCTCAGAGTGATAAATCCAGTGAGCAACAGCACCACCAAGTCCGTGGTGGGGTCAACCATGTCAGTGATGGGAATGCCGTCCAGGTCTGCGTCCGAGAAGACACCGCTGTCCGTGGTGAGTCCGACGTCCGGGTCTGCGTCCGAGAAGACACCGCTGTCCGTGGTGAGTCCGACGTCCGGGTCTGCGTCCGAGAAGACACCGCTGTCCGTGGTGAGTCCGACGTCCGGGTCTGCGTCCGAGAAGACACCGCTGTCCGTGGTGAGTCCGACGTCCGGGTCTGCGTCCGTGAAGACACCGCTGTCCGTGGTGAGTCCGACGTCCGGGTCTGCGTCCGTGAAGACACCGCTGTCCGTGGTGAGTCCGACGTCCGGGTCTGCGTCCGAGAAGACACCGCAGTCCGTGGTGAGTCCGACGTCCGGGTTTGCGTCCGTGAAGACACCGCTGTCCGTGGTGAGTCCGACGTCCGGGTCTGCGTCCGTGAAGACACCGCTGTCCGTGGCGAGTCCGACGTCCGGGTCTGCGTCCGAGAAGACTCCGCTGTCCGTGGTGAGTCCGACGTCCGGGTCTGCGTCCGAGAAGACACCGCTGTCCGTGGTGAGTCCGACGTCCGGGTCTACGTCCGTGAAGACACCGCTGTCCGTGGTGAGTCCGACGTCCGGGTCTGCGTCCGAGAAGACACCGCTGTCCGTGGTGAGTCCGAAGTCCGTGGTGAGTCCGACGTCCGGGTCTGCGTCCGAGAAAACACCGCTGTCCGTGGGGGGTCCGAAGTCCAGGTCTGCGTCCGAGAAGACACCGCTGTCCCTGGTGAGTCCGAAGTCCGGGTCTGCGTCCGTGAAGACACCGCTGTCCGTGGGGGGTCCGAAGTCCGGGTCTGCGTCCGAGAAGACACCGCTATCAGTGGGGGGTCCGAAGTCCGGGTCTGCATCCGAGAAGACACCGCTGTCCGTGGGGGGTCCGAAGTCCGGGTCTGCGTCCGAGAAGGCACCGCTGTCCGTGGGGGGTCCGAAGTCCGGGTCTGCGTCCGTGAAGACAACGCTGTCCGTGGGGGGTCCGAAGTTCGGGTCTGAGTCCGAGAAGAAGAGACCGCTGACCGGGGCCGTAGCGGGGCAAAAGACGTCATCATCACCACTGCCCGAGGCAGATATGAAAAAGAAGGCACCGGAAGGGACAAAGAAGACGGGGGCAACAATAAAAAAAACAATTATTAATGTACAAACCCGCCCTCAGCGCATTTTGAAACCAAAAATATTAGCATCTCTTTGACAAAACCAAACAATTACACAACCATCCGACAACAACGCAACCAATAAAGTCAAAACAAAAGCATTAGATAGAAAACAAAACAAAACAAAACAATCTAAATACAGTAACCTAAATATCATGCATCAAAATATCCAGGCTCTTAACACATCTAAAGTAGGACTAGAGACGTTTTTAGATTCAAAAGATGATAAGGGAAACCAAATTGATATAATATGTCTAACGGAACATTGGTTGAGTAGTGAAAATTTGAATTCAATAAACATCTGTAATTATAATCTTGAAAGTAATTTTAGTCGAGTAGTTCACAAACACGGAGGGTCAGCTATATTCGTCAATAATAAATTAAAAGAAAACATTAAAGCTAGAAATGACATAAACGAATTAAGTAGGGAATTGGACATTGAATTATCAGCAGTAGAACTGAAATATGAAAACAACACAAAGAACCTAGTAGTAATCTCCATCTATAGATCGCCAGTAGGGGATATAAACAATTTCATGGACACTTTGGACCACATTCTAGACAAACTCACATCAGAAAATAAAAACATAATCCTTACAGGCGATATAAATATAAATACAGCTTCAAAATCAAGGAATAGTGATACTCTTAACAACCTATTATCTTCATATAATTTAAAATTAACGATACGAGAACCCACGAGATTTGATCCCCGTTTCAATACAGCCAAAACAATTGATAATATAGCTACAAATCTACCAAATTATATGTTTTCTACTAAAGTAACTGAAAATAATCTCTCAGACCACACTGCTCAAATAATATCAATTCAACTCAAATCAAAATTTAATTCGCCAAGCAAAACAATTATTACCAGAAAATTGAGTAAGGAAAACACAGAAACTTTTGTAGATATATTAGAAGACACGTCATGGGATGAGATATATAAATTAAATGATTCCAATGAAAAATATAATACTTTCTCAACAATACTTAGCGAGGCTTTTGACAAATGTTTTCCACCCAAAAATATAAAAATAAACCATAAATTTATAAAGCAGGAGTGGATAACAGCAGGTATAAAAAACTCAGCCAAAAACCTTAAATCTCTCTATTATCTACAGCTTCACTTCAAAACAGAAACTTTAAAAACAAATTACAAAATATACAAAAAAATTTACAAAAACACTATAAAAGCAGCAAAGAGAATGATAATAAACAAAAAAATAAAGGAGAAAACGGGTACCGATAGAACAAAATCCATTTGGGAGATAGTAAAAAAACACGCTAACAATTCAAAAATACAAAAAACCCAAAACTTGGTCATAAGACATGAAAACCAAACTTACACTGATCCAATCAAAATAGCAAATATTCTTAATAGAGATTTTGCCACAGTAGCCCAAAAACTAGACATAAATCCAACGGATAGGGCTTTTCATAAACATTTAACAAAGGCAAAGAAACCTCTGAATTCATTTATCTTGGACAACACATGTGAAACAGAAATTATTCTAATTACATCAAAATTAAAAAACAAAAAATCTTCAGGAATTGACAACATCCCAACTTGCATATTAAAGAAAATTATTAAGAAAATCTCTCAACCCTTAACACATATATTTAACGACTGTATTAATAATGGAATTTTCCCAAACAAACTCAAAATAGCAAAAATCATACCTTTACATAAAAAAGGGGGCAAAAATCTTTCGGAAAACTATCGGCCAATATCGCTCCTTCCGAGCATATCCAAAATATTTGAAAAACTGATACACACTAGGCTAATAGCATACCTAGAAAGAGAAAAACTGCTTTCAGACAACCAAAGTGGTTTTAGGAAAAGTAAAGCTACAGCTAATACCATTGGTCAATTCATTGAAAATACTATAAAAGGATTAGAAAAAGGGGATCAAACAATCGGTGTTTTTTGTGACTTAACTAAAGCTTTTGACAGTATTAACCATGAAATATTATTAAACAAGCTAGAATATTACGGAGTTAGGGGTCCTGCCCTAAACTTACTCAAATCATATATGGCAGATAGAATCCAACAAGTAGAAGTAGTACACATGGATGAGAACAGACGCGAAATAAAACATATGTCAAATCCCGAAACAATAAAAAATGGTGTTCCGCAAGGTTCTATTTTAGGTCCATTGTTGTTTATAATTTACATAAATGACTTTCCAGACACAGTAGCTAATTCAGAAATATATGCAGACGATACAAATATCACAATTACGGGTAAAACAAAACTAAATCTTCAAGAAAATGCCAAAAATACACTTGAAAATGCAACACAATGGTTCTACGATAACCATCTGCTTATTCAAGAAGAAAAGACTAACTTCATGCACTTTAAATTAAAAAATGACATAAATGAAACACCATTAAATATAAATATAGAAATTTCAAACAAGAACAAGAACTGTGAACTAAAATCTGTAGACAAAATCAAATTTCTTGGAATCATTATAGATAAAAATTTAAACTGGAGAAGTCACTGTGACAAATTACTAAGTAGACTTAATTTGGCATATTTCTCACTAAAAACTATTGTAAACTTAACAAACACAAAAACTGCAAAACTAGTCTATCATGCAAACATTGAATCTCATCTGCGCTACGGAATACAATTCTGGGGCAACTCTACAGATGCACCCAGAATATTTGTAATGCAAAGAAAAGCAATCAGAGCTCTTTTTGGATTAAAATATAAAAATAAAAATAACAACAATTTCATTAAACCAGATTGCAAGCAACACTTCAAAAAACACAAAATTTTAACGTTACCTTCCTTGTACATCCTAGAGTCAGTACTAGCAATTAGATCTCAAGGGAAAGAAATACAAAAAAATAGCGATATTCATAATCACAATACTAGACAGAACAATAACATTCACATAGATAGACACAGATCAACATGCACTCAAAAGAACTCTATTTTTTTCAAAACAAAATTGTATAATGCCCTGCCTAAAAGTATAAGAGAGATACAAAAATATTCACAATTCAAAACCCTTGTCAACAAACTATTAGTAGATAAGGTGTATTATTCTATCGACGAATTCCTCTCGGACAAATATTAATTAATTAATTTATTTATTTATTTATAATGTCTGATTTATTACCTAAATTACCTATTATTGCCTAGATATTACCTATATTACCTAGATTTATTACCTAAATGTAAAATATAATTGTAGCATATATTTAGATATTAATTTGTCTTCATTTCAATGCTATTACTTATATACTAGGTTACTACTAGATTTAGTTCAAGTAACCTTTCCACATACTCCACTAAATGGTGTCAACCAGAGGAGTCCTTTCACTGTACCTCTTTCAAATGTATTGATGAATTCTGGAAATAAAACTGAACTGAACTTTTATGTAAAACACAACTTAAAAAATGAGAAATCGAAATTAAAAAATAAATAAAAAATAAAGCTAGACGCATTGTGTCAAGAAGAAGGCAAAATATGTAGTAGTAGTTCTTTATTGTAGCTATCAAGCTATTTTTCACATACATGAAATACAGTTTAATTTATTTTATGCAGGCAAATATCTGAGAGTATGAAACAATCGTATGTCCTACATAAACATTATAAACTTAAATACCTACACAACTTAAACTTAAGAACATCAGTCATTCAGTAAAAGATAACCTAATGTGCTACAACAATATTACATTACAACTTAGTATACTAGGTGAAAATCAACAGAAATACATATTACATCATACATGCTACATCAGAAAATCATGGGTATTATGGTGTGTACCAAAATCCACTTTTTCCGGCAAGTTGGTCAATGCGCCGTTGACTTGGGCTACTAATTACCCTACTACATTCACGCCTAAATGTGGCTACATTATCCACACTCCTAACTGAATTTGGGAGTCTGTTAAGCCCCATTTACACGGTAAAATTTCCTGTAAAATCTTTTATAAAATCTTTTCGTAAAATCTTTTCGTAAAATCTTTTACAGAAATAGAACATGTTCTATATCATAAAAGGTTTGACACAACCCTTTTACAAAACATTTCACGAAGATTTTACCATCAAATTGGCTTGTTTACACGGTAAAATTTCTTTTACGAAAAGATTTTATAAAAGATTTTACAGGAAATTTTACCGTGTAAATGGGGCTTTATACAGTTCAATTCCTTTTGAGAATCTAGTGGAGCGGTCGCTCCCCCCAGCCAAGTCGTACTGTACACTCACAGTCATTCAACATACCGTAAATGCCTAATAAACTGAGGAGCAGACCAAACACTTTTACTGTAAGCAATAACATGCCATTTTCGGCCTACTGGATCTCAAAATTGGGAAATCTCACATTGTTGCTAAATATCTTAATTTCGAGCTATGGCCCACCTGACAACATATACCAAATTTGGTAACAATAGGTTATTCCATTTGCGAGCTAGAGGGCCGTGAAAACAGTGAAACTACATCACTTTTAAGAGGTATCTGATGATGATGATGATGATGATGATTCTGATATCAGGCAACCCCGCTGTCACCGCCACAGCCTAAACGGCTTAACCGATCGATCTGAAATTTTTACCACATATGCACTTTTGGCGTCTGATGATACCTTGCCCTTATGAATTTTTTGTGCCGCCATTTTGAAACCGGAAGTGACGTCATATCTTAAAAACGGATGGACCTATCGGGACGAAACTAGCGCCAAACGATTCGGACGGTCTTCTTTATGAAATATCAATTGTCGAAATAGAAATGTACTATTACCAAAACCGGAAATGACGTCATAAAAATGCCAAATCTGACTAAAATCATTTCTTATAACAATAACTACATATTCAGAAGGCTTATTATGTTGCATAAAATATATAGATACACATTTTAGGTGGCAGTGAAGTCAGCCGCCATTTTGAAAACCGGAAGTGATGCCATATCTTGAGAACGGCTGGACCGATTGGAACAAAATTTTCGCTATACTTCATAGCATATTATTTAAAGCATAAACTTGATACTTGATACATAGTAACAAGTACAACTTTTCTTAGCAACCAAATCACAAAGGCATATTTTTTAAAAGAATTATAGTCTTTGGTGCAACAATATATGTCACAAGTTGTAAGAATAAACTAAAAAAAGGAGTGATATCCCCATAAAAAACACTCCGTGTAAAAATACCAGCCAAGTCTCTTCAACTTAAAAAAATATAAGAAATCTAAAAATTCAGCACTGAAAAGTAGTGATATCAAAAAATTAGCCAAGTCAAAACTTTTCAAAAAATACTTGGCGCATCGTTTTTCTAGGGAAAGATTTTTTTTATGTATAGATGAGTATATTTGATTTCCGGCCTACTTCTTTACTATTTATATGCACGATGCGCCAAGTATTTTTTGAAAAGTTTTGACTTGGCTAATTTTTTGATATCACTACTTTTCAGTGCTGAATTTTTAGATTTCTTATATTTTTTTAAGTTGAAGAGACTTGGCTGGTATTTTTACACGGAGTGTTTTTTATGGGGTAGAGTGTTATTGCCAAATGTTGACGACGTTCTTTTGACACTTAAACTACTTCGTTGTCGTGTATTGTGATTATTAGAAACATTTATGTCATTAACTAATCCTCTAGTTATACGGAATATAAAGGTTAGTGTATTTAGCAAAATCCGTTGTTTAACAGACATCCATTTTAATGCTTTACACATCTTCATTATGGATGTTCCTCTATTTACCCAAAGTATTGATCGCATTATTTTGTTCTGCAACTTCTGTAATTTGAGTACCTATATGGTTTTGATTCAATAAGAATAAAATTGAGCTGCAGTAATCAATATGAGGGGTGATAATAGCCTGGAAGATGTTAATTTTACTTATTAGCGGGAGATTGCCACATCTTCTCTGGAATAAACCTACCATCTTAGCTAATTTCCTAATTATATAATGGCCATGATTTTGAAATGTTAATCTGTCATCAAGTACAACTCCAAGGTATTTAAATTCTTGCACATTTTTAACTGGTTCAGTATCAATGACAAATTGTACTTGAACAAGGTAGTTGTATTGTTTCTTAATCTTATTATTGCAGAATACCATACATTTGGTCTTAGGTACATTGAGCTGAAGTCTATTAGCGACAAGCCAACATTCAAGCAACTTGATGTCTGAATTTAGGTTATCATGTACAACGTGCGGAACACTGCCGCTACAAATGAGTAGTGCGTCATCTGCATATAAGTTAATGGTACAATGTTTTAATATGGAAACTAAATCATTTATGTATAAAATAAACAAAAGGGGCCCTAGAATAGATCCTTGGGGTACTCCAATATCATTTCTTATCAAGTTTGATTGAATGTTATTCAATTTTACTCTTTGAGATCTATTTTCAATGTAGGAAGTGATCCACTCAAGTACAACCCCACAAAAGCCATATCTATATAGTTTATGTATAAGTATCTTTCGATCGATGGTGTCAAAAGCACGTTTTAAGTCAAGGAATAGAGCTCTGGTGTATTTATTGTCCATCATTTTTGACTTAAGATCATCGACAATATATTGTACTGCAGTTTCACATCCATGGTGAGTTCTAAATCCGGATTGTTCAGTAACCAGAATATCATTATCTTCAATAAATTTAGTGAGCTGATTTTTAACAATAGTTTCCATAATCTTGTCTACAATGTGCAAGGTGTTTATGGGTCTAAAGTAATCACCATCAATAGCACATTGTACTTTAGGTACTGATGTAATAACAGACATTTTAAGTCTATCTGGATATATCCCTGTTCTCAACGAGGTATTGATCATATTTACGAAAAATATCTTTACACTTGGCACCGAAATAGCTAAGTCAATGATATTCTTATTTATACCATCTTCCCATGGTGAACAGTTTTTCAGGTTATGTATAATTTTGTTAATTTCATTTATATTAACTAATTCAAATGAGTCTAGTGTAACAAGATTTTTATTCAACTCAATGTTGTGAATAAATGTATCAATATCATTGTTTACAGTGCCATGACCTATGTTATTTGCAATATCTTGGACACTTTTTACAAATAAATTATTAAATTGTTCAGCAATATTTTTATGTCCCCTAATTTTTTATTATTAAAATACAACTGAGTAAAGTCACAGTTTGTAGAGCTTTTGTAAAACGTTTTTAGTATTTTCCACATTTCTTAGGGCCTTTTTCTACTTCATTCAATTTTTGTAGTATAATAATGTAACTTCTTTGAACGAGTTAATTTAACAACCGAATTTCGTGCAGCTTTGAGTGCTACCCAGTCCACAGATAAGCCAGAGAGTTTAGCTTTCCTATATAGTTTATTTCTATTTCTTTGGGCAAATCTAATATCATTATCATACCATCGATTGTGCTCGTACCTAGCCTTAATGCAAATTTGTTTATTGGCTGAATTACGTAACAATACAGAGTTTATATTACTGACAAATCGATTTAGACTGGCATCAACATCAACATATTCAGACCAATCACAACTTTCTATTTCAGATTGAAACAAGATCCGACTTTTCTTGGATTCAAGGATTTTTTTATAGTTCCATACATGAAGTTTTTTTTGTTGTTTACATTTAGATCATTGCTATTCATAACATGACCACCATGGACCTGGATACAAAGCATCCTGTGATCTGAGATACCTGTAACAAATAACTCAATATTAAACAGGTTCTTATCAAGGGAATTACAAATAACGTAGTCAATTAGTGTTCGGGTTGTTACATAGTCGTTATTGGATTTCTTTAGGACTGCAATTCTAGTAAATTCTTCTACCAGTTGCGACATATTGTGCTCCAGTAACATTTCATTTAATTTTTTGGGATAATGTAATTGTTTATTAAGATCAATATTAAAGTCCCCAAGGATAATTACTTTATCATTATTAGCTTGAAGTGTTTCTATAAGTGCACTGAGTTGATCAATCACATTGTTTTTTTTCATTTTAGGTGAAACGTATGTGACACTGAACACTGTTCCAGAAAGAATTCCACTTAATACTTGAATAGCAAGTGACCACCAATTTGTATCAATCACTTCAGTGTGAACAATTTTATAATCTATACCAACTTTAATGTAGAATGTAACCCCACCTGTATGTCTACTAGAAGAGTCTAGACGCACAATATTAAATCCCAATACAGACACTTCCCAATCCTCAATATCATTTGTTAGATGAGTTTCGGCAATTTTAAAAATAACCCCATAAAAAACACTCAGTGTAAAAATACCAGCCAAGTCTCTACAACTACAAAAAATAGAATAAATCTAAAAATTCAGCACTGAAAAGTAGTGATATCAAAAAATGGGACAAGTCAAAACTTCATTTTAAAAATAAAAATATACTTGGCGCATCGTGTATATATAAATAGTATAGAAGTATATGCCAGAAATTTATGTACCAAAATTATATAGTATACCTATAATGCCCTTAAAAACGATGCGCCAAGTATATTTTTATTTTTAAAATGAAGTTTTGACTTGGCCCATTTTTTGATATCATTACTTTTCAGTGCTGAATTTTTAGATTTCTTCTATTTTTTTCGTAGTTGTAGAGACTTGGCTGGTATTTTTACACTGAGTGTTTTTTATGGGGATATCACTAGTTTTTTTAGTTTATTTACACAACTTTTAACACATATTGCAGCAACAATGACTAATTCCTTTAAAAAAATAGGCCATTTCCGAATTGGTTACTACGAAAAAATGTGTTTGGTGCTAAATATAAGCTTAATTTGATATTCCATGAAGGATTGCGAAAGCATCGTTCCAATAGGTCCAGCCGTTTTCGAGATATGGAATCACTTCCGGTTTTCATAATGGCGGCTGAAATTACAGCCACCTAGAATTTATTTCTATAAATGTTATGTATCATTATAAGCCTTCTGAATTTGTAGTTATTGTAGTAAGAGGTGATTCAAGTCTGATTCTTCATTTTTATGACGTCATTTCCGGTTTCGGTAATAGTAAATGTATATTTTGACTATTGATATTCCATAAAGATGACCGTCTGAATCATTTGGCGATAGTTTTATTCCGATTGGTGTAGTCGTTTTCGAGATATGACGTCACTTCCGGTTTCAAAATGGCGCCTTCCGGTTGGTTTTATAAAAAGGCACCTCAGACGCCAAAAGTGCACATGTGGTAAAAATTTCAAGTTGATCGGTTAAGCCGTTTAGGCTGTGGCGGTGACAGCGGTGTTTCGTGTTATCATCATCATCATCATCAGATGGAGGTAGGTTTTAAAAGGGGTGTAATTTCACTGTTTTCACGGCCCTCTAGCCCACAAATGGCATTACCTATTGTTCCCAAATTTAGTATATGTTGTCAGGTGGGCCATAGCTCGAAATTAAGTTATTTCGCAACAATGTGAGATTTTTCAATTTTGAGATCCAGTAGGCCGAAAATGCCATGTTGTTGCTTACACTGACAAAAATGTTCGTAAATGTACAAACATTTTTGTGACTTATGTGTTGTAAATTTACAAAATATGCTGTAGAAAACATGAAGTTTGTAAAAATTTATGACATATTAACCTTTTTACAAAACGTTTGTAAATGTACAAACATTTTTGTGACTTATGTGTTGTAAATTTACTAATGTGTCGTAGAAACTTTTTAAACGCGCGCTAAATTCGTATTCGCGTCTGCGCATGGATGTGACGTACTGACGCTATCACGAAATCACGTGATCACGAAGGCATTCAAAAACAGCTGGTTGCCGTTGGGCGCATCGCAACAGAATCGCATCTCTCGTGTTTATTTGTGCATATTAATATATTAGCATTCGGTAACATCATAGTGGACGTATATAATACTTATTTCGCAAATAGCATATGATATGTGGGTGTCTCGTAGTTGTAGTTCGCAGCATTCGAAAGAAGAAGAGGCGTTTGGACTGAGAAGTAGGCGTAAGCCTTTGCCCGGATTTTCTCTTCCAGGTGAGTTAGGAAGTACCTAGTACTTTACAATAATTATTAACCTGATACTAATGAATAAACATTATGCCTAATTCAGTTCTGTGTCTACAAAACAATAATACCTATTACTGAGTGTAGTACTTAGATAAAGTATGAATAGGTCTACCTCATTGTAACCTCATCTAGGAGCCAGTTCAATATGAATTTGTAATTACCGAGGTAACATTGAAATAGCAATACCTACAGGAATGCTGGTTTATTATTACAGGACAGGACACTGCTTCCTTCATACGAAATACCTACTTACCTATGTGTCGACGACAGTGGTTGTGAACGGAGGCGAACCAATCGGACAGACAAACGCGACAGATATTGTGATTCGCGACTCTCTCCGTACTCCATGAATGTGTAAGTCTACTTCTACTGCACTAAGATTTTAGGTGTAGGTTGGTACCTAGCAGTTATAACGTATGTGTACTAGTACCTACAATAGTGATATTGCTGTCGTGTCGTTTGGACTCTCCGATTCCAATTTAAACAATTTCATCGCTACAAGTTAGTAATCAGTTTGCATGGGTTGCAACAAACCGATGCTCACAGATTTGAATCCTACTAGGTACTTTGTATTCTTTAAATATCATTCTGTTAATTACAATTCACATTTTCTTATAGTACATTTTTCATAGGTACCTAGTTAATAATTATCTCCTTAAACTCATTTACATTCTTTGACTATTTAATTAGAGCGGGTAGTAGGTACTCCCTTACACCTTGATTAAACATTCATTAAATCCCTTTGACTTGCATCCATTAACATAAAAATTATTATCACCTCTGGTGTCATGTTCATACCTACACTACCTATTAACTAGGTATTTTAATTTTTTCACTAATAATATGAAGGACATTCGCCTATTGTTGCCTTAAAAATAAACACATGTAGGTAGTTTCTCTTACGCTATTCATGTTTAAGAGACAGTATTACTTTTAATACTCTGCTAACTTTTAAACGCTTGATTAGGACTGTATTGTCATAGCAACCACCAATGACATTCCTAGAATGACTGTGTTAACTGAATTATGTAGGTACAACTGGTTTTAGCCGAGTATTAAACAACTAGACCTAAATCATTTATCAGTTCCAACTGAGAGGTTTAGTAAATATCAATCAAACAATTAAAATATCTCTTGCATCGCATTTCTGACCGGACGAATAGCTACAGCTTGTTTGTAATTCACAATGAATGCTTGCAGAACAGCATGTCTCCGAGACTTCTACGGCAATCGGCGGAGAGTCTGCACGTCTACGCGAGAGTCTGCGGGTCTACGCAATAGTCTACCGACGAGGGGACGGAGAAGCTTTTCGGTCTACGATAGCTGATCACCAACAGTGATACAAGGTACCTATTAACCTGTGTAGGTACTTTAGTTGCAACTGTGCACGTGTTTTCTCAAGCTGTGCGGCTAAATTTGCCATTCAATATCTATCCGTGGGATACCTACCGGCTTTAGTTTGTCTGGCTGGTACCTCAGTTGTATCCTACTGAAAAATCTTGGCAAGATCTACATTTTGATGGAAAATCTCAATAAAAGAGATCTTGCCAAAATCTTTTTGTGAATGCCAAATTCTTACCTAAGAGGTAAGAATAGGTAGGTTAGTGTTGGGAATCTTCATGATTTTTTTTTAAGTTTTCAATGTTTGGAATTTGATTAATTTTCACCCAAGGACAATGCACTGTAATTAATTTGCAAAAGTCATACATTTTAGCGACTTATTTGGAGTAAAGATTGTAAACTTACACAGGTTCTACAGATTTTAGTAAGTTGGTCAGACAAAATAGTACCTAAGTTAGAATTTTTAACACAGAACCATGGGTCACAACAGGTGACACTTCAAACACAAAGTTGAGCCGAAAATGGTATGAAATTTGTAGAGAATTTTTTATTTTTTTTTTAATTATATTATATTTAATTATCTATATTATGAAAATTTTCAACAGACCTGAAAAATGATGAAGTCCCAACCTTGCCAAATTTTTAACAAGTTCTTGAAGGTTTCTCTGGATGGACCTCTCACCCGGCAAGTGTCCCATGTTCAAACCCCGGTTTTTAGGATATTTTTATTTCATTATGTTGTGTCTAATGTCCGTCCGTCCGACCGGGTAGCTCAGTAAGTAGAGCTCTCGCCCGGAGGTCCCGGGTTCGAGCCGCGGTTCAATAGGATATTTTTTACAACGCTCATCCCTTCCTACCAAAGTAGGTATTACCTACTAATTTTATGAAATTAAGGCTAATACTGTTGTACTAAACCTACAATATTCCCTAAAAATCAAAATAGCGGCCATGACTAGGTAGGTATTATTGTCGTTTTGAGTTTTAATTTTTCCAACAGATTTTTGCATTGACCCATATGAGAAGCGACGGGATAATTTTGAATGCCTTATTTTCGAATATCGAATCGAATATTCGAAGCAAATATTTTCGATTATTAGCAGTTAGCACACATTCATTGTTCTTCTCCTGCTAATAAGCTTGTATCTTTGCAGGGCTAAGTTGTGATATATTTTTATGTTTGTATCTTTTGAAACATAATTTCAAAAATTATCAATTTTAATTTTACTTTTCAGACTGGAATGAATACGCATCAGCTCAATACGCATACGCATCAGCTCAACGTCCTCGTTGTCTTCAACACCTCAGATAGAAAGCTGAACTGAACGATGCATTTGGCGGAGGGAATTCTACACATTTGCCGACCAGCAGTGACAATGATAAGTGACTTAGCCCTTTGGCTCCGTGTCTGCGTACTACGTTTTTGACAATATCCGAATCCCTTTGAGGCTGTTCTAACTTTTGAGTTGTTGCCTTTTGAAAACATAATACTTCATTGACTTGACCTACAAGATTTGACCGGAAGTAGAAAGTGTTAAAACTGTAATCTTTTAAACATTGTGTAGTACATGATAATCGAACAAGCATTACGAACAATGGTAAAAACGGTGATTTTGTTCGAGTAAACGGAAGAAAATCGTTTAATAACAAACTTGTGCCTACTGTGTAAGAACAAGCACGATTTCAATTACATTTCTTATCGATTCTTTTGTGCATGTTGTTACTTGCATTTACGCGTATTGGTGTAATCTCATTGCCATTGATAATGTATAAATATGTTGAGTGATTTTACATTAAACATGATAAATGAAACATTCTCATTTGTTTTCAGTTTGCTATCATGATAGTACATATAAAA
The DNA here is from genome assembly GCA_934045905.1 of Leuctra nigra. Lineage (NCBI taxonomy): Eukaryota > Metazoa > Arthropoda > Insecta > Plecoptera > Leuctridae > Leuctra > Leuctra nigra. The sequence goes on along the minus strand of OW203761.1, from coordinate 65,241,888 downwards.
ACTGAGTTTTATGGAACCTTGCATTGGAGTCAGGATGATTGGAAGGGATGTGCGGAATGAGAAATATCCTGCCGAACCAGGGCTCGAACCTTGGATCTCTCACATGCTGGTTCGGCCAGATATTCCCCTTGCATATATCTCCTATCAAAATGACTCTCCTGGAAGGTTTCCATTAAACCCAGTTTTCCCCAGAGTAATGCTTTTTAAAGTGTGTGAAACACATTTAGTAATGAATTGAATAAGCATGCACACACTTTGCCAAAAAAGTGTGAATTTCATGTATTTAGTTTTTAGTGTGTAATTGGTAAAATAATTTTTATGCCAATAAATTCACATCATTATTTTCCAGAAATAATTCATACTGGAACATCAGGTTCTACTTGTATTAACATATTTTTCTTCATTATCGGCCTCGGTCTTCAAGCAAATGCAACAGACACTCGAAGAATTCTACAGAAGTCTGCTGACAACTTGGACTCAGATACTTACTCAATGCTCTATTTTCCCAGGACGAAATTTTTACGGAAAATTGGAATTACATATTTTCTTTTTTCAGATGACTCAGAATCTGATCAACATAAATTTTGCAACAGTATGGTACATTTGTGTAGTATCGTGATGTGAATGCGATATAATTACTGTTTATTTTGTTATTCGGTCGATAGCTCCCATAGATTACGTCAATTGCATTCCGAGGTATTGCAGCTTATTCTGAATACAGAACGATACGAGTTGCTGTAATACGTCGGCATGTATTTGACGTATTTCTATAGGATCTATATGACAGAATAAAAAAAATAACAGTAGTAATAATTCACACCACAAAACTACACAAAATGTACCATATTGTTGCAAAATGTATGTCGTAAAAATATGACATGTTCCGTATAACTACGATCTAGTACCATAGATTTATAAAAAATTTATTTCCTAAAAATACGACGCATTCTGTAAAACTACGAACAAGTACCATAGATTTATAACATTTTTTTGTCGTAAAAATATGACACATTCTGTAAAACTACGACATTCGTACCTTAAAATCAGAACATCGTTGTGTCGTGAAAGTACGACAAATGAGTCGGCAGTTTGCTGCCGACTCATTTGTCGTAGTTTTACGATACTTATTTTTCTTAGTGTACAGTAAAAGTAGTTGGTCTGCTCCTCGGTTTATTAGGCATTTACGGTATGTTGAGTGAGTGTGAGTGTACAGTACGACTTGGCTGGGTGGAGCGATCGCTCCACTAGATTAGGTTATCACTACTGGATACAATGTCCCTGAATTCATCAATACTATTTATGAGACTTTGCACATTGATGTATAGGATTGGGCATTTTTTTAACAATATTGATATCCTCTAAACAAGAGTTTATTATACCCTGAGTATTCATATGAACAATTGAATTATTAGAATTAGCAGGTGATATTATTACTCCAAGTGTTGAAGGGCCCGAGATCCCACTTTCACAATTTAGTTTTTTTCAGTATCATGGAGTGAAGCTACATTATTATTATTATTATTAACTGTAGTGCAAGTTACTTTTATGGCAAGTCCAAGAATAGTTTTAGCCATAATAATGTTACCTTTCTGACTGAGATGTAAGCCATCCCGAGCAATGCAGTCCTGTAATAGCCAGCCGTTGGGGTCCAAGAAAGTTCCCCCTTGAGATTGCACCACCCAGTCAATCTCATCATTGAAATAGTCAACCACCTCGTTGTTTACATCTCTGCGATGGACAATTCCCACGAAAGCAAAACTTTTCCCTGGGTATGTAGCTTTCAATGAAGCAATTAAATCTAGTGTGTCACCAACTACAGCTCCATTTCTAACCCAGCCCTTGACACTGTTAGTGCCCACATGAATTATCACCAAGTCTGCTGCATCTTCATGTTGGACTGGAACACTGTCCAACACTTTTCCGAGTTGGTCCATGCGGATACCTGGTTCACTGTGCACAGTTGTTTTGACATTGGGATTGGCCCTGTTTTCACTTTCACGCAACACTGATCTCTCTGTGTTGTAAACCATCGAGTCACCCCAGAGAATAACGTTTTTAGTAGTAGATGTAGGTGGCGAGTGAAGATCCGCGGTTGTTGTAGGGATTTCACGGTTGTCATCTGGATGGCTCTATGCTGGTTCGTCTTGACTCCTGACTACTGACTTCTGGTTCCAGATGCAAATGCTAATCTTTATTTGAGTGTCATGGAATACACTTTCGATTAGTTTTTTTAACTTGGCCCCACATCTTTTTGTCCTTACCACATCCAATTTTGGGCATGGCAATATGATGAATGTCCCTTTCAATACACTGACGCTTCATATCCATAAGGCAGTTGTAAATTGATTAGAGAGTTGGTTTATCCTTTTTTGTGTGTTTCTTTGTAATCATGTAGAAAATTGCAGGTCTATCTTGAATAGTAAGTACAGCGACTTCCCCGACCTTCTTCTTCTGACATTTCAGCTCCTCAGATCCACCAAATTTCTCAGAAAACAATCTAGCAATGCCGGCTGACATCCCGACATCCTGTCCAATGCAATGTGCTAAGGCAATCTCCCTCTTCATCTCAAAATCATTTCAATAATAGCAGTGCTTTTACGTGATTCTCTTTTTTCTTCCGCTGGAGTTTTTAGACTCGGGTTCGTATCGGAGTTTTGCACTGTAGTCGTTGCCGGTCGGTCTGAAGTATCTAGTGGAGCGGTCGCTCCACTCAGCCAAGTCGTACCGTACACTCACAGTCACTCAACATACCGTAAATGCCTATATAAACTGAGGAGCAGACCAACTACTTTTACTGTAAGCAACAACATGGCATTTTCGGCCTACTGGATCTCAACAATGGAAAATCTCTCATTGTTGTGAAATATCTTAATTTTGAGCTATGGCCCACCTGACAACATATACATCACGCGACAACAACCAGTCATGCCGTTTACGACCTAGAGGACAGTGAAAATCGTGAAATTACACCGCTTTCTTCTTCAGATGATGATGATGATTCTGATGATTCCCGAAAAAGTTGCTATCACCGCCACAGCCTAAACGGCTGAACCGATCAACCTGAAATTTTTACCACATATGCACTTTTGGCGTCTGATGATACCTTGCCTCTTGTGATTTTTGTGCCGCCATTTTTAAACCGGAAGTGACGTCATATCTCAAAAACTTCTGGACCGATTAGAACGAAATTAGCGCCATTCGATTTAGACGGTCATCTATATGAAGTATCAATAAAAAAATAATTATTTTCTTATTTTCTGAACCGGAAGTGACGTCATAAATACGCAATATTTAACTTATTTCAACAAATTATACTTAAAATACATACATAAGTAACTTACATTGTAACATAGACAATACAAATTATAAATTCAAGGTTGCAGTGTTCTCGGCCGCCATTCCTGAAACCGGAAGTGACGTAATATATCTAAAACGCCTGTACCGTTTGCAACTGAACTAGCTCCTGCGTATTCATTCTGCAACTTTTTTTGAAACTCAATTGTGAAAAATGAATAAACAAATTAACGGTACCGGAAATGGCGGCAGAAACCACTAAATGAAACCGGTAGTGACGTCATATATTACAAACGGCAAGACCGATTTTACGGAAATATAGGGATTATGAATTCAGATGGTCGTTCATAAAGTATCAACTAGATTGTTTTCCTATTACCTATACCGGAAATGACGTCATAAATATGCTAAATGACGTCATAAATATGATAATTTACACTAAATTCACCACTTTATACTTTTAAATAGATATTTAGTAAACCTACTTTGTAAATAATTATAAATTCAAGGTTGCAGTGTTCTCGGCCGCCATTTTTAAAACCGGAAGTGACGTCATATATTGAAAACAGCTGTACCGATTGCAACCAAATTTTGGAAATGTGTAGGACTAATAATTATGAATTGAAGACGACATTATTTTCGGCCGCCATTGTTAAAACCGGAAGTGACGTCATATATCGAAAACGGCTGTACCGATTGCAACCAAATTTTGGAAATATGTAGGAATTATAATTATGGATTAAAGACGACATTATTTTTGGCCGCCATTGTTAAAACCGGAAACGGAGTAACGTCATATATCAAAAACGGCTGTACCGATAGCAACCAAATTTTGGAAATGTGGAGGACTAATAATTATGAATTAAAGACGACATTATTTTCGGCCGCCATTGTTAAAACTGGAAGTGACGTCATATGTCGAAATCGTCTGTACCGATTGCAACCAAATTTTGGAAATATGGAGGACTAATAATTATGAATTAAAGACGACATTATTTACGGCCGCCATTGCTAAAACCGGAAGGGACGTCATATATCGAAAAAGGCTGTACCGATTGCAACCAAATTTTGGAAATATGTAGGACTTATAATTATGGATAAAAAGACGACATTATTTTCGGCCGCCATTGGTTCAACCGGAAGTGACGTCATATATCGAAATCGTCTGTACCGATTGCAACCAAATTGTGCAATTATGTAGGACTTATAATTATGAATTCAAGACGACATTATTTTCGGCCGCTATTTCAAAACCGGAAGTGACGTCATATATCGAAAACGGCTGGATCGATTATAACGAAACTTAAGCTATTCTTCTTGGATAATCATTTTCATCTTATACCAAACGCAACTTTTCTTAGTAAGCAAATCGGTTGAGGCGTATTTTTTTAAAGAAATTAGTCCTTGCTCGGACATGTGCTACAAGCTGTATGAATAAACTAACAAAAGAAGTTATATCCCAGAAAAAAACACTCCGTGTAAAAAAGGCAGCCAAGTCTCTTTACTTTAAAAAAATTCACACCGAAAAGGAGTGATATCAAAAAAGGAGCCAAGTCAATGACATTTCCAAATATTTAATCGTATTTTTGAATAGAAATTTTTGAATAGAAAACATGGCTGCTATACACAAGAAGCATAGTGTATCCACTGTATGCAGTTGCCATGTTAACCAAGTGTATACGATTTTGTCATTGGAGGCGAGCCTTGATCTGATCGACGCGACCTCCTTCATGCATTAGCGGCAAAAAGTTGAACTAGAAGATGACGTCACGAACTCCAAAACAACAGGCAATGTTAGTAGTTCTCTATTCTGCCGCTACGCTCGCATCGTTCCATAAAGTAGGTCGTTAGTGTTACACGTTTTGCCATGCAGTGGAATCACCATACATTCTATGTATACAAGGCTGTGTTTTCTATCCACTCTGCTCAGGAGGAACATCAACTGATCTAACTCTACACCATCTTCACACTTTAACAATTACGCCTACATTCATACATGATACAACAATAGTAACTATCACACACTCAAACACTCGTTAGGGTGGCTATCCTAACAGTTTCATACGTTTGAAAGTTGCTCTCTAACTACCTTGGAACTATAAAGAGTCGAAGTAGCCGTGATCAACATTTTTGAGTAAATTGACAGCCAACACGCAAAATGTCCGTAAAATGTCAATAACTTTTGGATTTAAACACAGATAAGTCTGAAAATTGTCAAAAATACAGACAATGTTGGTACCAATGACCACGCGAAGTTTTAAGTTGATCGCTCAATTGGTTCTAGTTTAAATTTCAAAAATCATATGAAAGTTTTTTTAAAAATTTTAACCAATGGGAGGATTTGGCTGAAACTTTGTATGATTGGGTACAATGTTGGTGGTAATGACTTGTCAAAATTTCAAATTGATCGAACCAACCAATCGAAAGATAATTTTTTAAAATTTGAACCAATCAGTGGATTTCAAAAAAAATAAGGCCTGCAACAATCAGAAATGGTCCGTACACGTGTGCAAAATTTCAGATCGATCGAAGAAAAACTGTGACCTGCATAGCCTCACCTAGCAGAAAAAAAACAAAAAAAACAGCTCTGTTTTTTTTTGTTTTTTGGCACGGACCTCTAGGTCCGTGCCAAATGAGCCAAAAGGAGACGCTCGCTTCGCTCGCTCAATAAATGATTCAAGGGAAAATTGTAACATGTACAATTTTAGTCTGCAATTTTGATATCCAGTCGTATCCGAAATAGCATAGTTTCACGCGGATTTGTTGAAAAGCCGGTACCTTTAACAAGGCACACGAAGCAAAAATAACTAGGAAAACGCTCAGTGTAACGCGTTGATGAGCGAGCACGGGTACGGTGCAAATTCTCGAACCGGAAATGCGTACACAACGCACAGAAAACAGATACATCCATATTGAATTGAAATATGATCACTCAACATAAAAGTATATTATTATGCTTTCCATCGAAACTTGAAAATAGCATCTAAGCACCCTGGTAAATATAGCAAATCAGATTCAATCCAATTGGCACGGGAAAACATTCATTTCGATACTTCATTACTGACAGATATTAAAAATGTAAATAAGTTCATACGTTCTTAACTGATTGGGATGAAATTTTGTAAAATAAGAGACAATGTTGGTCTTAATGTTCATGCAAAATATGAGTTTGATCAGAATTATCGAAGACCGTTTTCATTTTTCAGCCTATCAGGAGATATTTATTTCAATTTTTACCAATTGATGGATTTCAAAAAAATTGGGGCCTGCAAACAGAAAAGGTTGTCTCTACATGTGTACAAAATTTCAGCTCGATCGAAGAAAAACTCTGACCTGTACAGCCTCACCTAGCGAAAAAAAAAAAAAACAGAGGTCCGTGCTAAATGAGCCGAAAGGAGACATGCTCGCTTCGCTCGCTCAAAAATATGCTACAAATATTCAATTTTTCTTTTCCTGGGAACATCGTATGAAAGTTACATCCACTTATGAAACATTGTATACCTCTCAATCGGCCTATAGCGCTATTATTAATCCGTTAATAATTGTTCGTTTGGACAACAGCGGACTTTCACAGTAGAACGAAACCGTCATTAGTGATTGATTGACTCACTCGGCTTCCAGTCCGAAGTACTTGGAGTCGCCACAATACTTAGCGCATTCGTCCGGCGAATTAGTAAATAGAAGCAGTGCGTATCCTTTAGTCATGACTCTCTTCTGGTAATCCCGGAAGCAACCGAGATGCCGATAAGCCGCTACTGAAACTAAGAGGAGACTGTTAGTTAATGGCAGGTTGAATCCAAGATAATCCCTCATTTATGCCTATTAAGGCTGACACATGTCTTATTGTCATTTATGAGTCATGCATTACCTGAAGGTGACAGAATCTCTAGTATATGCTATCAAACAATTACTCCATATAAAAAAACCATGGCCAAGGTTCTTCAAAATAATAAAAAGTGTATACCGGGTGGCGCAAAAAAATCCCCCTGATTGGGAGGATACTATATCGAAACTATAATAGATAGGATTCTGAAATTTGTACACATATTAAAACATACAAAAATTTAATATGTGCAAGTTTCCAAAACATTACTATTGTAGGAAAAAAGTTACAGCTGTTCAAATTTGGTTGTCAAAAAATTGATTAAACGGAGCCCAAATAGCGCGCGTCGAGAAAACTTCCAATGGCCGGGACGCTGTTACTTCAAAACTACGTACGATATCAAGCTGAAAATTTCAAATTATATTCAAAATAAATTAAGATCTTTGCGAGCTAGTTTTTTTCGTTTTTTTCGCAGTTTTTTCCATACTGTAAAAATTGTTATCATCAAACATAAAAAGTAAAGGTGAAAAAAGGGGAAAAAGTGGAATAGTAAAGTGGGTAGCACACTGGTTCTAATTCGTGTCTTGAACCCACGTATGGATCACGTGATCGTTCTGCACATGTGCAGAGACCAATTTAAGTCTTTGCACATGCGCATATTGGTAATTATGGGCCATACGCCCGAACCTCCTCGCGGTTTAAATATAAATTGTTTGTTTTTAACATTTGTTTAGTACACATGAATATTGATTACAAGAATAATATTGTCTTCTTCCTTCATGTTACCTGATTGATCTTCAGCCAAGGAGAGCTGTATTATAAACAGCAGCGAAGTTGTCCACTGCATCATGACTGTGGTGGAGAAACAGCTGATACAACTGAATGAGCAACTGAGCAAAACTACAGAACTATCTACCCTTAGTCCTGTCGTCCTCAAGTATTTCAACCCAACTGCTATGAGTCCAGGCAATAATCGGTATTTAGACCGATAATAACCTAAAGGCGTGAACATTTTCTCAGTATTCAGGTCAATTACAAGTTTACTGACGTCACAGTAGACCTATTATTCTCACGCGAGGACTTTAATATACAAGCAACTGATAGCGAGCGAAGAAACCAATTATTTTAACAAAACTAGCAGCCTAAAATATTCCCAAACAAATGCTTAGATATTGCTCAGATATTGATAAAAACTTGCTTATACGTGGGGGCCCCAACTGAAACCTGAATTGGAACCTTCAACCTGTCGAGCGAAAAATAAAACGTTAAGAGGTACGCTGCAGGCATGAATTAATACACCTATACAGGGATAGATAACGCCGTATCAATTACATGCTAAACGACAGTCCCTATCCGTGTCCTGTTTTCAAATAAAATTCAGAGAAATTAAACATGGCCGACCACTAAAAGCCAAATAGTATAAGTTTTCTTGTCAAGCTGACACAATGCTTACACCAATATATTACCAAAACATGATGAATATAGGAGCGCCAATACAATATTGACTTAATTAAACCAGACAAACCTTAATAAACAGCTTATGTACAGAGAAGAACATGTCAACACGAAGGCGGGTTTTCAGATTCTTAAATATGGACGGAAAAATTGAATAGTTTCATTCTGATGTCTTGCTAATTTACATATTTACTCTCTGCTTCATGGGCAATTAAATAAACACTGATTCTTCTTCTTTGGCGTAGGAGTATTCACAGTATTGTCAGTTATTTTACGGATGAAGAAACCATTAAAGAAATTACAATATATACGACAAAAGCACATAAAATATGTCAAAACATTTTTGTATCAGCTGTTTCAATGAAGTGACTTTCAGAAGGCTGTGGTTTATATTACTTTTACTGCATGCATGAAAACTGCGTGAAAACGAAAGTAGAAATGTTTAGAAGGCTAAGGTGAACCGGATAGTTCAAATGAAACGCGAAGTTATCTATCCATGTATAGGTGTATTAATTCATGCTGCAGGGTATCCCGAGTCTATGGTGCTGCGAGCCAAACTGCCAAGCTTCAGCCCGCTATGCCAAGAGGTACGCTGCAGGGTATCCCGAGTCTATGGTGCTGCGAGCCAAACTGCCAAGCTTCAGCCCTCTATGCCAAGAGGTACGCTGCAGGGTATCCCGAGTCTTTGGTGCTGCGAGCCAAACTGCCAAGCTTCAGCCCTCTATGCCAAGAGGTACGCTGCAGGGTATCCCGAGTCTTTGGTGCTGCGAGCCAAACTGCCAAGCTTCAGCCCGCTATGCCAAGAGGTACGCTGCAGGGTATCCCGAGTCTATGGTGCTGCGAGCCAAACTGCCAAGCTTCAGCCCGCTATGCCAAGAGGTACGCTGCAGGGTATCCCGAGTCTATGGTGCTGCGAGCCAAACTGCCAAGCTTCAGCCCGCTATGCCAAGAGGTACGCTGCAGGGTATCCCGAGTCTATGGTGCTGCGAGCCAAACTGCCAAGCTTCAGCCCTCAATGCCAAGAGGTACGCTGCAGGGTATCCCGAGTCTATGGTGCTGCGAGCCAAACTGCCAAGCTTCAGCCCTCAATGCCAAGAGGTACGCTGCAGGGTATCCCGAGTCTATGGTGCTGCGAGCCAAACTGCCAAGCTTCAGCCCGCTATGCCAAGAGGTACGCTGCAGGGTATCCCGAGTCTATGGTGCTGCGAGCCAAACTGCCAAGCTTCAGCCCGCTATGCCAAGAGGTACGCTGCAGGGTATCCCGAGTCTATGGTGCTGCGAGCCAAACTGCCAAGCTTCAGCCCTCTATGCCAAGAGGTACGCTGCAGGGTATCCCGAGTCTATGGTGCTGCGAGCCAAACTGCCAAGCTTCAGCCCGCTATGCCAAGAGGTACGCTGCAGGGTATCCCGAGTCTATGGTGCTGCGAGCCAAACTGCCAAGCTTCAGCCCGCTATGCCAAGAGGTACGCTGCAGGGTATCCCGAGTCTATGGTGCTGCGAGCCAAACTGCCAAGCTTCAGCCCGCTATGCCAAGAGGTACGCTGCAGGGTATCCCGAGTCTATGGTGCTGCGAGCCAAACTGCCAAGCTTCAGCCCGCTATGCCAAGAGGTACGCTGCAGGGTATCCCGAGTCTATGGTGCTGCGAGCCAAACTGCCAAGCTTCAGCCCTCAATGCCAAGAGGTACGCTGCAGGGTATCCCGAGTCTATGGTGCTGCGAGCCAAACTGCCAAGCTTCAGCCCTCAATGCCAAGAGGTACGCTGCAGGGTATCCCGAGTCTATGGTGCTGCGAGCCAAACTGCCAAGCTTCAGCCCGCTATGCCAAGAGGTACGCTGCAGGGTATCCCGAGTCTATGGTGCTGCGAGCCAAACTGCCAAGCTTCAGCCCGCTATGCCAAGAGGTACGCTGCAGGGTATCCCGAGTCTATGGTGCTGCGAGCCAAACTGCCAAGCTTCAGCCCTCTATGCCAAGAGGTACGCTGCAGGGTATCCCGAGTCTATGGTGCTGCGAGCCAAACTGCCAAGCTTCAGCCCGCTATGCCAAGAGGTACGCTGCAGGGTATCCCGAGTCTATGGTGCTGCGAGCCAAACTGCCAAGCTTCAGCCCGCTATGCCAAGAGGTACGCTGCAGGGTATCCCGAGTCTATGGTGCTGCGAGCCAAACTGCCAAGCTTCAGCCCGCTATGCCAAGAGGTACGCTGCAGGGTATCCCGAGTCTATGGTGCTGCGAGCCAAACTGCCAAGCTTCAGCCCGCTATGCCAAGAGGTACGCTGCAGGGTATCCCGAGTCTATGGTGCTGCGAGCCAAACTGCCAAGCTTCAGCCCTCTATGCCAAGAGGTACGCTGCAGGGTATCCCGAGTCTATGGTGCTGCGAGCCAAACTGCCAAGCTTCAGCCCTCTATGCCAAGAGGTACGCTGCAGGGTATCCCGAGTCTATGGTGCTGCGAGCCAAACTGCCAAGCTTCAGCCCGCTATGCCAAGAGGTACGCTGCAGGGTATCCCGAGTCTATGGTGCTGCGAGCCAAACTGCCAAGCTTCAGCCCGCTATGCCAAATTTGGTACACGTCTGCATGCAAACTCAGCCTTTTTTGTGTAAATGCAGGAGTTTCAAATCATGTACTGACATTACATTCTCCCCTTAAAATTTTTTGTCATATAATCAATGATACAATTATTACACTTGACATGTACAATGTTAATACAATCAATACAAGTGTCGACAGTCAGAAACAAGATTTATATACCTACAAAACTCCCAAATCCCAAATTATACCAAATTTGATTTCTTCTGAATGCAATCCAGTGGCGGTTTGTGCATGAGGCAAGGGAGGCTGTGCCTCCCTAAATATTAGAGAAGAAGAAGAAAGGGATGGCATCGTATTTCACAACTCTTAACTTCATATATAATTGTGTATATCATTTTAATTTTAAATTATATAAATATTAGTATTTTACTTTGACTGATTGGTTTAATTCGCCACGCCAATCCCCGACAATGAGCGCGCGCGCTGCTGAATACACGTTAGCCGTATACGCGGACTGCAAGGGAGGCTGAACTGCTTACAGCCTCGTGTAGCCTCTGATTTCTACAGGCGAGGGGCAAGCGCGGGAGTGCGGGGTAAGCGCGACGCATGCAGAGCTATGATGACGTCAGGGAGGCGGCGAACATGCCCGAGAGGCTCCGAGCGAACGACGAAGCTTTCTGCCCGCGCCGCTCTGCCCGCGCGTTTACTGTAGTATTTTATAATTACGTTTAATATATAAAACGTATTTATAAAATATTTTTCTGCCTCCCCACATTTCAAACCCACAAACCGCCACTGATGCAATCTACTATAACCAAAGAATACATTTTTATGATTTTAACCCTTTCCCGGGCAATTATTTGAGCTTATGGAAACCAGTGACAACAGCGAATTAGTGAATTAGATAACATAGCATGTTGACACTTTTTTTTTTTTTTTTTTTAAATTTTCATTTAAAAAATTTGGTGGGATAAATACTTCCCACCGCCCATATAAGAAGAAAATGCGTTGTAAAAAAAAATTGTGATTCTTTTTTTTTGAATATGATATATTTTTTATTCGAGATTTTGATTTTGTTAGAACTGCATACTTAAATACATAATTTATGGTTAAAAGAAAAGAAAATATCCATGATTATCTAAAACATAACCTATCATTTTCGAATAAGAGAGACTAAAGGTTGGGCAGTGGGAAGACTACTTCCCGTTTGTAAATGATTTCGTAATAAAAAAAAATCCAGCGGTCAAATGCTCATTAAATATTTATCTAATATTACTTACATGATACCTTACTACATCAAACATTTACACTTTAGGTTAACAATCCAAATTTACATATAGATATTGAGATATAAATCGATTTTTTGACGAAATTTGGCGTACCGTGTGTCATCCGCTAATTGCCACGGCTTTCTTGATGGTCTAGAGATCAATTTTACCGACCAAACATTTTTTTTGAAGTTGTGTAATATGCACATAGATAGCGCCACATCAAAGACCCGGGAAATATATCACCCGTCGCCCATACAACGCATAGAAGTTACTGGGAAAACCGTTTCCCACCGCCCGGGAAAGGGTTAACAGACAGATACAAGTCTAGTTCTAGAGATTTTTTTGTTGAAATTCCATGGTACAAAATAATAATTACAAGTTGATAAATCTCTCAAAATTCCAAAATATACATGTACAACAATGCATGGTACCTCATAATATTACAAGTTGATCCATACTCTCAAAATTCCAAAATACACATATCTATTGGTAAACCATCAGTTAAGCAGGTATATGTAACTGAACATTTTACAGTTATAATATAAGTGACTTGGAACATGCGGACTAAAGAGTGGTCACACATAGTGACACGCCCCGATTCAGGTCCAATTTCTGTGGGGTCTCTGTATATTGTGATGGAAAATATAAGCCAAATAATCAAAAGAATTTCAAGAAACTATTTAAACTACTGCTTGCCCATGCGACAACAGTCTCTTCTCTTTTTTAAAATTACGAAGATAATATTCTGGGTATTGATAATTAAAAACTCGAAACAACTCTTGGAACTACACCAGTACTGCGTTAAAATAAATAAATAAATTGCACAATATTTCGCGAGTGCTTCGACTCGCTTCGTCCGGTGCCTACTTAATGCAGTAGAAACTGAATTTATATTGTGCTGTTTATTTATTTATTTTAACGCAGTACTGGTGTAGTTCCAAGAGTTGTTTCGAGTTTTTAGTCTCTTCTCTTTTAGAAACATTGACAATGAAATGATTTAATATCGATGAAACTCAGAACTGTCTACGGTCGGGGACAGCAAATATGAACCCACTTTAGCATGGCCAGGTGGGCGGCCCAATGCTAGAGCGGGCGGGTTCATCTTTGCCTGTCACCGACCGTAGCGTAGAGATGTTTGCAGTTAAGGTCGAGCGCCATGCCGTTTTTATACTCCCGATGTTACTTATTTTCTATCTGATGTTTGTAGATAAAAACCGTTCAAAAAATTTATGTTTAATTTTACTCACACTCTTAGACCATAAGAGCGGTCTCGTGTGTAGTTATTTGACTTTGCATGAGGTATTGTGAATTACTTACCCCCTTCGCCAAACCAACTCTAATTGAACATTAAGGGTGCATACCGTATTTGGATCAGAACGCCCAGATTCCCTATGCTTTTAACATTGTGACGTAATCACCTGGGCGTTACCTTGAGTCGAATCTAGTCGAATGAATGGAAATACATGCATCCATGATGGATCAAAAGTCCGATGTCTTGAGTTTGGGAATTATGAGCACAGGTTTCAGCTCGTTTGTGGACGCGGCAAGTTTGATTTAACTCGTAAATCCTATGGTGACGTCACACGCCCAACTCGCCCCATTAAATATGCGCGGTGCAGCCGGGAGAATTGCGACAGTCACGAAAGACGGCTGACAGGGGGGGAGGGGGGGGGGGGGGGGGGGTTAGTTCTACGTAGTAGAACTGAAGTCTGAAATGACTGCGCCATCTGCCGTCAACTCGGCGACACACTGGCACGCAACGCATTCCAACCCTGCATCACAGGCATCCCTCGATAACCAGCCCGAGCAACGCCGGCCGGGTCATAGCAATAGTTTAACATAATTGGGCCACCAACATTAATATAATTATTACGTTTTGAAATATTTGTCATAATTTGTCATAAACCCAGAAGAGGGGGCTTGGGGAGCAACCCCCCAGCCTTAGCCCCGCAGGGCGTTTTTTAGAATTTAAACCAGTGGGCAGTGATTCTGGAGCTTTAAAATGCACAAACCGAAGCAAAAAACCCTTCAATTGTTGCCCCGCAGAGCATTTTTTGAATATTAACATTTTAAAATTGATTCTGGGATACTAAACTTCTCAAATTACAGCAAAAGCTCCCTATTCTTCGTTTTAATGAAAACATAATTTAAGAATTTTGTTTCTATAAATAATTGTTTTGTCTCGGGGGGTGGTGGGGGCTAAGTACCTTCTCGGGAGAGGCCTGAGCCCCCTCCCCCCCCCCCCCCCCGAGACATGCCTGAAATCATCACTGGTCATCATGCCTTTCTTGCTTTTTCGAAATTCATAACCGTTTGCCAAATATGGCAATTCATATTTCGTATTTCCCTCTAAAACCGCTCCACAACGACTTTTGGCAGGAAAAAATATATGACCGGCCTCAATTCTGGGAAAAGTTATAAAGTACAGACACATGGAAAAGTGATGAAAACGTCATAAAACCAAATTTACCATTAATTGCCAGTTTTTCAATCCTCCTTTAAACCATTAGTTAAGTTTTAAGTGATCGTTTGAGGAATGTCATTGGTTGTTGCCATGGAAATACAGTTATAATCAACTATTTAATTTAAAATGTAGCAGCTTATTGAAAGACCGGCCCTAACTATGAAGTTATTCGATTTCCGAGAAAAAAACACTGGTTGTAAGAAAGGCAGCTAAGCCTCTTTACAAAATCAACATTGAAAAGGAGTGATTACAAAAAAGGAGCCCAGTCAATGGCATGTCCAAATATTTAATAGTATCTTTGAATAAAAAATATAAACAAACACAGAGAAGCACTTTAAAAATGGACATGACGCATCGTATTTTTAAAGACATTTTCCTCTATAGAGAGGAACTTTAGACTAATAGAGCTATTAGTCAGTATCGTTTCCTAGATGAAACATGCAACTTTTTCTAATGTCTGTTTTGTAATTTTGTCAATGGCGACAGAAGAAAGATTTCATTTAGTAATAGATACATTATTATAAGGGTGGAAGTGGGCTAATATAGGTAATATTCCTGTCACTGTTAATTAATAGGGTCATACCTATTAGTAGGGTATCTTCTCTGAATTTTCTCTGATTGTTGGTATCTTGACTGATGGAAATTATGAAACTTGCTCAGACAAGCAGGTCGCCAGCCAATGGGAACTAACACGGGAATCCAGAGTGCAAGTTTAAAGGGTTTCAGACTGAGCCAACTTGCTCAAGTAATTATCTATGGAACACGATTATAAATGTTTCAAGTTCCAAGTTTTAAATTTGAATAGAAAATCATTGAGACTTCTCTGTGTAGTTGATGAAGTGTATTGCTATAAAATGTGGTATAATAGCAGCTTATTTATGATTAGAATGTATAAAATATGTTACTAATTTTGTTGACCACAAAACAATATTACAAACATACATATTATTTTGTATTTTTTCAAACCAAGGTAACACGTTTCTTCGCTTAGGTATCATCACTGGGTATAATGCAATAGAAATTGGTTTTCAGGATGTTTAATATTTAATTGAATTAATTGAATTATTACAAAAATTCTAATTGGCGATAGATTTGAATGGCATGCTTTGCTTATGAATAGAATAATTAATAATATTATTAAAAAGAATGCGCAAAGTCTTTTTTAAAGAATTTCTCGGTGTTAGTATTTTTATTTTAAAGTTTCGATTAAATAAATGTTAATTCAGTAGGTAATTAATAATAATTAATTATGAAGATTTATGTAATTTAGAGGTCACCACGGACCTCAGGGGCAAAATCTCGGATGATATCATAGCCAAATCGATTATAATATGTCCTAAGGAACATCTCCACCAAATTTCATGATTGTATCACGCTCACGCACAAGCTGCTCAATACTGACAACTACTGGTTCCCACCTTCGTTCAAATTTCTTACACGCTAGCCAACATGACAATGTAGCGTGAAGTTGGTTGCGAAAAGGGAACGGCATAAAGAAGGCGGTGATCAACACTTGTCAAGATTTTATTTGTGAAGTGTTCACGGTTTCACGGTTTTAATTTGTTGATGTAAACTTATTTCCGATATTTTAACTCCACGGGTTCGCGTGAAATCAGCGAGTTCTTTTTTAACATACAAAGTCTTCAAAGATGACCTACAGGGTAAGAAACATAAATATATTGCTAGGGTTTGAGGTTCTGTTTGGCATGCAGAGGGTTTACCTGTTTCTCATTTAACTGCACACGATGTAGGTTCCATGAAGAAAGGTATGTTTTCTTCAACTGCAGGCGCGGAACATACGCTGTGCAAAAGTACCTAGGTAACAGATCTAGAGCTTATCCATTTAAGCTGATTTGTCACCCGAATGATTGTGACGGTGACAGCAAGAGTGTTGGATAATGTACATTTGCTTTGCCTTTATATTTCATACACTGACTTTCAAGTTGCTTTCTACATCATGTTGTTGGGAAACTGGTCAACCACTATGAATGTAACTGTTTTATTAACTGTAGTAGGCTGCGACATTTACCTACCGAGGTGCTTGAACACCCCGACATTTTAAAACGGTACAGGGTAAAAAGATTAGAGGAGAACAACTAGTACCTAGGTATTGTCGAGCGAGCGAAGCGAGCTTATCCTTTTTTTCGCTCTTTTGGATGGACCTCTGTTTTGTATGTTTTTTTCTGTCCGTACGACCGCTCTACAGGTAGGACTGTTTCTCCGATCGAGCTGAAATTTTGCACACATGTACGGACCATCTCTGGGTTTTGCAGACCCTGATACTTGGTTCACACTATGACTTACAACTGCAGTTGAAATCTTAACTGCCAAGTTCCAGAACTCAATTGAGATTTCAACTGCAGTTGACCAACTGGAAAGTTACAAGAAAGGATTTAGGCCTTTAACTTACATTGCCCTCCAAAAACCACTAGGATTTTTTAAATGACCTGGGTTCCTAAATTGAGTGAGCAAATCAAACTAGCTATATATTTCCAGAAATCAGGTAAATGTACCTAGGTACCTACAGCCACAAGAACTGCATCATTATTCATAGGTAAATCCTGTGCAAATCATTTTCATAAGACGCACAACACGTCTAGGTATTCAAAAGGAACTTTAAATACCTATAACCTAAAATAAGTTCCAAGTTCTTTACAAAAGGGAACTTTTTAGTTCCTAAGTTCCCTGAAAAATAAAGGAACTAAAGCTTCATTTACACTGTTCAAGTTTGCTTTCAAGTCCTTGAATTCAAGCTCTTGAATTCCCAGAACGGAACTTGTTCCTTGTAATTAGTTACTCCCTAGCACTGATTCCACATGAGATTTAGAAAATTACATCATTCCAACATTGTAATGATTTTTCAGACAGAAACTGATCTGTACCAACATTTATTTATTCAGCAATAATTGAAATGATTTATTGTCTGAAAGAGCCCATTGGGAAGTAGGTATCTGAATGCTTTTGCTTGTGGTTTCAGCCTATTGATTCGAAGCGGGAAGAGTTCCGCAAGTATCTGGAGCGAGGCGGAGTCATGGATGCACTCACTAAAGTGCTGGTCGCTCTGTACGAGGAAGCCGACAAGCCCGAAGACGCTCTCGAGTATCCTTTCACACAATAGCACACTTATTAGTGAATTGTAACACTTGCTCTCATTATTTTTTTATTTTTTTTCAAATGTAGGTACACTCAACAATGATAAGACGGTATTTGAAAGAAATGGATTGGCTGAAAAAAATGTGAAGGCATCATCCGATGAAGTTGACGCTAACTTGTCATCTACTTCTGTCTCATTCCATTCTGGTTAACCCAAAGTAGTTGCGCATAGAATTTTGATTTTTTTTATATTTTGCACAGTTGTTCCTACATAAGATGATATCAAATCTCTAGTTTCAGTTCGTTTCAAGTCGGCATACTCAAATTACGTGTAATTAAAGATGGCGCAGACGGGACACTGCATACTTTGTTTCATCAGGTGGACATGTAATATTTTCATCAAGTAGGGCGTGCAATGCTAGGGTGGAAAGTGGCGCTTGGCGAAATATGTAACTTCAATTTTTCAGTTCGTGGACGTGCCGGGAACGTGGAGTGAAACAAAACAACAACACTTATAAAGGAGGCCGTGGAAAATCTATTCAAAATTCAAACACATTCTTCAACATTTTCATGTAAAGAATTACAAGTTATGATTGGTTTAAAATATTTAATTGGCTGAATTTCCTATGGTAATTCACTCGTAACATTGATGCCAGTTTTTTATTGTTATTTGTGTTGCTACGGCAATATCTTCCTGAGCTGTACAGTTATGTGCGGAAGAATCTCGGGGAATCCCCGGACGTGTCGGAACTCGCGTCCTTGCGTGCGCAGACCGAAGCGGACACAAACAGGCTCGAACAGCTCCAAGCGGAGAACACCGAACTCAAACAGCGGCTCGACGCGCTCGAACCAGCGGAACAGGCCGCTGCACCAGCGGAGCCGCAAGCAGAATAGTGCAGTGTAATCAGCGGTGTGCGAATATGATTTCAAACCCTCCTCGGTGATATTACACATTAAGTGACGTCAACCGAAACCCGGAATAATTCCGGAATTGATCCAAGTTTATCTCATTCTTTCCCAGAGCAATCTATTTTGAAATGATTGGCTTTTGACAGAATTTAAATATCCCACCCTCTGTGTGAGGCTATAAAAAGTCTAGTAGACTTTAGGCCTGTGAATGACTTTCCTAATACTTCCAAAAATGTTTCCAAATCACTTCCTAATTTTATTTTCCCGGAAATCTTACATTCGTATGGGGACATCTCAGGAAGGATTAAATTATTTCCACTTCCAGTAATCCAGACTAGAGTAATTCATTGAGTAGGTAGGTAAATTAATAGTTTCATGAACATTGAAAAATGTTTTACATATTTGCCAAACGGTTATGGATATGGAAAATGCAAGAGCAGCAAGAGTATTGACCCTTGATCTGCAACGTCATCACTCCATGCGGTCAGCATTTGTCCATACGAGCTGACCACTGCTCTTAACTTCCAGTTCACATAAACATTCGGGAATCACTTTTCGGAGGCTTTAAAGGTTTACTGAGGATTGGTTACTTCATCTCCGATATTTAGAATATCAAATAAATAATAGGTAAATACTTATGTAGCCACCAAACTAATCTAACTAACTAAACTTTTAGTTGGTCAAAAATATTTTCAGATTTTACACACAAATCCTTCTATATAACTAATTTGAAATTACTACCATTCTAATTTTCGAATTGTAGTACATCGTTTTGATTATCGGATGGATTATTTTAATATTCTCCGATTACTTATTGGCTTATTCGCACACCGCTAATGTGAATTGCAAACCAAGACTGGTTCAGACTTTTTATTTCACAACGTGCCTCGTCTCATGTGTAGGTATTATTATTAGTGTCATTTTCAGTGTTTCAATTACT
Organism: Leuctra nigra; assembly: GCA_934045905.1. Taxonomy (NCBI): domain Eukaryota; kingdom Metazoa; phylum Arthropoda; class Insecta; order Plecoptera; family Leuctridae; genus Leuctra; species Leuctra nigra. Next base: position 65,222,112 of record OW203761.1, on the reverse strand, counting down.
TTACGAGCAGTTCTGTCTTTAAAGTAGGTACTACATCATTCATATAAATTTACATTTAAGAAAATAGAAATATAAGTACCTACCTAAATACAGATTATAAAATCTATAAACAGTTATTTGTTTCTTGCCGTTGTAAATAATTGAAATTCCAAATATAACCATCCATAATAGGTATTCATTATCTCATCAGAGGTCATTATTGATACAAGTTTTTCTGTTGATTTTACAAATTGATAAGCAAATTTAATACATAACGTGTTTATTGAATCTTATGAAATTTTAAATGTTTAGATTAAACATTGTAAAAGAGTGGACACCAAATAATTGATGTAGGTAACTAGAAGTATTGTACAAGATTTTTGTTTTCATTACATAACTCGTATTTACTACAATTAAATGTAAAATAAATAATAATAAATTATGTTATACATTTACAAACACTCCTTATTTTCTTTCTCTTCACAAGATTGTCCTTATGGGCATGGGCGCCCGCAGGATTTCTGCCAGGGGGGGGGGGGGGGCAATGCAAGGAAAAAAATAATTTCCAGGGTTAAGGGGGGTGTGGGGGGCGCGCCCCCTACCCTGCCCCGCATGGCGTTTTTTGGTTTTTGGACACTTTGAAATCGTTTTTGAGACGTTATGAGATGTATTTTGTTCAAATACCTATTCAATATTTTTTAAATTTTACACTTTGGGGTGGTGGAGGGCATGCCCCTACCATGCCCCGCAGGCCATTTTTAGTTGGTAGGTATAGACTAAATATACTCTTTCCAGGGAAAATGTAATGTATAGGTACTAAGAAATGTATAAGTTTTAAAAATATTATATATTTTTATTTATTGTGGATATTGTGTGCTTATTGTAGTACATTTTCCCAATTTTTGTGGATATCCAGGGGTGGGGGGGCAAGTGCCCCCCCCTTGCCACCCTGCGGGCGCCCATGCTTATGGGGATCCAAGTTTTATATTTGATATTATGAACTTAGGTATTCTTGATGAATCTACCTGATGGATTTGCTCCAGCTCTGTGATTGATCGGATTTAGATTAGTTTGACATCTTTGTTTGAATCAAATGAAGGTAATTACTAATTTTCTACTAGTAGTAAGTAAGTAATAAAAGTTTCAGAACATTCCGAAGTAAAAATATATTTTTTAAAATAAATCTTGTATGCAATTGCATAAAAAAATGCGTTGCCACAACTCAGAATTATCAAAATGGATAGATAATTTAGTGGAACATTGAAGATCTGATCACAAGTCTTACAAATTGAAGAATGGTAGTTAGGTATCCTGAATCACCTGAATCCTCATCGAAAAGTTCTTAGTATTGTAATTTTTCAAGATTTGAATTTTGGTGCCATTTAGCATTTTACTTACCGCCTTCTAATCAGCTTGATGTAATGGATGGATTAGATGATAAGTAGGCGGTGGAATATCTCTTTGGTTATCTGTCTGTTCAGCAATATTATTTATTATAGTTAATACCAAAAGGACTGACAGTAATCATTACACCCGACCCATTCTCCAGTGTGGAGATTGCCTGACAAAGCCAAGAAGTAAGTAGGTACCCTGCCTTCAACACTACTACTGACTTATATTCTTCGGGGAAATGTACCTAACCTAACCTAACATCTTGTCATGGTAACAGTCTTTGACACAAATTTTTAGGGTGTGACTACGATCCCGACAGCCGGGACTTTCAGGTTAAAAAAATAGTCCCGACCGTAGGTTTTACTGGGCAGCCTAAGGAATAAAACTCTCTATGGGTAGACAAATTCGAACTGGGCAACTTAAAAAAAATAACTCTATGGTTAGGCAGAATTAAAACTTGTGAAAATTACAAATAAAAAAAAATGTGCTCCCGGCCGGATTCGAACCGACGACCTCTTGCACCGTGGTTCAGCACGCTATCCATAGCGCCATCTGGACGGTCATACTGAAAGCTGTTCTTAACCAGTATATAAATAAACAAGGCCAGTCGGGACTATTTTTTTAACCTGAAAATCCCGGCTGTCGGGATTTTAGTCACTACCAAATTTTTAGGGGCCGGTGCTACCTAGTGCTACCTACAAAGATACTTTAAGGTAACCTGGACCCCTATTTTCGAGATTGATTGAGCGCTCGTATAATCGATCATGACGCCAAAGTGACATCCTTCCGAACGAACTAGGTAGCATTCAAGCTGCTACGTCAGTGTATGATTTTGTTTGGTCTGACGTCAGGCGGCCTTGATACCGAATGCAATTTGTCTCGAACGATCTCGAAAATTGGTCCCCTGGGTCCTGAATATACAACTATTTTTAATTGCTAGTGGAATCGTAATGCATATAAAGCTTCTGGTGTATGGCAAAATCTCATTGCCAGCGGATTTGCTTACCACTGTGCAATAAAATTGGGTGCCATTACAGTTCGTTTTTCCTAAGTTTGAACTCTCAACAATTGCGCTGATCGTCCATTTTTCTGCTAGGGTGAGCCGAATACCTTGCTCACCGTGCAATGTAAGGTACAGTCGGGGCGCCGTGTTTGAACTCTCACCAGATGGAGCCACCGTCACTTACTCTGTTAGACCGAGAAAGACGTCATTGCAAGGTGAGAGCGCAATGAACTGAATGAAGTCTTTCTCCGCCTAGCAGAAAAACTGCCTAACAGCGCATTCTGTTGAGAGTTAAACACTTGGTGCCCCGACTGTAGTCTTTCTTGGCCTAACAGAACAACTGATGGTGGCTCCGTATGGTAACAGTTCAAACATACTAGGAAAATCGAACTCGTGTGGGGTGGGGTGTATGCAAAACAAATTTGCATTTTTTTTTACCGTTACGCCACAAGTCACATTGTTTCTCCGATTGAGCTGAAATTTTGCACACATTACCTACTACAAACTAAATAGACCTTACTTAGTGTAGGTATACTTTTTGAGTGCTACCCTCTGATTGGTGGAAAAATTTAAGTAGGTCTATCTATTGATTAGTTCTCGAAGTTCCATTGATAAAAGTGTAATCACGGAGTGTCACTTAGGGGTAGGGATGGCACCTGGTAAAATTTACCGGTAAATTAAGGTAAATTTACCGGTAAATTTACCAATTAATAATTTACCGGTAAAAAAAATGGTAAATTTAGTTTTTTTGATCCTTTCCAATGTATGAATGGAGATATCAAATTTTAAGTAAAAACTATAAGTAAACTTCAGTGTGACAACATTAGCAGTTAGGCATATTTTACGTTGATTTTTGGTTGTCTTCAATCATTCAGAATGATAACTCCATCCATATAGGATTACTTCCAATGTCGGAATCTCTCTTCAGGTTTGCTTGTTTAGCAGACACAGATTGTAACTTGATCAAATTGGTGGTCAACAATTCCTCTTATGGGAGAATAGCACAGGCAACATGGCATAGCCTACACTAGATTGGTCGAATCAATGATATGCGGCTATATCATCCCTTATCAATATGGAGTAGGTATCGTCATTATTAACATTGATTATTGTTATTGTTCTGACTGCGGTAATCTTTGTAAATGAGTCAAATAATAAAGTAGGGTAATTTTTGTATTTGGTATAATCATGATTTGGTATCTACCATCATTTTTCAAAATTTACCGCTGACCGGTAAATTTACCGATTTTTCCAGAACCGGTAAAAGTGCCATCCCTACTTAGGGGAGAGTGGAGCAAAAAGAGCTCCTTGCATATTTCTGCCTGTATTATAATATTTTAATTAGAGATGGGTCGATACCACTTTTTCACCGATACCGATACTCACTTTATGATTAGCGATACCGATAGTGGGTGTGTTTGATAAGTATTTTCAGCTTGCGTGCTGTGACGTCAGCAGATTGTTCGGCGCGCGCTCGAAAATGTGGACTTATCAAACAAACTTTGCTGGCGGCGCGTTTGAACCTTTGAACATCCCGCGATATTTTAAATGGTGGCCATCAACCTAACCTCATATAATGCATAATTAATCATAAATACCTATTATAGGTATATAGGTTACTTTAAAACTTACTAGATTCAATTGTATGCTCATTCATGTGTGTTACTACTACAACATGAAGCTATGTAGAAGTAAATTGACACGTTGAACACTGATACATGTCAGTGTCATCCGCCATTTTTTCCAGAGTGCAATCTGTCCCTCGCTCGACTTAAAGCGCGCGATTGGATTGCGCTCCGCCAGTACCGCGCGGAGTTATCAAACACTCAAGAGCGGAAGCCAAAAGAGTTATCAAACAAAAAAGAGCAGATCGCGCGCTGGCGCGCGGAATGAGTTATCAAACACACCCAGTATCGCCGATACTTTTGTTTCTTTATATTTCTGTAGTTCCTGTCCACCAAAGTCTCAATTCAATCAAAATTCACAAAACTAGAGATTTTTTTTTGAGATTATGTCACTTGCAACCTTGGCTCTGATTGGTTGAGGCATCTGCCTATGGTAATACAGCTCACTGTATGCCAGTGCTGACGTGATGCCAATGAGCACCAATGGCGGGAAAACGGCCACAATTCAAAATTTTAACTAAAAAAGTAATTATCGAAGTATCTAATCTCTTATTTTAATACTCTTTGCCAAGGCAATGTTGTTGGTCAAATGCCACGCACAGCTTGTTTGGTTGAAATCTTCCAATAAACCTCTATTAAATTACAAGCATAGATGTGTGGTTCTACGTAGTGGCTAAATTCCGCCGGCGGAATTCATTGCTAGGAAATGTCTTCCGCCGCGAATGCGTTGATTAGCTAGAACTGGACACGTGATATTTGTGATGTCACCAACAGCTGTTCTCAAGTGTGTAGGTAGCAGTTTTCAACGCATCCCAGCATGAGCAGCTTCGTAGCTCAGGCGGTAAGGCGTTTACCTGTGGTGCAAGGGTGCGCCGGTTCGAATTTGGTCGCCGACGTACTTTTTTATTTTGAAATTTTCACAAGTTTAAATTCTGTCTAACCGTAGAGTTATTTTTTTTTAAGTTGCCCAGCTATAATGTTCACACGTTTGAAGTTGTCTACCCATAGAGAGTTTTATTCCTTAAGCCCCATTTACACGGTGCAATTTCTTGGACAACTTCTGTGTCACAGAAGTTCTGCACAGTGCAGATTCCCTTTATCATCTCAAAAGTGATACTGCGCTCGAGCAGAATCTCTGTGGCACAGAAGTTGTTCAAGAAATTGCACCGTGTAAATGGGTCTTTAGGCTGCCCAGTAAACTTATGTGCGCGCAATGTGCATTCGCGGCGGAAGACATTTTTCACTGTTGAATTCTGCCGGTGGAACTTTAGCCACAGCGTTGGTTCTTAGTTTAGAACCAACTCCAACCTCCAATTCTGTCGGTATCTCCAGAAATTTTATCGATTGTACACTCCCCCAAATAATAAACGGTACTTGGTACAAAACGTATTGGCTGCTGGACCGGTTCCTTGACAATCAATCCTTGTTATTATCAATCCCAGAAAAAACACTCCGTGTAAAAATACCAGCCAAGTCTCTTTAACTATAAAAAAAAATAGAAGAAATCTAAAAATTCAGCACTGAAAAGGAGTGATATCAAAAAAGGAGCCAAGTCAACGAATTTTCCAAATTTTAATCGTACCATTGAAATAAAAATATCAACCCCCGAGAAATACTTAAAAAAAGGACTTGGCGCATCGTTTTTTTAAAGACACTTTTCTATCCTAAAAGTATAGGAAGAACTCTACAAGTATATTTTCCTGAGTATATCACATTCATTATCGACGAATCATACTACGTTTTAATATAACTAGTACTCTTACCTACTGGCAGTTTTGGTATTTTGTCAATATTCAGAGGAAATAAACGGATAAACGAATAACGAATAAACGGAAGCGGCCTAGTCTATTCGTTATTGCCACTATTTCTAGGGTCATATTAATCAATCATACTTCTCAATATCGTGACTGAGGGAAATAGCGAAAGCGCTCATTACAAGAAGGCCGTCAATGAGATTTGTATAAGTGACTAGTGCACTGAGCCATGCTGCTCAAATAATTACTGACTAGATTTTTATCTAAAGTAATACGTTATGTAATTTATGAATTTTTTTGGTATAAAATGTTAATTAATAGCAATTAATTACACGGCGAGAAGGTTCCAAGTATAATGCTGTAGTAGGTATGTTGATGTACCCACAAAACTATAGGTACCTACCAATCACAAACACAACTGTTCTGTATTTATTGCTTGTAAGACAATGCTATGTTTCTTTGCGTACTTATATTTAAATTTAAAATATTTTACAGAATGTTCAATATTTAATTTGAAAGTTTTGTCCCAATTTTTCTAGGCATTTCTGAACTACGTAGTATGTGAGTGGCATAAGCTTAAGAATAGAAAAATGTCTTTAAAAAAACGATGCGCCAAGTCCTTTTTTTAAGTATTTCTCGGGGGTTGATATTTTTATTTCAATGGTACGATTAAAATTTGGAAAATTCGTTGACTTGGCTCCTTTTTTGATATCACTCCTTTTCAGTGCTGAATTTTTAGATTTCTTCTATTTTTTTTTATAGTTAAAGAGACTTGGCTGGTATTTTTACACGGAGTGTTTTTTCTGGGATATCACTTCTTTTGTTAGTTTATTCATACAGCTTGTAGCACATGTCCGAGCAGGGACTAATTTCTTTAAAAAAATACGCCTCAACCGATTTGGTTACTATGAAAAGTTGCGTTTGGTATAAGATGAAAATGATTATCCAAGAAGAATAGCTTAAGTTTCGCTATAATCGATCCAGCCGTTTTCGATACATGACGTCACTTCCGGTTTTGAAATAGCGGCCGAATTCCGGTATAGGTAATAAGAAAACAATCTAGTTTTATCTAGTTGATACCTTCATGAACGACCATCTGAATTCCTAATCCCTATATTTCCGTAAAATCGGTCATGCCGTTTGTAATATATGACGTCACTTCCGGTTTCATTTAGTGGTTCCTGCCGCCATTTCCGGTACCATTAATTTATTTATTCATTTTTCACAATTGATTTTTCAAATAAATAGCAGAATGAATACGCAGGAGCTAGTTCAGTTGCAATCGGTACAGGCGTTTTAGATATATGACGTCACTTCCGGTTTCAGGAATGGCGGCCGAGAACACTGCTACCTTGAATATATAAATTGTATTGTCTATGTTACAATGTAAGTTAATTATGTACGTATTTTAAGTATAATTTGTTGAAATAAGTTAAATATTGCGTATTTATGACGTCACTTCCGGTTTAGAAAATAAGAAAATAATATTTTTTTTATTGATACTTCATAAAGATGACCATCTAAATCGAATGGCGCTAATTTCGTTCTAATCGGTTCAGACGTTTTTGAGTTATGACGTCACTTCCGGTTTAAAAATGGCGGCACAAAAAATCACAAGAGGCAAGGTATCATCAGACGCCAAAAGTGCATATGTGGTAAAAGTTTCAGGTCGATCGGTTTAGCCGTTTAGGCTGTGGCGCTGTCAACAGGGTTTCCTGATATCATCAGAATCATCATCTTCAGAATCAGAAAGTGGTGTAATTTCACTGTTTTCTCGGTCCTCTAGCGCGCAAATGGCATAACCTATTGTTCCCAAATTTGGTATATGTAGTGGGGTGGGCCATAGCTCGAAATTAAGACATTTCACAACAATGTGAGATTTTCCAATTTTAAGATCCAGTAGGCCGAAAATGCCATGTTGTTGCTTACAGTAAAAGTGTTTGGTCTGCTCCTCAGTTTATTAGGCATTTACGGTATGTTGAGTGACTGTGAGTGTATAGTACGACTTGGCTGGGTGGAGCGACCGCTCCACTAGATGAAATCAGAGCTCACCTAAAAGAGTTAGATAATGCGTTAGCACTGACTTCATGGGATGATGCCATCAAACCTTAATCAGTCAATTCATTTTCTTTCGAGTACCGTTTATTATTTGGGGGAGTGTACATACATCTCTCTTCATAATAAAAATCTGTATGAAAGTATTGTTTCATGCCATATGCCATGTAGGATCATACAGGAAATGTATGATATATGGAGTGTGCCATTATGTTCCAGATAACAATGGCCACCACGAGGTCGTATGGCAGATTCGGCCCGCTGATTGGAGCAATTGATGAAGGAACAAGCAGTGCACGCTTCTTGGTGAGAAAAGGAAGTTATGACCTAGAGCGGGCTGGGAAGAGTAATAGGTATCACACTTGCATGCAATGTTTTATGACTTTCAATATTTGTTATTCAATTGATGAAATAATTGCAATTTGCATTAGTGTTTGAGGCTAATGTATCTCAAAGTTGTCGGCAATATCCATAAAATAAAAACATTTCAAGATAAAATATCCTGAACAATATGAATATAATTGCGTACTCTAATAATCCTGACCTTTAAAATCTATAACCATCACAGTTGTGTTTGTATTTGCCAGGTGTTTGCTGCGAAGACTGCCGAGGTGTTGACGTACCATCAAGTGGAGATCCTGCAGAAGACTCCTCGAGAAGGTTGGGTCGAGCAAGACCCCATGGACATCCTCACAGTTGTGTTTGTATTTGCCAGGTGTTTGCTGCGAAGACTGCCGAGGTGTTGACGTACCATCAAGTGGAGATCCTGCAGAAGACTCCTCGAGAAGGTTGGGTCGAGCAAGACCCCATGGACATCCTCACAGTTGTGTTTGTATTTGCCAGGTGTTTGCTGCGAAGACTGCCGAGGTGTTGACGTACCATCAAGTGGAGATCCTGCAGAAGACTCCTCGAGAAGGTTGGGTCGTCAAGACCCCATGGACATCCTCACAGTTGTGTTTGTATTTGCCAGGTGTTTGCTGCGAAGACTGCCGAGGTGTTGACGTACCATCAAGTGGAGATCCTGCAGAAGACTCCTCGAGAAGGTTGGGTCGAGCAAGACCCCATGGACATCCTCACAGTTGTGTTTGTATTTGCCAGGTGTTTGCTGCGAAGACTGCCGAGGTGTTGACGTACCATCAAGTGGAGATCCTGCAGAAGACTCCTCGAGAAGGTTGGGTCGAGCAAGACCCCATGGACATCCTCACAGTTGTGTTTGTATTTGCCAGGTGTTTGCTGCGAAGACTGCCGAGGTGTTGACGTACCATCAAGTGGAGATCCTGCAGAAGACTCCTCGAGAAGGTTGGGTCGAGCAAGACCCCATGGACATCCTCACAGTTGTGTTTGTATTTGCCAGGTGTTTGCTGCGAAGACTGCCGAGGTGTTGACGTACCATCAAGTGGAGATCCTGCAGAAGACTCCTCGAGAAGGTTGGGTCGAGCAAGACCCCATGGACATCCTCACAGTTGTGTTTGTATTTGCCAGGTGTTTGCTGCGAAGACTGCTGAGGTGTTGACGTACCATCAAGTGGAGATCCTGCAGAAGACTCCTCGAGAAGGTTGGGTCGAGCAAGACCCCATGGACATCCTCACAGTTGTGTTTGTATTTGCCAGGTGTTTGCTGCGAAGACTGCCGAGGTGTTGACGTACCATCAAGTGGAGATCCTGCAGAAGACTCCTCGAGAAGGTTGGGTCGAGCAAGACCCCATGGACATCCTCACAGTTGTGTTTGTATTTGCCAGGTGTTTGCTGCGAAGACTGCCGAGGTGTTGACGTACCATCAAGTGGAGATCCTGCAGAAGACTCCTCGAGAAGGTTGGGTCGAGCAAGACCCCATGGACATCCTCACAGTTGTGTTTGTATTTGCCAGGTGTTTGCTGCGAAGACTGCCGAGGTGTTGACGTACCATCAAGTGGAGATCCTGCAGAAGACTCCTCGAGAAGGTTGGGTCGAGCAAGACCCCATGGACATCCTCACAGTTGTGTTTGTATTTGCCAGGTGTTTGCTGCGAAGACTGCCGAGGTGTTGACGTACCATCAAGTGGAGATCCTGCAGAAGACTCCTCGAGAAGGTTGGGTCGAGCAAGACCCCATGGACATCCTCACAGTTGTGTTTGTATTTGCCAGGTGTTTGCTGCGAAGACTGCCGAGGTGTTGACGTACCATCAAGTGGAGATCCTGCAGAAGACTCCTCGAGAAGGTTGGGTCGAGCAAGACCCCATGGACATCCTCGCCGCCGTCAACGAGTGCATCCAGAAGAGTGTTGACAATCTAAAGCAGCTGGACATCGACCCCGCCGACATGGTTGCCATGGGGATAACCAATCAGAGAGAGTCCACAGTCGTGTGGGACAAATACACCGGCGTGCCGCTGAACAACTGCATACGTAAGTTGCACAACTGCATACGTAAGTCTACTTGTAATCTTGATATTCTAAAATGTGATGAATTGGTTGTGCCATTTTGAAAGTAGAGACTAGTTTAACTTGCGAGCGATCTTATTTTCCCCAGCCTTGCTGGTTCTCTTATATTCATTCATACTGACTTTACTGGAACATAACAAATAGTAACGCTTGAGTCAGAAGTGCTCCTAATATTGTTTGGCCTCTTGTCTTAGTTCAGAAGACTTCAAATCTCCCTCCCAATTCCCATTCTCTGTTACTTAGGTACTGAACTCTTTGTTTAGTTTGTTAAGCCATAAAGTAACCATAATATAACCCAGCTACTAAAGTCCGCTTAAGGCCAAAAAAGAGCAATTTGCCCTCCCCAACTATGTCTACCATTATCAAGTTTGTGACTGTCTCGTTGTTAAAGATAGACTTTATGCTGAAGTGACAAAGAAAGATGTAGGTAGAGAATTTATTGCTCTTTGGGAATCGTTGACCACTTTTTTAAATTATGCTATCTCCTATAAGTTATGAGCGGTTATATTTTGCATGAAAGTCGCATATTAAGCTGAATTCCTACACCAGCAAAATTCTGAAATTAAAATCCACTCATAACTTCTGGGAGATAGCATATTTCAAAAAAGTGGTTCACGAATCCTAAAGAGAAAGAAGTTCTCTACAACTTTGTCGCTTCAACATATAGTCTTAATCTTTAACGAGACAGTCACAAACTTGATAATATGAATTTAGTGGCTGATCCTCCCCTTAACGTGGCTCAACCGATCGAACATTCCAAAATATATATTTTTTGAAATTACCATCACGAATTACTTTTTCCAACATTTCAACTATATTTAAGTATAAACAAACCATAAAATGTAATTTAACTTGCAACTCCTGTCTTACAGCGAGGTTTCAAATTATTGCCTTCCGAGAATGAACAAAACTTTAACACAGGAGGCATAGGAAAATTATTGCGTTTTTCGTTTATAACTTCTAAAAAAGCACACGTTGGTATTGTTTTGAATTTTTTCCCTAATAGAATATCCATATATCTACCAGAAAAAAAGTTTTTTGATCAAAGTTGGGACTACATAAAAATTAGATCTTCATTATTAGCCTAAATGTGACACGATTTTACTTGGCTGCCATAAGATAACATGGGGAAGAAAACTCAATTTATCTCAGAAACTAGACACGAGAAGTGTTTAATTTTTTCAATGATTGTGTATGGCATGATTATCAATAAGTAGACAAAAAATTATGAAAATCTGAGACCATGCCCGATTGGATGAGCCACCTTAAGGAAAGTTGTATTGAAAACTGCCATGTGGCACTAAGAATCTATGCAATGAGATGGTTCCTCGTAATGTCTGCAGTGTGGTTGGACGTGCGGAACACCGGGACCGTGGACCAGGTGTTGGAGAAGATCTGGGACAAGAACCAGGACTACTTGAAGCCACTGTGTGGTCTTCCCATCAGCACCTACTTCAGCGCGCTCAAGATCAAGTGGCTGATGGACAACGTGAAGGAAGTGAAGGAGGCCATGGACGACAAGCGATGTCTCTTCGGGACCGTGGACTCCTGGCTCATCTGGGTGGGTCTTAGAACAATATTCGACACTATGAGTTGCAATACGCCACCTAGCGTAGAAAATTAACATCTTCCCAGTGAGTTACGTCAGTATACGCATGCGGGCAAGTCACTTTCATGTCAATCGTGTAACGAGTTCAGTAAAAGTTATAACTACATCTCGAAATAACAGAAATTGATGAATACTTTAGTGTCAACAATCAAATACAGTCGGCATATTTCATTTCAGCACACATTCATTCAAATGAATGAATGCGAGAACTAGATGTTTATTCCCCAAAAGCACCATTTGACAGATTGCAATTGTTTTTATCACGACCTTCTGATAAAGGCGTCCGACACATTTTCTTGACCCTCGTTCAAACAATTGCAATCTGTCAAATGCTGCTTTTGGTGGATAGACATCTAGTTTTCACAAGAATTTGAATGAAGGTGTGCTGTAATGAAATATGCGGATTGTATTCATTGTTGACACTGAGGTAAGCATCAGTTCCTGTTATTTCGCTATGTACTGAAATCGTTACGATTGACATGTAAGTGACTTGCCCGCACGCGCACTGACTGCACACTCGCGTGAGTGGCCATTTTACACTGATATTAGCGCATTCTCTAGGTACTTTCAGTTTCGAATAGCAGCTCTTGGCTACAGCTTTTATTTGTCTAAGGGCCGGTATAACCAAAGTTAATCTGAGCCGGATTAACTAAATATTGGACTAAATTGGCGGCACAGCCAATCAGATACCTCAAAATTAGTGAAACAATTGAATTTAATCCAAAAGTTAGTTAATCCAGCACAATTTAACTTTGGATATTCTGGGCCTAAGGGACGGTATAACCAAAGTTAATCTGGGCCGGATTAACTAAATATTGGACTAAATTGGCGGCACAGCCAATCAGATACCTCAAAATGAGTGAAACAATTGAATTTAATCCAAAAGTTAGTTAATCCTGCACAATTTAACTTTGGTTATTCCGGGCCTAAGGGCCGGTATAACCAAAGTTAATCTGAGCCGGATTAACTAAATATTGGACTAAATTGGCGGCACAGCCAATCAGATACCTCAAAATGAGTGAAACAATTGAATTTAATCCAAAAGTTAGTTAATCCAGCACAATTTAACTTTGGTTATTCCGGGCCTAAATAGTTCAAAACGATATCATTAAGAAACTGTCAGTGAAATTTTAACAAGTTTTTCTGCATTATATCTCACATTCATTGGGATAGTGGTGATTACCGGTGCGGTGTTTAATCTCTTGTCTTTGTGTTTGTCTCAGAACCTGACTGGCGGTGCGCAAGGCGGCCTGCACATCACCGATGTGACCAACGCATCGCGCACCATGCTCATGAACATCGCCACACTCAGCTGGGATGCGCAACTCTGCAAGTAAATGCCTCATCTTGTCACGAGCCTGACACTCGGTCATAGAAGTCCGCGATGCCTTCCTCCCAATTCCCAACGATCTTCCCATCCATGCTGCCTGCTGACATGCAGCATCTCGGATGTTCAAGTACGCATCTCCTTCATTGTTAGCTTTCATTGTTAGCTCCTCAGCGTGCTGATTTCCATAAGTGTTTGTCAATAATGTGAACCTCTGGCAGGTACACTCGAACAAATAATAAACGGTACCTACCTCGAAAGAAAAGGTTTGTCTGATAAAGGTTTGATGGCATCATCCCATAAAGTCTATGCTAATACATCATCTAAATCTAGCAGGTGAGATCTGATTTCATTGATAATAGGTAATAAGGATTTATTGTCAAGGAACCTGACCAGCAGCTGTTTTGTGCAAAGTACTGTTTTTAATTGGTTTTAGTGTACTAGTTACTCTTGAATTAAGTCTCCCACAGACATCAATCATCATATTTCTCCTTGAATCTCCTATTGTTTTTTATTATTCCATTTCTATAGCCTTCTTCCAATGTTTCTGCAATGGCCTCCACTGTTCCTTCTGTCTTCCTGACCAGATTGTTTCACCCGCTGTTTTGGTTGAGTTGAGAGTATTGCTCTATCGTCTTTCATCTCTCTTCTTCTCCTTCGTTCTGCCACATTCTCTCTCCGCACACTTCACTCCTCTTCTTCATCTCTTGCTTCTCCCTCTTCTAATTCCTCCTGAATTCTTGACCCCACAGGTATCCTTGTAGTTTACTGGCTTTAAGATGTCTGAGTCAAATACGTAACCATTTTTTAGATGTCTTCACTTTTTTTATACTCGCTCATTGGTTTACTCTAAATAACACTTCAAAAAATAAAACTCGTCCCTTTGACTAGTTTTCAAGATCGGTGAATAAGAACGAAGTATTTTACCCATGTTATCTAATGGCAGGCTTGAACATTTTGCTACGATTGAAGATATTGTAGTATAATTGTGTTGCATGACTATAATGTTTCATCAATTAACTTTCATTTAAAAACACAGCCACGTTAATGTCGGGTTTGGCCTCATAATGTCACTGAGTTGGGGTAAACCTGGATTTCTTCTTGGAAGATGAAATTAAGTATTCTTTGGATTTGGAAGACATTTACTGCAACATCATGGCTTATCGAGCAACGAAATGGCAGACAAACTGATTCCACTCGATGGTTTCAGCTTCTTCGACATTCCGATGCACATTCTTCCGGAGATCCGAAGTTCCTCTGAGATCTACGGCTATTTGGTCGACGGCCCGTTGCATGGCGTTGCCATCTCAGGGGTGAGTTAATATTCCTTTCTAATATATCCATCATTGCATATACAATTGGTCATGTTTTACGTATGTAATGTGTCCCTTTAGTCATTTATTAATTAGTTATTACTATAAACAAACGCATAACTGTTTGGCCTCACTGTTAGGCCGTGAAGGACTACATTCCGTTTCACAATTATGTTATGTACACTCCCCCAAATAATAAACGGTACTCGAAAGAAAATGTATTGACTGATTAAGGTTTGATGGCATCATCTCATGAAGTCAGTGCTAACTAGTGTTGGGAAATTACCGGTAATTTATAATTTGGTAAATTACGCTGTAAATTACCGGGTAAATTACCAATGTGCGGTAATTTAAAAATACAAAATTGCACCTGATATTAGAGCAGTTATACTTCCAAGGAAAAATGGTAATTAAAATCAGTGACAAGAATTTGCACTTTTAAATGCAATATTTATTTGAATGAGATTGCATTAGGTAGCATATACAGGCACGTAGGAACTTTATTTTGAGTGGGAGGGGGAGGGTCAAAATTATCGGAGATCAATGAATGTGAGGAAAAAGTAGTTCGCCGTTACAAGGGAGTCTGGGGAACCCGCACCCAGTTTACCACACAGGGCTTTTTTTGAATTTTTGATACTAAAGAATCAAATTTGAATCTATTTTGGCATTCTTTTCAAAGAAATGTACAATGGTTTGTCATATGCAATATTCTGTGGAAACTTTATGCAAATTTAATATAATATCTACATATTTGTTTTTATAAATAGAATCCCCATTTGCCACGCAGGGAATTTTTTTGAGTCATTCAAAAGAATCGAATATGAAGCTATTTTGGCATCCTTTTCAATGAAATTTAAAAATGTGATATGCAATATTCTTAGGGAAACTTTAGACAAAATGCAATATAATCTGTAAATGCGTTATTTGATAAAATCCCTAATGTCCCCGCAGGGAATTTTTAGAATTTCTAGTAAAAAAAATCGATTTTGGAATTCCTTTGAAAACGGAAGCAACACCACAATAAACAATGAGAAAAATCTGTAGGAATAATTATGTTTTGGTATCATAGTTTAATGACGTAATATTAAATTTTATTCATGAGGATGATCATGTTAGACAAATGAGATATTGTCTCATTGGATAATACAATAATATCTCTGTTCCATGAGTTTTGCAAAACTTAGGAAAATTTTGAGTATTCAACCTAATAATGGAGCAAATAAATCTGTGAATTTTTGGATCTCTTGATCAACATTTATGTATATATCTGGGCACAGACTAGTTATAGCCTTCTAGTCTGTGATTTAGGAGTGTTATTTGGGATTGTCAAGATGAAAAGTTCCTTCCTATGCGCCTGAGTTTGTGTAATTTACGGTATTTTATAGCAAATTACGGGTAATTTACAATTGTAAATTACGCCTTAAATTACGTAATTTAAGAAAGTTGTAAATTACGACAAATTGGTAATTTACCGGGTTATTTACGGCCCGTAATTTACGGATTTACATCACTAGTGCTAACGCATTATCTAACTCTTTTAGGTGAGCTCTGATTTCATTGATAATAACAAGGATTGATTGTCAAGAAACCGGCCCAGCAGCCAATACGTTTTGTACCAAGTACCGTTGATTATTTGGGGGAGTGTACCTAGGCTGTAATTTACATTTTATAAAGGTATTGGAGAGTACAACAGACTATGGACTATGTCACACTATGTAACACAGACTATGCAACAGACTATGTAAGACTAAGTAGGTATGTGAAAACTCAAATAGTAGGTCAATGAGTTCAATTTGAATGAAACAAGTACCTACGTAAAGTTTGAAGCGGAGAATAAGTGATGTAATTTGTGAATATTGAAGGCGAAGAAAGATGTAATAATAACTGTAATGTAGAATTGTATATTTTAACTAAAACAACATAAAAATCTACTTGCAGTGTTGCATGTACTTGAAGTACATGGGAATTCCGAATCAGTGTAAAATGAGGTAGTATTTCACGGCCTAACGTCACAAGTAGCGCCATCTTGCCTGGCTTTGCATCGAGTCTTATTGTTGCAGTGCTTGGGCGACCAGCAGAGTGCTCTGGTGGGACAAATGTGCTTCCAACAAGGCCAGGCCAAGAACACTTACGGCACCGGCTGCTTCCTGCTGTATAACACCGGCACGGCGGTAAGTAGCACATCAAGATAGTACATTGGATTAATCAGTTTGATGGCTGACATCTCAAATCTAGCGTAATTAAAATCATCAACTTAAAACAATTGATACAATTCTGTGTTTAAGAGTCGGTTGTACTCGAAGGTTAACATTGGAGTGGAGATAATTTCCTATTAATGTTTCGTTTCTCGATACAAATTAGTTTTGATGTAGATACATTTCTTGTATGTATGTTTTATTGATCCGCTTTGTGGTACAATGCACGGTGGCAGAACATATAATATGATAGTATTATCTCACATAATAACATGATATAACAATAATTATAATAGATGCATCTCAACATTAAAAATCTAGTAGGTATGTAGAATAATGATATGAATGAGATGAGTGATGCGTGATGAGTACAAACAATAATAGTATGGATGGAAATCAATCTTAGTTGAGTTATGACTAGGGACAAGAATTATATGCAATATAAAACCCAGGAATATGCAAAATAAAATGCCAAAACATGCAAATATGCAAAAACGTATAAAATTAAGGGCGGTCATACATTTTTTCCCGGCAACGGTCGGTTTGGAGCGGTTTTAGAGAGAAATATGAAATATAAATTGCCATATTTGGCAAACGGGTATGAATATCGAAAAAGCAAGACTTAGGTGACATGTATTGAACCTTTATCTACATTTTGATTTTTTGATATTCATAACCGTTTGCCAAATATGGCAGTTTATATTTCGTATTTCCCTCTAAAACCGCTCCAAACCAACCGTTGGCGGGAAAAAAAGTATGGCCGCCCTTAAACTGTGTTTCATAAAAGTTGATTTTTATGGTTTTTGGTGGTAAAAATGCCAAAATATGCAAAATATGCAGAAAAACCTTAAAACATGCAGAATCACCCTAAAAATGCCAAAATATGCAAAATGCATGTCAATAAAATGCATATATTTGGAATCAGGGTGACCTAAACAGGATTTATTACTGTTTTTGCAAGTCTTTTGATGGAATATTTAAAACATGCAATTGCATACAATTCTTGTCTCTAGTTATGACATTAATTATTAATCATTCAATTGATTAATAATCAATAATAATTATAATAATCATTTGATTAATAATCAATTGATTAATATTGATTAATTGATTAATTGATTAATTGATTAATAATCAATCAATTATTAATTATTAATCATTATTAATCATTAATTTCAATAATATAATAATAAGGAACAGTTGTAAAAACAAATTTTTAAGAACTAAAACTCCTGATGAAGCTACTGTAAAGCAGGTGAGATATTGGGATTTGAAATAATTATAGTTTTTGAATCGTTAAACATCGAGCCGAATTTTCGAACATCATTTCCACAAGTTTGAGCACAAATGATATTTATAATACCAGTGTTGTTATTTGTTTATATTGCTAGGTCAACTAAAAAATCAATTGCGCTAATTATTTTTCAGATGTTTCATAAACTGAACTTTACAAAGTCCTGATGATATCTCCGTGTGCTGCAGATGGTACAGTCAGAGCACGGGCTGCTGACAACTGTTGCATATCGTATGGGCAAGTCTGCGCCCACGATCTACGCGCTGGAGGGGTCGGTGGCCGTGGCCGGCGTGGCCATGAAGTGGCTCCGAGACAACCTGGGCATCATCGACAACGTGGCCGACACCGAGCACCTGGTCCAGGGGCTGCCGAGCACCGGAGAGGTTTACTTCGTGCCGGCGTTCTCGGGTCTCTACGCGCCATACTGGAGGAAGGACGCTCGCAGGTGAAGACACAATACATGCACAGCCTTACAGTGGGCCGCACAGCTGACTGCTTATGGAATTGACAGTTATACAATCTACAAATTAGTTACCCATATTAATCATAAGATATTAAACTAGGACCTTTTATATGTTGAATAAACTCTCCACTGACAGACGACATTGAAAAGTAAAATGCTTCAGGCAACATATCTGTCAAAAGATACTTTGTTTCGTTGTCCTTTGTGTTTGTTTCACCAGCATATCATCAAACATGATTTATATGAGTTTTTTATTATAATTAAAAATAATAAATATCAATAGATAGTACATACATTGATTGTAGGTACAGTTTTAACTTTTTAAGTGACTGTGACTTATTATTGTGACTGTGACTTATTATTTTGATATTTATAAATGTCATCTGTCACAAGTTAAAAGTGATAGTTTCATGTAAATATGGTTACGCAACCTTATTCGTAAGGTATGCTCCGTTCTAAGTCATCCATTCACATTGGGAACTCAAGTCTGTAGTTTTCATCTGCCCGATATGAATCAAGCTGTCCGCTAGAAGACTGACGTGTCTTGATGTTTCAGCGTGATCTGCGGGCTGACTGAGGAGACGACCAAGGCGCAGATCGTCCGCGCGACAATGGAGGCCGTTTGCTTCCAGACGCGCGACATCCTCGAGGCCATGAACCAGGACTGCGGGATTCCCCTCACTAAGCTGCTGGTGGACGGCGGAATGACGTCCAACAACTACATGATGAAGCTGCAGGCTGACTTGTGTGGCATTCCAGTCGGTATGTAACACATAGCTTGGTACTAATTACTTTACTTGTTACAACGGGTCTCTGTAGATATTTTTCCAACGTAACCATTTACCAAAATAGTTTTTACTGCAGGTCATCTAAACTTTTTAATTATCTACGAGCTAATATTAGGAACAGAATGATTTTCGAGTTAGAGATCTTTTACAATGCTTGTTTTTAATTGTTTTTTTTACCTTGGATTTATTTTATTTTATAGCTGGTAGTTGGGAACTGGTGCTTTGAGGATTGTCCTATTCCCAATATCAGCAAAAAACTACACTGCATAAAAACAAAACTTCTTCGACTGCTCAGTACCTCTGCACTTAATCGAGAGATCTAAGGGCCAAGCTAAAGTTTGCTGAACATTTTGCACTGAAATTTCGTGAAGTCATATCCGATAAATCCGAGATAATAGGTGGAAATTCTAAAGACTAGGCACACGCGAGGATGGAAAAGTTACAAAATTCAACCCCTAGGTATCGCTTTTATTAAACTCTTCGCCAAACATTAAAAAAAAATGTTCTTAAATCATTATTCTTAATCTTAACAATTGTACAAAATTTCATCAAAATCCAGCTCAATCGAGGTCAAAAAGTATTTTAGTTGCGTCATTTTACTTGGAATGATGCCTAAATGAAAACCAAATTATGTATCTTGCTATGATTTAAGCAGTGCTCGAAGTAGGCCGGTATGGGACGGCATGGTATACCGTCACTTCATCATTGCACATTTGATTTCATACCGTTACTTCTCAGAAAAACGGAATGCTTAAAATCAGATATTCTTAGAAATGTGCGTAATTTTAGTTTCTAATTTACTCGTATTTCATGGCTCTCTTTTGACTGCTTGAATAGCAGAATTATAGTTATTGCATTGTACAAAACTAAGATAAGGTAAAATGCATTATTTAATTTTGTTGTTTCATCAAGGTAGAAGACGAATCTAACTAATGACGTGACAATTGTTGTCAGTGTAATTCTGGACCCTCGCCTAATATCATCGTCCCCCCCCACGTGGCATTCTTATGTTTCCATACCGCCACTATTTAATTCCCACTTCGAGCACTGATGATAAGAAAACATCAAGCTTCAAGCTAACAACAAACTTTTGATCATGAATGTCACCAATACAAACCAATATATTGCCAATAGAATACGGTATAGAATATTAAAAGATGTGTCACTTTGTGTTCTGTTTGTTTAGTTCGTCCGCTGATGGCCGAAGCGACTGCTCTGGGTGCGGCAATGGCCGCTGGCTCCGCTGAGGGCATTGGCGTGTGGGATTTACCCAGCATCCAGTCTGTACCAAGCGACGTCTTCACACCTTCCATCTCAGAAGACGGTAATTACATTACACATACTGAAGGGGGGCATCTGAAAGGGGGCAACGGTCAGAAACTAAAATATTACTATGATGATTGATGATTATCAAAATATTAATATCAGGTAGACATAAGAAGGGATGTCATAATAAGAGCAGCAAATCAAAAACTTGATTTTAATCGAAACTGGAAAGTATCTAGGGGTGTGCATACCTTGATTTTTCAAGTCGAACCGAACCTCGAACCGAACCTTGAAGTGTTCGAACCTTTTCGAACCTTTACAGGTGTACAATCGATTTTTGCTTTCAGTGCTACCAAACAACTTTCAATGAAATCCAAAGGATGAAAGTGAATGAATACATAACACACATGAATGGATTTATTTATCATACATACTACCTATTTGCATTTCATTTTCAATAGGATGCTGGACAAAATCTTAAAGAAAGTTATGTGTTTAACACGTTCTGGCTGTTTTCAAAATGCTTCCAGATACCTATTGCTGCTGACAGAGACAGGTGTTGTTTAAAATTGTAATGAAGTGTTTTTTTTTTAAACTATCAATTGTTGTGTTGCAATTTGTTCTTGTAAGCTTGCACCTTGCCTAAAAACGGTTCTTTGTTTCATCAACTAATTAGGGAGGAAGGTAACGAAAATGATGTCAATAATTTTATGCAAAATGGGCTAATAGTACCAATGACCTATTAATACTTTCAGTAGACAGCGCAATGTAATACCAACACACGGGAGGGAGTGAAGCCGGCCGGCCGGCGTGTGAGTGAGACAGATGCCGTGAGTCAGACAGAGACAGAGATATGCGCTGTACCACGTGATGACCGGCCAACAGAAGACGCGCGCTTTGTAATACATAGCTCTGCAATTCAGTTTGACACCTTTATTTTGCTCCAATAAACTTGACAAAAGTATGTAAAACATCCTGGTACTGTGTTCTTGATAGTAAGTGAATAAAAATTGGGGGTTGTCGCTTTAACATTTTCGGAAAGGTCTCCGAAACGTTTTTGGACTATTCTGATAATTTTTTACTTTATATGACTACAAAATTAAAATTGAACAGTTTTGAGACTTCACTTTTGTATATACCTTTTTATTAATCTACTACCTTTAACCCGTATTTATTTTATAATTTTATGATGCGTACTTTCAAAGTAAATCAATTGTATATTGTAAATTTTATTGTTTTGATAAATTGTAATTCTTTTTATTTTTTTTACCAACTTCCGGAAAAAGTTTCTTGTTGAAAAAACTTTGGTGTAGTGGTAACATGGTTTAGAATAAGTGTGTAAATTTTCAGCTAATTATAAGACCGATGTAATAAATGCCGATTTTAATTCTGTGTTTGCTGGGCTATTCGCTTTGCAGTAGTCCAGCCATCACGTGACTTACGCGAGGCTTCACTTCCCGCGCAACTGAATTTGTCTAGAGTATAATAGGTCATTGAATAGTACTCATCATGACGCGAGACAGAAAATAAATATAACTTATTTAGGATCATCAACATCACTAATATTTAGATTAGATTATTGTGGTTTAACGGCGCGTCAACGACGAGGTTATATTGCGCACATTAATTTTTGCATTTTTGCATTTAACTTTGTTGATATAAGTGGTGGACATGGGGAGGGGTCGACCTAACGGGCCCGATCCGGGGGAGTCCAACACTGGTGGGGAGGCCAGGCCGGAATGGGGACGGCCCGGGGGGTGTGAGGATTCGGGCCGGCGGAACCCGATTTCAGGGGGATCACCATCTCGAGGGGGAAGGCCGGCCCGAGGGGAGGGGAGGGGACCGCAAATTCAAGGGAGGACATGGTTAGGCCAACCCTGGCTGCTCTTTGTCTGGACCTCACCACTGACCTGTCCGGCATGGGTAACCCTTACACATGAGCATATGCTCGCCGGCGTAGCTGCAATGGATCGTTGGCCAACACAAACCCCACCACCGCGATAAGGTGGCAGCCGTCGGTGGGGACTAATATTTACATGTATTTATGACATAATAATGTAAATTTCGTGAATAACAAACCTTCGAACTGAAACATAGTTAACTAAAGATTGATTACTACAGAAGAATATACGCGATTTTGCGTGAAAAATGACGCCATTTGAGGTTAAAATCTCGAATTCAGAAGGCTGTGGTGACGCCCGGGAAAAAGGGCGGGAAGGTTCGAAATGGTTCTATTTCGAACTTCTCATAATAATTTTCGAACGTTCAAAACAGGTTCGGTTCGGTTTGGTTTTCGAACCGGTTTGCACACCCCTAAAAGTATCCAAAGAAGTTTAGTCTCGTTGAATAATTAGAGCAGGAATAAATGTCCATTAATATTTCTGACCTTGATGTGTCAGAATGTTGCTAACACATTTGTCTTTCAGTTCGAGACATGCGCTATTCAAGATGGAAGATGGCGATCGCGCGGAGTCTCAATTGGCAGCCAGAAGAAGCCAGCAAACTTGTCCCAGGTACTTTCACATTAATTCTCCTCGCTCTAGTTCTCTCTGCATGCCGTGGTGTCACCTGGCAGAAGAATATGTTCAAGTAAATGAGCTTCTCTTTGAGCTGGACTCCAACTTACTGAATTTCAAATCCATTGACATTTTTATCTTTCAAACGGTTTATTACTTTATAAGATGATATTTTAGTTTTACAATAAAGTGGTTAACGATGCAAAAGAGGAACTAATTTACTACACACAACTTCTTGTTTCAAGATATTATCTTCATTTTCATGAATGTCCTGATGCGACCAAATTATGAATTCACGATGACAAAATTTAAACGTACTAAGTATCTATGTTGGTTTTTAAAATTATTTCTTCCACCCATATCGGCTTTAATCGTTCACAGAAAAGTGTCTGCAACAAGCAGCAAAACGGCCTACCTAGAATTATCATTTACCGTTTAAAGCTCGATTTAGCTTTAAATCAATTTGAGGTGAAATGTTTTCAACGGAATTGAGCACATTTGATTCTAGGACATGATTAAGGTTTAGGTCCTGATATTACACTCACTTTTGGTATTGTTTCCAGACAAAATGGTTTATCAAAATGAGTTGAAACATTCTTGAGCCTGAAGCACTGAAGCGCCACTAGTGAGAATCAGTCGAACTTACTCAGTAGCTAGAAGTGTGTTGAATGTGAATCATATGGTTTGTCAGTTATGCAATAAACTATAACATTTTCGCAAAGAAAGCATTTAATTAAAGGTATCGTATTAATATTGTATTGAAGCTGTCATACTTTGAAACGCTGATGAGGACCTCGAAACCTACAAAATCTGAATTTAGCACAGTACTTTCAAAATTAAAATTGTAGTTAGATAATTATAGAAACGTCCCGGCCTTTGCGGCCCGCACCCGTGTATTGTTCTGACGGAGACCCTCTCCCAGACCCAAATCGTACCTGAGATTATGTTATTTTAACTTTACCTTCCTCTTCTCTGATTATTGTGATATGTTTGAGCTTAATATTGGTTGTTTCTGCTGTGGAAGGGATTCCTGCTAAATACTTCTGGCAAATGTCTGCATCTTTTCTTCGATTTCCTTTTGTCAACGGTAAGATTTGGTTCTATCTGGTGCATGTTGCATGATGCGTAGCTGACTGACATCTATAGAAATAACATTTACTATGGGATTAGCTAATAAACAGTTGACTAATCGGTCGAAGGATGCAAAGCGGAAAATGTCTTGTTAGTTTCTCATGGAAATGTAGAACATGGGTCATTACAATTCAAATGACCACAAAAATCAGTATGATGCGTGACTCCTTTTGAGAGGGCGGCACTAGGTGCTAGATCAGGGCTGCCGACATATACAAATTAATATCCTGGTAGGAAGCCTGAAAAATCCGTAAAAACCTGTATGCCCATTTAAAACCTTTAAAAAGATGTATACCTATCGCATATTTCAAGCACTTGACACTTGACAGTAGATAAGCTATTGAATTCCTCACGCAACATGGGACATGAGAGGAGGGGTTGGGTTCTGAACCGACAGCTGAGGATGGAGTGGTAATTGATGATAATCATAATAAAACTGCAAAACTAAGCACACGCAAAACTAAGGGCTGCAAACAGGTCATTAACCCATGGCAGGCAGGCAGGCAGGCAGAAAACAAGTGGCTGCATTGCTTCACCCCTACTCAAGGACGACCAGTTTCCCCCACCCACATGCCTTGCTCCACCAATCACAACATTATTCTTCCCTAGTATAGCCCAACCACTTTGGGTGGTGAATTCCACAATAAGAGCGAGTTGGGCGTGTGACGTCACCATAGGATTTACGGGTTAAATCAAACTTGCCGCGTCAACAAACGAGCTCAAACCAGTGCCCATAATGCCCAAACTCAAGAGGTCGGGCTTTCTGATCCAACATAGATGCCTGTAATTTCATTCATTCGACTAGATTTGGCTCAAGGTCACGCCCAGGTAATTACGTCACAGTGTTAAAAGGATCGGGAAACTGGGCGTTTAGATCAAAATACGGTATGCACTCCTAATATTCCTCAGCCAAAATCGCTCGTAAGCTAGCATACATTCACTGCCTTATTGACTTGTCAAACTATACCATGTTCGTAATGAAACGTAAGAAATGTTATCTTTTTAAGTTTAATTTCTACAGAGAAACTGTGGTTTAACCATAAATCACTAAAATCCGTTAATGTGACACCATATCCGTATCCGTTTTTGTACTCATAAATCCGTAAAAACAGATAACATCCCTAAAAACGGCAGCCTTGCGCTAGAGCACTAGGCGCTTTAGCATTAGGTACTAGAGCACTAGACGCTAGAGCACTAAGTGCTAGAGCACTAGACGCTAGAGCACTAGACGCTAGAGCACTAAGTGCTAGAGCACTAGGCCCTAGAGCACCAAGCCGCCAAGCTAACGGGAAGCGCCATTTTATTTTCCAGGAAAAAAATATGAACCGTTCAGCAGCCAAAATGAATTCTAAGTCATTTCAGAGGTTTAGTGATTAATCCATATTAATCAATTGATTGAATAGATTTTGTATTTATCATTGGAGCTTGTTTTCCTGATGTTTCATGGATGTGAATTTAAAAATATATCCAGGGATTTCCCTTCCAAATCTATTCAATCAATTGACTAATATGGATAGATAATGCAACCTCGGAAGTGACTGATTCATTTTGGCTTCTGATTGGTCCATGTCTGTCTCATGTTATAAACTACAATAGCTTGGTTTGTACTCAAGTGTTCACAAAAGATCACTCTCAATGTTTCATGTGACAGTTTAATAATGGAACTTGTTCACTGAATTGAAAAGTGTCTGGGATTATGGAGAAACTGCGATCAAAAGACAAATTTTCAGCTCCAAAGGTTCAAATACACAAAATAAAAGTATTCCATAGACCTGAGTTCAGTGTGTTGTTTGCCTCTAAAAACAAGCTAGTGTAATGCATCCTGCGTGGGAGTTACTGCTCTAATCCTTGGTTATGACAAACTTAATCATCTTTCTCAATACACAAATTCTACTACTAGGAAAACGCTCAGTGTAACGCGTTGATGAGCGAGCACGGGTACGTGCAAATTCTCGAACCGGAAATGCGTACACAACGCACAGAAAACATATACATCCATATGGAATTGATTATGATATCAACTTAAAAGTGTATGCTTTTCATCGAAACTTTAAAATAGCATCTAAGCACCTGGTTCATAAAGCAAATCAGAATCAATTTTCAATTGGCACTGGAAAACATTCATTTCGATACTTCATTACTGACAGATATTAAAAATGTAAATAACTTCATACGTTCTTAACTGATTGGGATGAAATTTTGTAAAATAAGAGACAATATTGATCTTAATGATCATGCAAAATATGAGTTAGATCAGAATTATCGAAGACCGTTTTCATTTTTCAGCCTATCAGGAGATATTTATTTAAATTTTAACCAATGAATCTGAGTAACGCGTTGATGAGCGAGCACGGATACGCGCAACACCTCGAACCGAAATTCTGTCTATCGAAAATGTCATTAAAAGCCAATAATTCTAAAATTTCGCCACAGATTTGTATAGAAATCTCAAAACATTCCTAAAATATTGGTCCAAATAACCATGCAAAGCTTTAAGTTGATCAATTGAACCTTTATGATTGAACTGTTCCGTGTTAATTTTCAAAAATCACAGGATCTCCTTCAAAAAATATACCTGAGACCACTCATATGATATAAGTGTGTCTACACAATATCAGATCGACTGTTGAACGGTCATTATCAGTTTCATTTGCGTTTGAAAGTTTCTGCTCTAACTACCTTGCCTTGAACTGAAGAGTCGAAGTCGCCGTGAATTTGACAGCCAACACGCTAATAGTCCGTAAAATGTCAATAACGTTTGGATTTAAACACAGATTAGTATGAAAATTGTCAAAAATGCAGATAATGTTGGACCCAACCATCATGCGAAGTTATAAGTTGATCGTTCAATCGGTTATAGTTTAAATTTCTAAAAACACAGGAAAGATGGTTTTAAATTTTAACCAATGGGAGGATTTGGCTGAAACTTTGTTTGATTGGGTACAATGTTGGGGGTAATGACTTGTCAAAATTTCAATTTGATCAAAACAACCAATCGAAAGTTAATTTTTTTTAAATTTGAACCAATCAATGGATTTCAAAAAAATTAGGGTCTGCAACAATCAGAAATGTTACGTACATGTGTGCAAAATTTCAGCTCGATCGAAGAAAAACTCTGACCTGTATATCGTCAGTAACAGAAAAAAAAAAAAAAAAAAAAAAAAAACAGAGGTCCGTGCCAAAAGAGCCAAATGGAGACGCTCGCTTCGCTCGCTCAACTAGTACCTACTGAATATCTTATGTCAATAACTATTGTAGTTCTAGCCCAACTTATCTAAAAATTTGTAAATACATACTGATAAAATTCTGAGTACCATGCAAAATTTGAGCATGATTGCACAAGTGGTTAATGGCGTTTTCGACTGGCCGCACTGGAGCTGCACTGAAATGACGTCATCATACAAAACTCAATGCAAATTTGAAATTTCAAACTGAGTGCAAATTTAGTGCGGCCAGTCGAAAACGCCATCCCATTTCAAACAATCAGAAAAGCTATCCACGTGATGGGC
The DNA here is from genome assembly GCA_934045905.1 of Leuctra nigra. Lineage (NCBI taxonomy): Eukaryota > Metazoa > Arthropoda > Insecta > Plecoptera > Leuctridae > Leuctra > Leuctra nigra. Next base: position 65,194,476 of record OW203761.1, on the reverse strand, counting down.
TAACCCACTGATCTCTAATTCCACTTAGTTGCGTAGATTGCAGATTGAACTTTCAGCTTTAGTCCCAGTGAAGCCGAATACAGAAGATTAAATGTTCCTTTCAAGGCATCAATTTATGTGAAACATGGTTTTTCCTGATTCTATCAGTTAGGTTTTAGTTGAATGTAAATAAATACCAACTGCTATATGAAAAGATTTTCCTCGAGTGGGACTGGATATCGGAAGGTTGTGGGTTCGAGTCCCACTCAAGGAAAATCTTTTCATATTGCAGTTGGTAATTATTATCATCAATTTATAATTATCTTTTACAGGATCTGAACTGAATTATTTCCAAAATTACTTTGAATCAACTGAGATCAATGCCATTCCATGTAAGATTACTCGACCGTGAACACTATTGTCGAGCCGTAGTAATTTAGCTATTCCCGCAAATAAGTGATACATAGTGGAGCCACTTCTGGCAAGGTGGCTAATATCAGTTTACCTATTAAGGCAATTCGACCGAAAAAAGTCAATATTAATTTGCTTCATATTTCGTAAGAGGGAGCTGGTAACATATGATTTCAAGTGACATTAGTTGTTTTTGGGCGCCACAAAAAAATCTGTGAAGTTTTCAAATGTGTAAAATGCACGTTACTTTCGACACCTCATAGACAAAACTGTTTATCTAACTGACACGAAACTTGCAGAGATTATTCATTAGATATCTAGTTATGGGCTGACGGCCCCCTTTTTCTAAATTTTTGTTTCAATTTTTACAAAAAAATATATACAACGTACTGGATTTTAGAGTCAAATATTACTGATTTAGTAAAAGCTACAGTCAAAGTAGGAATTAAGTTATCAAAATTTGGGGGCTGTCATGACATCCGCCCATTCTTTGTGAACAAAATGAGTCCTCGTGTAAGTCTGTAGTGTGAATGGTAGGGCTTGTGGCGTGGCATTAGTAAATAGTATGTGTATTATCAAAAATAAAAGTCAAAATTTTATGGTACAACAATAATGTGTTAAAAAAGATACAGTGAGTTGTGAAATCACTTACTGAATAAGAAAAATGCCCTCCCTCCTCTGTGAGTGCAGTAGTTTGGCAATAACGTGATTTATACGTTTAGTCATGTGGTATCGCTCGAATCGCCTTAATTTATTTGTTTTTGTAGTTCGTGTTTCCATAGTGCAGTGAAAAAGGAGAAACAATTGAAATTAAGTTATAAATTTACTTTTTTAGGTATAACAAACAAATAGGCACTATAGCAAATATTTATATTCATATTTATGCAAATGCGCCCTTGATAGGCGCCATTTACCTAGTACCACAATAGCCACCAGATTGCAGTCGTGTTCCTTGTTTTCTCGAATTATGAATATGATTTTAACAACTGTAAAATATCTGTAAACATAGGTATTAAATATAATGTTAAGGGGTGGTGCCGACGAGAAAGTGCTAGTGCAAACCTAATTATTTGAGGCACTTCTAAATGATAGATCATCGCCAAAACTGCAGTGTAGATAGAGAAGGAATCAATCTTTCACCTGATAAAATTTTCATCTCAATTAAATATCCACGGATTAAGATCGCCTTTAATTAAGGACATTTTCAAGGCGTTCTTTCAAAGTGTTGATCGGAATTTCTTCATTTTTTCACACACTTTGCATCCATTCATGATGAAGCGATGTTAATGTTTTCAAAGTGATCTAATAAATACTTTTGCGTGTACATTTAATTATGTAATTTTTATTTGAATTGAGCGGGTTTAGAAACCCAAGAGTTTTCTGACAAAATGTAGAAGTTTTGCTCGAAAATATGCCTCAATCTTAGCTGGGGGAAGAGAAGGCCGAGTGACGAGGGTGAACAATAGGCAGAGGGCAGAGGGTGAACAATAGGCAGAGATTGTTATCTCAATCCTGTGCAACCCTAACTAACCGAGGATACCTGACCACAATACAACTGGAGTTTCAAAAGAACGTTTTTCCAGAAGGTGAATACGAAGTTCGTCTTGCCCGTAAGGATTAAATATTCAAAGGTCTGGTATGACATGCTAATTTTGAAAAATTGATTTGTTTATTTTGTTGTTGTAAAGATTATAAGTATAATCAATCGTATTACTTGTATACGATTACAAATGGTATAAACTTTAATATTTAGCCCACTTTCAGCAAACATTTTATAATATTTATTAGGAAAAATATAATAATTTGATTATTTAATTAGGTACTCTCTTTACGTTATAATAAAAAAATAAGGCAAATAAATTAAATATGTAGTATAGAAAATGATTACTTTTCATTTAAGCTCTCGTTAATAATATAATTTAAATCTGCGTATATATTTTTGAAGTAATTTGTGCAATTGCATTAATTTAAAAAATAGAAACATGTATTTGGGATGGGTGGGGGACGGACATTACTTAGAAATCTAAAATCTAGAACTGCAGTCCAAAACGGGTTATTTCGTATCGAAAATTGGTCAGAAAATAGTTTAAAAAAATGAAATTAATTCATAACTTTTTATTGATGTTATATTAGTATTGATAATTATTTACAAATAAAATTTTTATCAAAAACCGTTTAGGTCAATTTGAAATTAATTTTTAAAAGCATGCATGACACAATAAAGAAAATTGGTATTGGGAAGTTTTAAATAATTTTTTATTTACAAGATATTTATTTAACAATGGAAATTTGAAAAACAAATAATACAAAAAACTTATATAGAAGCCAAATAATATAATGGCCAAATAATAAAGATATCTTTAGTTCATTGAAGAACACTCTAAAAATGTCGCATGGAAATCTAAAAAAATTATCCGAGAATTTATGATTTTATAATCTTATACGCTTTGAGCTTACCTATAATTATTTAGTAAAATACAGTAGGTTGTAGACAGGTTCAAAAGTGTCAGCAGCACATTAGTTTTCTTCAAAATGTCAATCTAAAATATTTTTTATACATAATATTTAATATTTCAATTTTTACATTAATTCTTCTGCTTCTTTCCCTCCTGCGGCGTTGCATTCTCCAGCGGCGTTTTCTTCTTACGTTTGTAAAATAATTCATACGAAAGTAAATATCCTACACAGACTTTTCGGGAATTTGTTTTGAAGAGCTGCATTAGCACATAGTTCATATCTACATTTATTTACTTTTAGCTACTAGGTAATGGTAATGAATAAAAAAAAATCGGTGGGTTTGAAAAAAAAGATTTTCAGTGGCAACCTCGTAAAATACAAACACGACATGTACCTACGCTTTTATTTCTTGTTTTGAACGGATATGAAAACAAAAGACCCGAAAGAAGATCTTCCCGAAGTCTAATGGCGTTTTTCACTGGACTGCACTAGTGCTGCACTCAGTTTCAAATTTGCATTGAGTTTTGTATGGTGACGTCATTTCAGTGCAGCCCCAGTGCAGCCAGTGGAAAACGCCATAAAGTAAAGATGAGTTGTAACAAGCTGTATTTACTACAATAATAATAATAAACGAAGAAGTTGATGTACCGGGAATGCATATTATAGAAACCCTACTCTGGACAACGCCCGGTACTAAATATAAAACCATAAAACTAAATATATTGTTATATTTAGTACCGCGGCGTTGTCTAGTGTAGGGTTTCTATAATAATTGTATATACTAGAATCGTTGCTTGATGTCGTCGGTTATTCGGTTGAAGCTCCACTGTTTGTTTGTGGTTTTGGGCCTAAAAAGGGCCGTTTGCCACGACGTTTCGGCGGACATGGTTCCGTCATCCTAGGTGTCGGAGGTCGAATGGTGAAGTTTTGAACAATGGAGCTTCAACCGAAGAACCGACATCAAGTATCTGCAACGGCTCCCAGACCCTCAGTCAATCAATCTAGAATCGTTTGTTGTAACTAAACAATTTTCACTGTCATGTGGAGCCAGCGGAAATAATAAAATAAGTACACTAAATGAAATATTAGTGAAAGTTATTTCGTCAAAAAATAATTGCAATATGATGCACAGAGAGCTGTACTCTAATAACAACAAGAACGTGTAATATTGTCTAGTAGACGGTAAAGGAGGGTCGTAGACTTCTTGTCTGGAAGTACACCTGCGTATTATAATAGGCAGGATGAAAGCGGCCCATAGTCTCTCAATGTCTCCGAGTTCTTCAAAGAGCTGTGAAATTCCTGATTTTTTGTGTGTTTTTTTGCAAATCTTTTATTTATGGCAATAGTTTAAGTATAATCAGAAACGAAATTAAATTACAGTGCTTTTTTAAAATTCAAATATCGATGATAATACATCATCAAAATAAGCGAAGCACTTTTTGTTTCGTTTTCATCTTCAAATATTGGCGAAAAACAAATTTTAAAAAAGCTATTGCATTCAAATTCAAAGTAGAATAATTATCTGGGGTTATAATAATTATATTACGAAAAACTACAATCAAAGTATGTTTGCATATGAGGGGGGCAATTAGGCAGGTATCAGTGGTGCTGAATGGTCAAATCAGACAATGGAATCTACCTGGGATCAAGTCAGGTGGATTTTGCCATGACAGGTGTGGGTAAGTTTCGCATGGGGAGGGGGAGATGAATCGACTGCTCTGAGGAGCGACGTGAACCTGCTTCCACAAGGGTCCAACCTCGACTGACTCAATACTACCTGTGTCAAATCGGGGATCTGAGCTGCCCCCCTTAATTGATTTTATTAGATAGCTGTGTGGCAATCTAATATAAATGGCTTGACTGTAGATAGATATCAATGTCGAGTACTCATACTTGGAATAGATATAGAAAGTAACTAGTTGAATTAGTTATATTATTTGTTAGAAACCCACCAAGCTATTACTGCCTTGACCTAGAAATGTTGACTTGACTCGCATATCATTGATGTTTAATCCACGTGTTACAAACCCTGATGTGTGTTTCAGACGAACACCAGAAGATGTTAACGTCGGTACCTGCGAGTTTGTTCCTCATCGGCAGCTTCGCTCTGCTTGCGCTCGCCAAGTTCAAGGCCACTGCGTCATAATACACATTCCACCATTACATATTCACCACTAGAGGCTTTCAACTACCAAATACTACTTTTAAGTATAAGATGTCTCATCGATATAATGTAATGTGAAGCAATAATATACGTTATATGATGGAGAGTTACGTCCGTTAGTCTTCTCACAATCAGAATCAGTTCCAAGGCTTTCGTGGCTGAGTAATTGCATATATACAGGGGTTGAATTGGAAATAGGTCTACAGTAAACCCTCTTTATAATTCGAATTTAGGGGTAAATTCAAACTAGTTGTGTGGTCCCAATCAGGTTTTACGATGCTAAATCGTTTTGCTAAATCGAATTTTAGGTTATTTCGAAATTCAAACTGAATTTTGGTCCCAACCCATGTTATTACTAGCATCAGTTGTTTTAATTCGAACTTTGCAAAAGGATTGATAAAATAATCGCGAACAAACTACAAAAAAACAATCACAAACTAAGGATCTCTATTTGATTTGATTATTATTTTATTTTTTTTAAATATATTTTGAATTTTTTGAATTTGAACTGGGATTTTTTGGGTCTCATTGAATTCGAATTAACGAGGGTATACTGTATCAGCAAAGGTGTATTGTTACAACAACAAAAAAAGCACTAGGCCAATGGGGGGAGGGGGGCCTGGGGAGCCCCTCCCCCCCTTCAGCACCATGTGTGTCTGGGGCACAGAGCTCTGGGAAAAGTTTAGTAAATTTTAACTCAATTACGAACTTTTTGGTGCGTTTTGGAATGGAAAAAATATGCAGTTCTTCGGATTACCAAAAATATAAGAAGTAAGGGGCAAAGCATTCTCTTTCCCCCGTATGCCCCCCTCCCCCAAATGAGAAATTATAAAAATATGCATTTTATTACAATTTAGTTTTTGGCTCCAGATATAATCTTTCGTGGACGTACCAATATCCGTTGAACCCTCCGTTTAAATAATTTGGGCTTCCCAGGACAGATTTGAATTTTTTTTATTGTATTTCATGAGGCTATTCATTGAATTTCCTCTGCAAAAGTCTTTAATTTGTTGATTAAATACAGCTTGTTCTGTGGTTCCTGGTACAGAGATATGTGCATCGAAAACCATGTACCTACTACAGAAAGTTACTATACAGATTATAGAGAAAATGTCTTTGAAAGTGGGTATTGGTTTTCCATAATTATATAGGTACCTAGTACCTACTACTATTTTTTTAAGTTATATGTTGTGTAATTACTTCCACATAAGTAGGCAATTACTTCCTGTATGGCTCGAGTCATTGTTACTTGTCATTGTTGAAATATAATGTTGTTAATTTGTACTAAGAAAATAAACACTATGGATCGGGTTAATTGTTGAATGATTGAAACCTTGGAATTGCGTAGTCCTGAAATGTCCATGAGCGATTTGCCGCACGCAATTCTGGTGAGAATCTTCTCTTACTTCACCGAGGAGGATCTGAGCTGCCGGTTGGCTCCGGTGTGTCGCAGCTGGCGCTTGGCAACGCGAGATGAATCTCTGTGGAGAACACTCAGCTTCGTCGGCAACAGAACACCTGTCGACGTGATGTGTCGCATGTTGCGTTCTGCTCCGGCGTTGCAGACACTTGTCTTGGTTCACGTGCCGGCGGAGACAACTGTTGCTGCTGTCAGACAACTCTGCAGGTAACTGCCGTCACAATAGCAGTCTTCAGGCACTGCACTACAAGACACATCTCTAGTAGGAGGTGGTTTGCGCGAGCTTGAGATCAATAGAGGAGTAGTCAAGTCAAGTAGATCTGTACCTAACAAGTAAAGGCAGGAGACTAAAGCCCAGTACACACGAAACATCCAACTCGAACATTGATTGTGACCTTGGATTATAGAACCGATCTCTATAATGTTATTTCATGCGCGTACACATCGCGCATGTGTGGCCTCGAACAATTAAACATAAAAATCCATGCAAGTTTATTTGAACACATCCAGGGGCCAATAGTATATATTCAATACTAATTATTTGTCAATATTTGCAAAATAATTTTGGTCATGTTGATTTCGTATACAATTTATATTGTTTTACAATAAACAACTTAGTATTTAAAATTCTTGGGGCTTCGCCACCCTTATGGATGAGCCGCCACTGCAAATAATCAATAAGAAATCTAAGAATCGAAGGTAGAGAGACTATTCCCCTTGAAGACAGAATGGGCTACTAAGCCCAATATTTGACGGAAGAAGAAAGAGGAGGAAGAAGTGTTGGCTAAGTGTTTACAAACTATAACTGTTGAGACAACTGCTTGGTTTGCAGATGTAACTGTGAGGTAGTGAGTGTTACGTTGAGACATTGCACGCAGAATGAACGAATAGACGACGCTGTTCTGCGCAACTTGTTGGCGTCGTGCAAACATCTCCGCTATCTTGACCTAGAGGGAACGCAGTTTTACACAAGCAGGCGAGTTTATTACAAATAACAATATCACTCAATTCACATTTAATTAAACACCCACTTCATATTTTTAGTTATATTTATTTCAAAATGTTTGGGTTTCATTCAATGGATCTCCGAAACAGAGATTTCAGATTTTCAAATATTTCGATATTTACCATTTAAGGCGCATTCACAATGCACCGCTAGCTTTAACTTGAAACGTTAACGTTAACTTATGAATGTTTGTTTTACGGGATCACATGGGTAGCATTCACAACGGCAGAACGCTAACTTAAGGACGTTAACGTTAACTTGAAAGTTACCAACCTCCAAACATTCACGTTTAAGTTAGCGGTCGACCTTGAGTCAACCAATAGAAATCGGGCAATAATAAGAAGATAAAGTTCATTCGCGATTAGAATAGCAACCCGTAATGGCGGCGTGTACTACCGTAGTCAAGTGAACGTATACCTAAACATGTAAATATCAATATAACTAGGAAAACGCTCTGAGTAACGCGTTGATGAGCGAGCACGGATACGCGCAACACCTCGAACCGAAATCTTGTATGAAAATCTTCAAAAATTCCAAAAATATTGGTCCCAATAACCATACAAAGTTTTAAGTCGATCGATTGAACCTTTATGATTGAATGGTTCCTTGTTAATTTTCAAAAATCACCGGATCTTGTTCCAAAAATATACATGGGACCACTCATATAATATAAGTGTGTGAACACAATATCAGATCAATCTGTTGATTATAAGTGTCATAATTATGCGTTTGAAACTTTCTGTTCTAACTACCTTGGAACATTGGAACTGAGGCGTCAATGTTGCCGTGATCCGTAGCAACAAGCAAAATGTCCGTAAAATGTCAATAACTTTTGGATTTAAACACAGATGTGTCTGAAAATTGTCAAAAACACAGATAATGTTGGTCCCAATGACCATGCAAAGTTTTAAGTTGATCGGTCAAACGGTTCTAGTTGAAATGTCAAAAATCACAGTAAAGATGGTTTTAAATTTTAACCAATGGGAGGATTTGGCTGAAACTTTGTTTGATTGGGTAAAATGTTAGTGGCAATGACTTGTCAAAATTTCAAATTGATCAAACAATCAAATCAAAAGATAATTTTTTTAAAATTTGAACCAATCAGGGGATTTCAAAAAAATTAGGGTCTGCAACGCCCGGAAATGGTCAGTACATGTGTGCAAAATTTCAGCTTGATCAAAGAAAAACTGTAACTTGTATATCGTCAATAACAGAAAAAAAAATACACAGAAAAAAAACAAATAAAACAGAGGTCCGTGCCATTCGCATGGTGATTGGGACCAACATTTTAGGGATTTTTGCCAATTTGAAGACTAATCTGTCGTTATTTTCAAAAGTTATTGTCTTTTTAAAAACATTTTATTCTATAATCATAAAATATTTGAAATCATCGCTGCCTTCTTGATGCTTCAGTTCCAAGGCCTGTAGAGCAGCTGATACTTGCAAACGCATATCAAATCGGATGCAGTACGAAGGCTCGCTCATCAACGCGTTACACTGAACGGTTTCTTAGTTGTAAATATAAAAAGCCCCTGAACCGCTCTTACGGTTCGATCTGTCCTTCCAGATTCGTGAAAGACCTGTGTCGAATGTCGCACCTGGAGAGCCTGAACCTGGGTTCGAACCCGTGGCTGAGTGTGCGCGACCTGATGATCGTTTCGTTAAACTGTCGAACTCTGGTGGAGCTCAAGGTCACGCACAACCGCCAGCTGCTTCTGACCGACGACTACGCCGTCTTCGTGTTCCAAAACATTCGCCGGAACATCACCTCGCTCCACTTCGACGTGTTGGGACTCCGAGAGGCCGCTTATCAGGTCACTCTCTCGTGTCATATAGGATCGTGTATCAGGTCACTCTCTCGTGTCATATAGGATCGCGTATCAGGTCACTCTCTCGTGTTATATAGGATCGCGTATCAGGTCACTCTCTCGTGTCATATAGGATCGTGTATCAGGTCACTCACTCGTGTCATATAGGATCGCGTATCAGGTCACTTTCTCGTGTCATATAGGATCGTGTATCAGGTCACTCTCTCGTGTCATATAGGATCGCGTATCAGGTCACTCACTCGTGTCATATAGGGTCGTTTATCAGGTCACTCTCTCGTGTCATATAGGATCGCGTATCAGGTCACTCACTCGTGTCATATAGGATCGCGTATCAGGTCACTCACTCGTGTCATATAGGATCGCGTATCAGGTCACTCACTCGTGTCATATAGGATCGCGTATCAGGTCACCACTCGTGTCATATAGGATCGCGTATCAGGTCACTCACTCGTGTCATATAGGATCGTGTATCAGGTCACTCCCTCGTGTCATATAGGATCGTGTATCAGGTCACTCACTCGTGTCATATAGGATCGTGTATCAGGTCACTCTCTCGTGTCATATAGGATCGTATATCAGGTCACTTACTCGTGTCATATAGGATCGTGTGTCACTCTCACGTGTCATATAGGATTGCGTATCAGGTCACTCTCTTGTGTCATATAGGATCGTGTATCAGGTCACTCTCTCGTGTCATATAGGATCGTGTATCAGGTCACTCTCTCGTGTCATATAGGATCGTGTATCTGGTCACTCACTCGTGTCATATAGGATCGCGTATCAGGTCACTCACTCGTGTCATATAGGATCGCGTATCAGGTCACTCACTCGTGTCATATAGGATCGCGTATCAGGTCACTCTCTCGTGTCATATAGGATCGTGTATCAGGTCACTCACTCGTGTCATATAGGATCGCGTATCAGGTCACTCTCTCATGTCATACATATAGTGTATATTGGTGTGAGACATTTTCACTGGCGGTCAGAAGAATTGATGTTAAACGGCTAAGTTGGAGTTCGAATTACCATCAATATTTTGTTGAATGGAGAAATAATTATTGGGTATTTAGATGGTTGGTTGGTTCCTGTTTACAAAACTCTTCAACCCCACACTCGAAATTTATGTTTACCTCCGTTTTCAACTGGATAATCAAGTTTTGAAAAATTACAGAATTTTGCAAGCAATTTTTGCCTCCGTTTTTAACTGGATAATCAAGTTTTGAAAAATTACAGAATTTTGCAAGCAATTTTTGTGATTGTAAACCTGCCTAAATAAATTATTTTGGAACTAAGCGGAGCTTCATAAGCACATCACTGGATCATAATTTATAATGGTTTATGCTATTGTATGAGGTATGGCTTACCTGTGAAAGAATTGTCTTTTTAAAGTTTAACATGCATACCCATAAGTACATGTGTTCATCTTTATGTCCCAGTAAAACTTTCAACACATCATCTTGTTTCAGGCACTTTTGAAGTGCTCAAAAATAGAAAGTCTTCATCTGAACAACGCTTTCTATCTGACTGGCGACCTGTTTCGATCATTGGCCGCCTCGTTCCCGAACCTGCGCGGCCTGGCGCTCAACTACGCCAGCCAGCTGACCTCGAGCGACTTCCGCCACCTGTTCAACAAGTACGAGCACGTGATGAGGAACCTGACTCGGCTCTCATTGGTCAGCTGTTGGAAGCTGGACGACGAGGCTCTGAGAGCTATCTGCGACGTGAGCGTCGACCTTGAACACCTGTCCGTGCGCGACTGCAAGCTCCTGCGCGGCGTGGACTACGCCATCGCGCGCTGCCCGCGCCTGCGCCACCTCGACGTGGCGCACGTGGCGCAGGCACACACGTGTCTTGTGAGCGCCGTGCAAGCGCAGTGTCTGCAAGAGCTGGTGGTCGACGATGATCCGACGTTAGACGGCGTTCTACGCAGGCTCAAAACTAGCAGACCCGACCTCAAGATTACGCGCAGCTTGTCTGCTTATTGGATAGATGAAGTTATATTCATTTGATTGAGTTTACGAGACCAGTTGTATTTGAAGGTAATGTCCATTGCTTCATTCGGAAAACTAATTCTGAATAAAAATGATAGTAAAATTGCTTCGATATTTTTAAGAGAATGAAGATGTAACATTATCATTTCCTAGCTCTTGAGTCATCGTATCCTCACTTCTTTCCCCATAATCTAGAAGAGTGTTTGAAGAGTGATTTGATTTTAAAACCAACCATTAAAAAATCAATTAAATTCAAAACTTAATAAGAAATCTTAAATCAAGCTTGCTTGGCGCATTAAATTTGCATTCGTCCAGCCATTCATAAAGCCAATGAACAGGGAGACAGTCAGATGTTTCATGACTGAGGGAAAGTAAGTGCCTAACCTCGACAGTCTGACATCTGCTTGTTAGAAAGTCTTCAATACATTCTCACAGTGACTGTTGACATTACATTTTCTCAATCAATTCATTTGTTTAATGCCCATGCTAAGAGAATAGCTTTCACCGCCCAAACAATAAGCTACGTTTATTTCAACATTTGGACATAATCAGCTCTAGTCTCGTACAGGTACTGTGATAATAAGACCAATAAAATTTTACATAATGCAAAAAGCAGATTTATTAAAATTAATGCAGGAACATGTAAATACCTCAAAATGAAAATACTAAAAATTCTTGATGTGTGGAGTGAGAACAATTCTGTTGTTATTGAAATTGTATTATTAATCTATGAGTACATACTTGATATCATATATCATGGGTTTAGAGGTCGGTTGCTCGATAAGTGTTGTCATCAACTGTAGTGTAGATGTGACCTTCTCCAGCCAGAAACTCCAGTAAGTTGCTGGAACAAATCAAACACGAGATAAGTGCTTTCGAACCATTGCTTTATGTACTGTTCTGTCAACCTACAACAAAATTCCTTTGTAGGTACTTAATTAGAAACAATAATTTAATAAACCCTCATTTAAAAATGTATAATATTACAATTTCCTTTGCGTTCAAACACAAAAACACAAAAATCAATTCATTAACAAACAAACAAAAACATATACACAGCATTTCACCCCAAAAGAGCTTCAAAAAGCGCTGATTTTACGGTCTGTGTAAAATATAAATAGATTGCCTGTAAATTGAGATCGGAAATGAATTGAAATATAACAAAAAGCAACAATAACAATAATAAACAACAATATATTAGGCTGAAGATTTCACATTGCATTTAAAGCAATCATAAGTGATTGTTAGAGATAGGTAGTTCTGAATGGTGAAGCACGAATTGTTGTATATAATAGGGAATACCTATGCATGTTTTTTTAAGAACTATATAATTCAAAATAACAACAAATTTGTTGGTAAAGGCTAGGCCACAATTGTCGTAATGCTTAATGTCTAATGTTTAATGTTTAGTGCTTAGTGTTTAAGAGAAATGGATGATAGGGTTTATGTGATATGGGCCACAACATGAAATAGTGATTAGTGTTTAGTCGCAGTGAAATAAGAATTGAATAAAATCCATTTCTTATGACAAAAACCTTACGACAAGCCAATCAGAAAGACTTACTATTGTTGCTGCGCAGTGGAGAAATTCAGAACTTGTAACAACAACATTTAAAATTGCAGAAAAGTGGCAGATAATATTAAACTAGATAGTAATGTATTTGACAAGACGAAATAAGTAATTTACTAATTTTAGAACAGATTTTTGTTTCAAATGAAGGCTGTAAATCTTCAGGAGGCTCTGGAGACACTAGCGCTACTACAGTTGAAATAAGAACCTATTCTGGCCCTCCTTATACATTAGACATTAAGCATTAAACACTAAACATTAAACATTAGGCATTACGACAATTGTGGCCTAACCTTAAAACACACTAATTTAAACTAAAAAGTGTAAATTTTCATCCATAAATATGAAATTGATTATCAGTGAAAATTTTGGCGGGAACACACCATCGCTGCGAGTGATGTCATTTTTATCAACCAACAGTGATGTTGTCATGGTTACAATGAAATATGACATCACTCGCCGGTATGGCGTTTTCCCGCCAAAATTTACACTGTTTTTATAATATCATGTTTATGAATGAAAATGTACTCTTTTGAGATTAAAAATAGTGTATTTTAAGGCTAGGCCACAATTGTCGTAATGCATAATGTTTAATGTTTAGTGTTTAATGTTTAATGTCTAAGAGAAATGGATGATAGGGTTTATGTGATAAGAGCCACAATATATTATAGTGATTAGTGTTTAGTCACAGTGGTATAAGAATAGAATAAAATTCATTTCTTACAACAAAACCTTACGACTAGCCAATCAGAATAGACTTACTACTACTGCTGCGCGCCGTGGAGAAATTCAGAACTTGTAACTACAGTTATTATTGCAGATAAGTGGCAGATTAATATTAAACTATATGAAATAAGTAACTTACGAACTTTTATAGCAGATTTTTGTTTTAATGAAGACTGTAAAACTGCAGGAGGCTCTGGAAATTACATTGCATTTTGTAGTACTACTAGCACTCCTGCAGTTGAAATAAGACTCTATTGTGGCCCTCCTTACACATTAGACATTAAGCACTAAACACTAAACCTTAAACATTAAGCATTACGACAATTGTGGCCTAGCCTTTACCAACAAATGTTTGTCATTTCGATATTGTATTTAAACAGCATTAAAAAACTTTTGCATATTTCCTATTACATTAATTTCTCCCAATGAAATTCGATTCAATCCTAATCTGAAATTTTAATAATAATAATAATCTTTAATCCTTTTTTTTCCAAATTACAGTGGGTTAAGGAGGTAAATACAAGGGCCTAATTAATGAAAGCGGCTGGCCGGGCCTGACGTTTCTTCTGTATTCTCTTCATCTTCATCATCTTCTTCTCCATCTTCAACTTCTTCTCCTCCTTCCTCCTCAACTTTTTCTACAAGTCTTCTCCATATGTCCACGTCTTCCCACCACTTTTCATCTCTGATCTTCATCCACGACTCCCCTCTCTCTTCCACAGCCGCCACCACTCCATTCATCCACTTTGTTCTTGGTCTTCCTCTCTTTCTTTTCCCATCAATTGCTGCTCGCTCTGCCTCCCTCCTTGGAATTCTTTCCGGTGCCATTCCTTTCCATCGTCTATACCACCTCAACCTCTCTTTTCCCAATTTGAAACCTAGAGCCTCCACTCCCAGATCTTTCCTTATCTTTGTACTTCTTACCTTGTCAAGTTTTGTCAATCCTGCTAAACTTCTTAAAAACTTCATCTCTGCCCCTTGTAAAAAACTAAATCCCCTTGAACATTTCTACAAAATGGCAATGAAATATGTCTATGCACAAAACAGACAAAACAGAAAACAAAAGATTTCAGCTCATTGACTCAACCCCACCCAGCTAACAACCTGATAATGAGTACAAGAAACATTCAGAATTGGTTTCAGCAGGAAAATGTGATTAAATTTCAATTAGAAATCATCAATCTAGAGAGCAAGAAGGAATTGAAACTTACTCCAACTCTTTTCCGTTTATTCTGTTGTTCAGCATGGCAGGAATGCTGGATTTCTCCAGGCCTCTGGAGTCCGTGCATTTCTGTAACAAACAGACAACAATGGTGTTAAAATGGCCTCTTAACATCCTATGTCATGGCTCACGGGTTTAAAAGAAACTAACCGAAGTGACACAGTTCTTAATTGCTCTTTTGCATTCGTTGAGTATGTACTTTCTATCAGTGTTTCAATATCAGTGAAACTCTGAAATAGAAATAGATACTCTTATAATAATTCAAGTTGGGAGATCAGAAATTTAAAGGAATCACCGCTTGCAAAAGAGCGATTAATTCCCTAAAATGTAGTCAATCTTCAACAAGACGTTTTCAATAATGTTCTTGAGACTTACGTTGATGACATTGTAGACCAGCTGCTGCTGTTGAGTGAGACTCGAGACCACAGTTGCGTTTGCAGAAGCATGAGGGTCTACCTGCATACTCATGTTGCCCCCAAACTGGTTCATGTTGCCCCCAAACTGGTTCATGTTGCCCCCAAACTGATTCGTGTTCATCGATTGGTTGACCGACATGCCCGCTGCATTCTCAGACAAATTCTGAAACGTAAACAGTGGTCAGCAATTTGTTGCCAGCATCGGGCAGTTTGGAGCGGTTTTACAGGGAAATACAGAATATAAATGTCTATATTTGACAATATAGACAATATAGGTTATGACTCATGAATATCGAAAAAGTAAGAACAGCATCAAGTGTATTGAACCTTTACCTACAACTTCATTGCTTACTTTCAGAACCTAGCTCATACCATATGGTGAGCATTTGTCTGGAACGGAAATGCTCCGTCGCTCGTCTAGACGGGTGCCCGATTCCTGATTTTCGGACCCGCCGACATCCCTAGTATGTACACCCACCTCCAAGTGTTCGTACTGTGTTTCTCATAAGAGCACAATGTATAAACCGGTAGGAACACTTGGAAGTGGGTGTACCTACCCTAACGTCGCCCAATGTCAATACACCTCTAGTTTACATGTCGAATCTAGAATCCTGATTTTAAAAATGATGAGACATCGCAAATGTTCTGCCCAATTAAAAGCCGACAGTTTTCTGATGATTTAGCCAGTTTTTATTTATTATGTTGCAAGAGGTACCTATTAAAGAGAATTAACCACTGAATGTGTCAGTGGCATCTCCGCTGATTCTTCATATCCCTGCTGAAAAGTCTTGCCAAGATCGTGCAAGACCATGATTACAATACAGCAGAGGTATGCAATGCAAATGTAGAGCACTTCTCCAACGACGCTAAACCAACAACTAACACTTGCAATTTTCTTCATTTGGCTGTAGTAGTTTTTAATGTCTCGCTTGAACAATGTTTTTAAAGCAGGTTTTAAAAAAGGGTATTCTACGAAATTACAATTGTGCCCAGAAAAATATGCTTGTGTGTACACTACACTAGGAAAACGCTCAGTGTAACGCGTTGATGAGCGAGCACAGAACATGCAACATCCCCATAGTAACGATACACGACATGGCACAAGACGATTTTCTCTGCAATTTTTCAATCTCCATAATACTCTGGATGAATAATAGTTCCATTGTGTCGTGAAGTCTTACCTACATACCTTCTCCAGAAATCTCTTGTGACATCCCATACTAAACTCGTAAAATTACAATTAATACTTGACTGATTCGGCTAACAATATGTAAAATTTAATATTAAGTTGGTCTTGATCACCATGCAAAATTTGAACTTAATGTGAACATTTTTATTGTCGACCAATCAGAAGACATTATTTAAACTTAAACCAATTAGAGGATTTGGCCTTCGTACTGCATCCGATTTTATGAGCTAGCTCAAAAATGCTTTCATTTTACTGTACATTGTGGATAGCTTGGCTGCTCTACAGGCCTTGCCTTGGAACAGAAGCTTAAAGAAGGCAGGGATGACAATTTAGTATACATTTTTCAAGATTATGGAATAAAATGACCTTAAAATGACAAAACTTTTGAAAATAACGACAGATTAGACTGAAAATTGGCAAAAATATCTAAAATGTTGGTACCAATGACCACGCGAAGTTTCAAGTTGATCGGTCAATCTGTTCTAGTTTAAATGTCAAAAATCACATGAAAAATGGTTTTAAATTTGAACCAATAGGAGGATTTGGCTGAAACTTTTTATGATTGGGTACAATGTTGGTTGCAATGTTTTTGCTAAATTTCAAATAGATCGAAGCACCCAATCGAAAGATAATTTTTTTAAAATTTGAACCAATCACGGGAGCCCATTCAAAAACGATCCCAGGGACCGCATAGATTACGTTAGTACTTAGTATGTGTACAAAATTTCAGATCGATTGCTTGAGCGGTTTGACCTGGGCTGTGACCACAAAAAAAAAAAAAAACAAACAAAAAAAAAAACAAACACACAGAGAAAGTGCCATAAGAGTACCGTGGTGACGCTCGCTACGCTCGCTCAATAATGAGTAATGCTAATGCATTATCTTCCAGGAATAGCTTGGTACTAACTAACACACCTAAAGAATAATAACATTCACCTAACTGAGGGAATCAGTAAAAACCATATTTGAGCGAGCGTCACCATGGTACTCTTATGGCACTTTCTCTGTGTGTTTTTTTTTTTTTTTATGTTTTTTTTGTGGTCACACCCCAGGTCAAACCGCTCAAGCAATCAATCTGAAATTTTGTACACATACTAACGTACTCTATGCGGTCCCTGGGATCGTTTTTGAACGGGATCCCGTGATTGGTTCAAATTTAAAAAAAATTATCTTTCGATTGGTTTGTTTTATCAATTTGAAATTTTGACAAGTCATTACCACTAACATTTTACCCAATCATACAAAGTTTCAGCCAAATCCTCCCATTGGTTAAAATTTTAAAAAATCTTTCATATGATTTTTGAAATTTAAACTGGAACCGTATGACTAGAGATACGGAAATTTCGCATGAACGAAATAGGCGACAAGAATTAAATGTTGTTTTAAGAAATATTTGAAGTGTTTTCTTTATGTTTCATGGTGTTTGGGGGCGTTTAGAGTAGTGTCCTTTTTCGCGAATTAATGCGATATATGCCTTTTAATGCGAATTGTTACTGTTTAAGCGAAATAGGCGCGAAAAAGAAGAATTCACTGCTAAATGTATACTTTTTCCCTTTTTATTCCAATAATCAAACATTCATTTGTAATATTTCTCAGAAATTCATCTGAAAATATGTAAACAACAGCTGCTGAAGCAGGTTTTACCCCTCTGTTCCCCTTCCTCCGGAACCAACCCAGTCACCAAAGCAGATGTTCATTTCCCCTCCCCTACCTACCCCTCCCTACCCAGCCAGGTCACTGACCTTCAAGGACACTAGGACTTGAATTCATCATTTCTGTCAAGGGTCTTGGTGCAATATAGATCGCAGCAAATCCATAACTATTCAGGAAAGAGCAACAAATATGCTTAATATATTAAGTGTAATCTTGTTCATGATTAATTGAATACTCAATTATTAATATTAGGGCATTAACCCCGAAAAAGAAACAGATTTTGATATTTTGCTAAATTAATGCTATTTTTAAAAGAATTAATGCGAATTAATGCTAAATTTCCAATAATTTATGCTATGAAAACCAATAATTAATGCTAAATTTCCGTATCTCTACGTATGACCGATCAACTTAAAACTTTGCATGGTCATTAGGACCAACATTATCTGTATTTTTGACAGTTTTCAGACTTATCTGTGTTTAAATCCAAAAGTTATTGACATTTTACTGACATTTTGTGTGTTATCTGTCAAATTTCTCGAAAATGTTGATCACGGCTACTTCGACTCTTTATAGATCCAAGGTAGTTAGAGCAGGAACTTTCAAACGTATGAAAATGATATGACCGTTCAACAGATCGTCTAATATTGTGTAAGTACACACACTTTTATCATATGAGTGGTCCCAGGTATATTTTTTTAAATATATCCTATGATTTTTGAATTTTAACAAGGAACATTTTAATCATAAAGGTTCAATCGATCAACTTAAAACTTTGCATGGCTATTGGGACTAATACTTTAGGAATATTTGGAGATTTTTATACCTACAAGTCTGACGAATTTCAAGAATTATTGGCTTTTAATGATATTTTCGATAGACATATTTTCGGTACGAGGTGTTGCGCGTATCCGTGCTCGCTCATCAACGCGTTATACAGAGCGTTTTCCTAGTAATTTGTTTGCAAAATACATTATTATTACAAAGAAATAATATACCTACCTACCTAGTCATGTATTATTATTTTAATTTTTAACTGTTGTGAGAGTGAAAGCAGTAGGTAAGGTATGTTTGTGTTTCTGATATGAATAAAAAAAAAGTATTTATTACAACAAATACAATATTTTACATATAAAGGTACTAGAGGTTGGATTCGGGTAATGTTTTGAACCCCAATAATAAATTAGGTAGGTCTACTAAGCAAACAAAAAATTATTGGGGGTAAAATGTTTGAAATTTTTTGCACTGAGCTTACCGCCCTATCCGTGTCCTTGGGGAGAGATACACAACGTCCATACAATGGAAGACTGAAATCAATGGTATATCTTGCCTGTGCATCCCTTCCATCAATCCTCCACCCACCTCCCTATCAACAATCCAACTCACCAGCATTCTGATGAAATTACTAATAATGAAATTACAAACCAATTATTGGTTGGGATTGTTTAGATTTGGGAAATATGATTAAATATTAAATTCAGTTTACTTTTACATAACTATAAACAATGCAGCTGGTGATTAAGTGGCAGCTGATGCAAAAAAATGCATAGTAGTATCTCATAATTTAAAAAAAAATAAAAAATTGATTCCCGAGTACCCGGTTTGTACCCGGGTACCCTAACTGACCTCTAATAAGTAATAGGTACATAATCTACATCCCACCTAAATATTCTGTGGTGATTACTGCAAGAGTAATGTGTATAGTAATTTGTGATGTCATTCTGACTGACCTCTGCCTCTTCCGTCTTGAGCTTGGCGTAGACGACTTCCAACAGATGCATGGTGAGCTCGTTGAGCTTCTCCATCGGCTTCATCTTGAACATCATGATGCGGTTGACGTTTCCGTGCTGCGTTTGGAACGAGCCAAACACTCGGTAGTAGCGGTTCAGCGTATACTCCGGCACTGCGGATTGCTGCAACAAGTCAGTAGAAATTGCATGGCAACACGAGTTGGCTGCACTCAAAGTAAACACCGAGAAAATAATTCCCAGGTACGTCATAACTTCTTTACCATTAAGGTACAAAATAGGTTGATAAAATGATTTGAAAAAATTATGATTCATGATAAGATAAAAGACAAATTTAGGGTTATTTGGTACATTTTTCATTTTTTGCTTTGTTAATTAGTAATAATTTTAGTTGATTTTTGGTGAAAAATGGTTTATTTCTTGTCTCGCTGGGTGCCCTATGAAATTTTATTTATAAATGTGCCAAGTCATAATCCTAAGTTTGTCTTTTATCAAATCAGGATTAAAATTTGAGATCAATTGGTTAACGGGTCTAGTCTTCAATTTATCACAGAAATTTCGCAGTTTTACTAATATGCAATCGGACTGATCAAGTGAACATCCTATCAAAGTTACACCTACTTATGAAACAATTTTTCTCTCACAATTTGCTAATACGGCCGGTGCCTTGCACCACCTTAAAGTTATGAAATATAATGCTGAAACCCCTGGTGTATTGGAAACTACGGTTCTCGTCAGATCACCGAGGTTAAGCAACATTGAGTGCGATCAACGGTTGGATGGGTGACCATTCAACTCTGCTAGTTGCTGCCGTTGAGCCAGAGAGACTGGGGTATTTGGGGGTTAGGGTGACGACCTCCCTCTACAAGTTATCAGTCTCTCGAGGGCATGGGTTGTGGAGGCCCGTGCGATATATGTTACACTTACACCAGTACACTGTCCTTCGGATGGGACGTTATTTAAGCCATTAGCCCCCTTGGTATATTTCATAGGACTAGGCTACATGCTGTTACCGGTTTTCCCCTCCTCCCTTCTCCATATTACATTCTCCTCACTAGTGGAGCCTCGGCTCTGTTGAGAATATAGTATTAATAATAAAATATATCAATTTTAGCTGGACCAAGTGTACATTGATATCTCTTAACAAAAACCTTCACATTACTGAAAGCAGTTGTAATCACAGGAAGCACAAATCCAAATCACTCCCAGTTGTCTTTTCATTTTGAATTACCAAAAGCTAGGAAAAACAACCCAAGACAAATAGATTAAATATCATCATTACTTACTACAAAATAACAACTATTATGCGTGAATTAATGTAAGAGTATTTTATAAAGAAGACCAACCTCATCGTCCTTGGAGATGAACGTAACAGCTTGTATGGTTCCGGTGCTATCTTGAAGCGTGTAAGTCGCAGAAGTTGACTGAATCTGAGACGCGGTCAGTAGAGCGACGGTTGTGATCTGTTAATTCACATGGTTGGTATTACATATTGGTGAATGGTGACAATGTTAGAAAATATTTAATTCCACTCAATCGTAGGGGTGGGAAAATGTATTAATGTTTAAACATAAAATGTGCGAGGACCATAAAAATGCTGGAAGTGATGCTGATTATTGCCTACTCATTGTATCCACTTTCAAGAGAAATTGTTATGCACCTACGTCTTTCATGACTGTGACATATGGGCGATTTCGCAATCAGTTTCACTCACCCTCTTCCATGAGTGCGTTACTGCGGCAGTGCATCTCGATATTTTGAGACGACCCTAGCGGGACTTGAAGCACTGATCTCTTTCAGTAACTTAGTGTCTTTATTAATAATAAAGAAGTAGTAATTGTAATGTGGAAAATTCTATTATTATTAACATGCGAGTAGTCTGCTGGGGTCTGACAGACCCCAGCCTTGCCATTTTTCCTGTTTCTTTAAAGATAGCTGCACTAGGATTTTTTCCTACTCAGTACCTTCAAGTTAGATATTGAACTCACTGACAGACAATTTGCACATCTAAAAAAAAATCATGTGACGAACAGCAGGGCTTCAAAGTTTTGGCGGACCTGTCAGACCCCAGGTAACTACTCCCGTCACTATTTTTACACCATTATCATAAAAAAAAAAATCTTGATTCTCTGCTAATTTATACTTGCAATACATTTTAATTAGTAATAACATTAATGTTTTGATATCCATCACACATTATTCATTTTAAGTTTTGGCGACGACTTAAAGGTGGGCTATAACGGTTGAGCAACATTTTTTTATTATTCAAAAAACATGATGACATTAGGCATGCAATCACAGCGGCGAAAACTAGAGGTCTGTAGGATATTCCTAAACGAAGTTACAGCGCAGCGAAGACGGATAGGGGGTGGGAAACGCGTCATTCACACCCAACTCAGCCGTAAAAGCCGTCAAAGGTTGGGTGGGACCTACGTCACAACAACCAGGTTTTTCAAACTTCGCGGGGCTCTAGCGCCTGAACCAAACATCGCATCGCGTTCGGGTTTTCGACATTCTACTTCTGGTTACAATATATACAATATTTTCGACTTGTTGACCATGACAGCCCACCTTTAAACGGATTTTCTAGGAATGTGCTTTTTGGGCATAAAATGTTTCCCTATGCTAAATGCATTGGAAAATAAGCATAATTCAATGGCCATGGAAACATTCATGCTACTTATTTATTGTATATATATCTTCCTATAATATGATCAATGTATGCGTAGAGTATACAAATAAAAATATGATATGATTAAATTTACCGATTTAAATATATTTATTTAAAATATTAGCAAGGATCCTCTACAATTTCGTATTTTCCCCGTTTTTCATTAAAATCAAGAAAAAAAATATACCTAAAGCAAAATAAATATAGCTATATTTGTGGTCAGGTATTAGATTAATACATCATCAATGATAATAAAAATAAATGGACACTCAAAATACCTTCTAAATGTACATGGCAGTCAAAAGTAAATGGGGACTGTCAGACCCCAGGTGACTACTCGCGTAACAAAATGACAGGTGACTACCGGCAGGTTAAGTAAAAATTGTGTTCATCAAACGAACGAATCGGAATATCAACCTCTAACAATATTGTTTATTTTTACTTAATACATATTAATATTTAATAATACAATTATTATAGTACATTATTTAATTATTATAACTTAAAAGTGTTAAAAAAAATAATATAAGTGGAGTGTGAACAATAAGATGAAGATAGAACCACGTTGAAACACACACCCTTTTAAATTAACCCGCCTAACCTGATATCAGCGCATGCGCAGTAAGATTTCACATTGCAGTGCCGCATCACATTACGAAATTATTGGAGGAGTCAACTTCTGTTGCGATTTTGCAGCATTATCGGCGGCACAAATCTGATCTGTGATTGTCTTAAATGAAAAAACATGGCGGATTTCGCAGATGCCGCCGACATGTCGCAGTCATGGAAGACGTACACAGAGTGCTTTTCAACACTCCAACTGCTGAAATTGTACACTGCAGGATATCTTACAGATTCAACACTTCATTACTAACAAAATAACAATAGGTAATTTGAAAAAGAAAAAAAAGATATACCGTATTAGTTATTACTCGCGTATAAGGCGCAGTTATTCAAAAATTTGCATTGCAAAAAGTGGGGTGGGCCTTACGCGCCTACAACTATAGTGTTTTCCAAGATTAGGTTTCTATAGGTACGGTAGGTAGGTGTAACAAATCGATTATTTAACTGTAGTGGAGTCAAGATGTCCTATTTAATGGCAAATTAGTGCGTTTGCGATACTATTCGTGAAAATTGGTACCATTACTAATTCAAGTATGAGGAATCCAAAAATCGATGGCACCAACCTGAGTAATTAATACTTTCTGCGTAATTAGCATAATTTGCATAATTAATAAACATGGATAAAATAATATATAATTTTATAATATGGTCTATATGGGTATCCATCAAAAGCTCGTCATGTCTACAATCCATATAAATCATAAAAAGTTAAATTTTTTCATTCACATAATAATAAACCGTATAATTAATTATTTTTTAAAAATCGCCATTCAACAAAAAGCTTAAAATGACCCCTCAGATTTTGATAAAACTTGGTAGGATTGGTCACAAGCCCAAAGTAAAACAAACGTATTTTTTGGTTTGTCCATTTATTGAGTACTTTTGGATTTACAGACCCTCAAAAATCGAAAAATCGAATTTTGATCAAAATTTTGTGTTTAGTTCCTAATTTAGCATAATTAATTATTAATTGATTGGTCACAAGCCCAAATTAAAACATACGTATTTTTTGGTTTGTCCATTTATTGAGTACTATTGGATTTCCAGGCCTTCAAAAATCGAAAAATCGAATTTTGATCAAAACTTTGTTTTTAGTTCCTATTAGCATAATTAATTCTAATTAATTATGCTAATTAGTTATAGATAGATCATTAATTATAATTTATTATGCTAATTAGGAACTAAACACAAAATTTGATCAAAATTCGATTTTTCGATTTTTTAGGGCCTGGAAATCTAAAAGTACTCATAAATGGACAAACCAAAAAATACGTATGTTTTACTTTGGGCTTGTGACCAATCCTACCAAGTTTTATAAAAATCTGAGGGGGTCATTTTAAGTTTTTTGTTGAATGGCGATTTTTATAAAATAATTAATTATACTGTTAATTATTATGTGAATGAAAAAATTTAACTTTTTATAATAATATGGATTGTAGACATGACGAGCTTTCGATAGATACCCATAAAGACCATATTATAAAATTATATATTATTTTATCCATGTATATTAATTATGCTAATTATGCTAATTACGCAGAAAGTATTAATTACTCAGGTTGGTGCCATCGATTTTTGGATTCCTCATACTCGAATTAGTAATGGTACCAATTTTCACGAATAGTATCACAAACGCACTAATTTTAGACATCTTTACTCCACTACTAGTTTTCAGCGAGATTGACAGTTGAGAGTTTGATGAGTTTGACTACAAAAAAACAGCACTGTTACCATTAAGACAAACAATTCTTTTGTTTGGGATTTGCAAGACTGTCGTCTATGTCTGGTGACAAAGAATGCCGACCCGATCTTGCGTATAGAACAAGGAGGTTATACCAATACATGGAGTGGCCATTCGCCGCGCGGATTGAAGCCGACTTTCTGCAGGCATATTAGCAGGCCTCACGCGCCAAAAACTCAAGTCAAGCAACGAGTGACGTCGCACGCAGTCATACGAGCGCAGTTGCAAGAGTTCCAGGAATATTTTAATTGTGCGCCAATGAATACACTTAAAGGGAGATGCGGTTTGTAACATTGTTTAACTGAGACTCTAAGGAATCACCTCCAATTTTTTGATTCTTGATACCTACTGCAAATAGTTGCGACGTTACAGCAAGTTGAATGGAACACTTTTTGTGCATTCTGAGTTCTTTTCCTAACGTTCCCAGATATGTCTTAATTGCGTGCCAACCAAAGTGTAAAAAGTTAATCGAAAAATGGGAGCCGATTCCTTGGAATCTCAGTTAAACAATGTTACAAACCGCATCTCTCCAAGTGTATTCTTTAGCGCGCAATTAAAAAATTACTGGAACTCTTGGAACGGCGCTCGTAAGCGCGCGTGCGCATGCAATCGTTTTCTGCCTGGAGTTTTTCCGCCTGGGAGGAGTGGCGGCTAGCCGGGAGTGGCTTCAAGCCCGTAGCGTAGGCCGGTATAGCGGTTGGCCCCTCCAGAAGAATATTTAACTACGACCTCCTTGGTATAGACCAAGGTCAAATTCTTCACGTGTCCAGCTGAGATCGTCTTACATTTCACCATTGACTTGATCAGTTCAAGTGAGCCTGGATGGCTGACAAATGTCCCAGAGCCTTAGCAAGACACTATTAGACTCCTGACTTAACAATACGTCAAAACTCTGTTTGGCAAGCTAAACTTGCCACCCTCTCCTCCGTGATTTAAAATATAAAAGTGACTGACAGTGCGTAATACAGTGGAACCTCGTTAGTACGTTTTTGAAGGGACCAGGTAAAAAAAACGTACTAAAGAGAAAAACGTACTATAGAAATTTCATAAAAAAGGGGTCTAGTCGCAGGTCAATGTTTTTTTTTGAAGATCAATATTTTTAGATTGGGGTTTAATGTCTTATCTCCCCTTTGAAATGGAAAATACACTCAAGGGTGGGCCCTCCTCTACTCAGTTCTGAAGTGTTGATGGATGATAATGTTTCAATAAATTTTAAAAGACACACTATTCATTTTTCCCCCTTCTCAAGATAACAGCTGAGGCCAACCCATGGCAAGGACCTGTCACTCAACTCAAGTGTAAAATAGATAGAAGTATAGTCTGGTCCTGACTAGTGATGTAAATCTGTAAATTACGGGCCGTAAATTACCCGGTAAATTACCAATTTGTCGTAATTTACAACTTTCCTAAATTACGTAATTTAAGGCGTAATTTACAATGGTAAATTACGCATAATTTGCTATAAAATACCGTAAATTACACAAACTCAGGCGAGTAGGAAGGCACTTTTCATCTTGGCACTTCCATATGATGACACTTCCAGATCACAGACTAGAAGGCTATAACTAGACTGTGCCCAGATATACATAAATGTTGATAAAGAGATCAAAAAATTCACAGATTTGCTCCATTATGAGGTTGAATGGTACTCAAAATTTTCCTAATTTTTGCAAAACACATTATCGTATTATCCAATGAGACAATATCTCAGTTCTCAAACATGATCATCCTCATGAATAAAATTTAATATTACGTCATTAAACTATGATACCAAAACATTTAAAAAAATCTGAAAAACCTACAGATTTTTCTCATTGGTTATTGTGGTGTTGCTTATTGCAACCATTTTCAAAGGAATTCCAAAATCAATTCATAATCGATTTTTATTTAACTAGAAATTCAAAAAATTCCCTGCGAGGACTTGAGGGATTTTATCAAATAACGCATTTACAGATTAGGTATATTGCATTTTGTCTTAAGTTTCCCAAGAATATTGAATCACATTTTAAAATTTCATTGAAAAGGATGCCAAAATAGCTTCAAATTCGATTCTTTTGAATGACTCCAAAAATTCCCTGCGGGGCAAATGGGGATTCTATAAAAACAAATAGTTATTATATTTTTGTCTTAAGTTTCCAAGAATATTGCATATATGACACATTGACCATTGTACATTTCTTTGAAAAGAATGCCAAAATCGATTTAAATTCAATTCTTTTGTATCAAAAATTAAAAAAAAGGCCCTGTGCGGCAAACTGGGTGCGGGCCCCCAGACCCCCTTGTAACGGCGAACTACCATTTCCTCACATTCATTGATCCCCGATAATTTTGACCCTCCCCCCACTCAAAATAAAGTTCCTATGCGCCTGTATCTGCTAATTTGCAATCTTATTCAAATAAATATTGCATTTAAAAGTACTAATTCTTGTCACTGATTTTAATTACCATTTTTTCTTAGAAGAATAACTGCTCTAATATCAGGTGCAATTTTTTATTTTTAAATTACCGCACATTGGTAATTTACCCGGTAATTTACAGCGTAATTTACCAAATTATAAATTACCGGTAATTTCCCAACACTAGTCCTGACAAATGATTGTTTTTTTTCCCATATCCCCATGGTTTATTTTCACATAGGTACAAAGTGTTTTTCAAAAACAGACTTCCAAAAACTGAGGTGTGTTTTCTGATGTTAATTATGTACACGAAAATGGATTGAAATTGGGATGAAAAACGTACTATTCTTAGTAATTTGCTTCAAGGGACCAGAATTTTTAACATACTAACACGAAAAAAGCACTAGTGAGAAACTTACTATAGAAACAATTTAACATGTGTTCTTATGGGGGAATGCCAGGACCATTTGAAAAAAACGTATTAGGGTGAAAAACGTATTAAGGAGAAACGTACTAAAGAGGTTCCACTGTAGTTAGGTAGGTACTAAAGTTCGTTCACGATTAGAATAGCAAGCCTGTGAACTACTGTAGTCAAGCGAGCATTTGTAAACCTACACAAGTAGGTAAATATCAATTATCAAAGAATATGTACAAGACGACTGTAGATAAAGATAAATCAATTTTATTGAAGTTTTCTAATATTTTCTACTATTAAAAAGTGTGTATTTCACATACTTTATACAATTTCAATAATACAAAGAAGATAGTCTTGCCATTGACAGGGCAGTGTTCATGTGACCGACCAATGAACGACGTGATCGACTTGCTATTCTAATCGTGAATGAACTTTACCTATACATAGTCTAGACTCTAGTTATTATTCTACATTACCTACCATGTGTGCCTCAGTGGTTTTGCCAATCTTCAACGCATTTGCCTTGCACTTCACCAATTGGTTGATCGTCACTGGAACAACGTTTTGCGCCTTAAAAACCTGAAATATGAGAAGTTTGTTAAATTTCAAATAAAACGAGCCTGTTTCCGGTGTCAGTGTTTTGGAATGTTTTGCCACATGATGTTTTTTTTTTTTTTTGTCTGGGGCTTAACGTCGCACTGTTCTGCAGCGAGGTTAATGGCGACGGATGGATGATTATGATGATGATTGGGATATGATGGTGAAGAGTAGGTAAGGATGGAAGGTGGGAAGGAGGCGGTCGTGGCCTATTAGTAGGTTACCTTCCCAGCATTTGCCTGAAGACTGAGGGAAAACCACGAAAAAACCCCAGTCAGGAAGGACGGCCGCGGGAATCGAACCCGGGCCTCCGGAATACAAGCTGAGAGCGTTAACCACTCACCCAACCTGTTCCGTATGATGTTTGAAGGCTAGGTACCTATAGGTAATTATCTTTGGTACCTATAGGATATTTGACAACACACAGAATGTCTTACTATCGAAACATTATAAACCAAACAGACCAGAAGACCACGAAATGAGACTTTCATAATATGTTCTATGGAAAGGTATATTGCCAACAACGGAAGCATTCTGTATTCCACCTCATGACGTCTGACATGATGCAGGAAGAATGAAAATTGCCACTCGAAGTCTCGAGCCCAACCTTGAATCTAAGCACCCCGGAAAATATCTCAGGGGCTTAGATCTACCTACACATTTTCATTCATTTGAACCCAGACTCTTGCAATGATGTCGTGCAAGCAATAGTAGGTACCTAAAACAAATCGGGGCCCCCAATCGATGATGTTACCTAGCAATGTATGAACACTGAAGAAGTAACTACAGTTCGTGTCACATTTAGCTGGCCAGGAAGATATTTCAACAACAAGGTCGAGATCGACAAGTCCAAACACATTGAGCGGCAGAGGTATGGACAAAAAAGTGTTATTGCAATATTAGGGAACACGCCTGGTCGACATCTAAATGTGACATGCAGTTGTACCTACTACCTAGGTACTACTACTAGTCAATCAGCCATGGCTGGCAGCTAAACCTTACCTTCTTATTCTCAGCAGCTGGTGTTCCCACAGAAGATTCATTGAAATAACCTCCTCCACCACCACCTGTTGTTCCTGCAAACCAAGTGAAACACAGTGAATTAGGTAGGGCCTAGGTAGGTACCTAGGTTAGGTAAATCAACAGCACAGCTCAACTTTTCAACATATATCAAATACATACCTCCAGCCTGCCACATATTTGTAATTATTGTACAAAACAATAATTAAACTTTCATCACACACAAAATATCTGTCGTTCGTTTGTGAAAGAAAACAAAGAAAGAGGCGAAAAAGAGGCGCCAAACAATATTAGGTTAGGTCTAGGTGACTGACCAAAGATACTGGATGGAAAGAAAAGAATACTACTACCACCTTTCGTAAGAGCAGCTCGCATGAATATGACGTCATCTCAAAAAATATTAACTCTCAATAAACTGGTAGACATACCAGTTTGAATTGAATGTGACGTCAAAATGACGTCACACTGACTGTAATCGCTTTCCCGTTTGTTCGACCTCGTCATTCGTCAAACGAAGTCGAATCGAATCGAACTTCCAAAGTTCGCTGGCGGCTGTCTCGGCTGAGGCTGACAGAAATTCTCTTTGGGCTGAACTTCGCGAAGAGAAGAGATGGATGGACGCATGCGACGCGTATGAGTGAAACTGAATTCTGTAATTTGAGCAGCACGGCGTCCAAGCAAGATAGTTGATACGGTCTACGCTCGAGATTCCAAATCTTTAATATATAGGTACTAGTTAATCACTAGATACATACACTTTTTATTTAACCACCTGTGGCTAGTAGTTAGGTTAGATTTTTGCTGGTGGGCCGACTGATTTAGCTACATACCTACCTACCTACCTAGGTAGGTAGTACTACCTACTACCTAGTACCTAGTACCTACCTACCTGCACAATTGACGCGGAGGAACGACGGAGACGGATACAGTGTTAAAGTCGTCCTCCGTCCGCGGCCGATTTTGAACAGCCAGAGTGAAAATGTCATATACTTAAACATTGTATCCGTCTCCGTCGTCCGTCTGCGTCAATTGTGCATCGGCCTTAAGGGAAGCATGGTAACATTTTCTAAAGGCCGATGCACAATTGACGCGGAGGAACGACGGAGACGGATACAGTGTTAAAGTCGTCCTCCGTCCGCGGCCGATTGTGAACAGCCAGAGTGAAAATGTCATACTTAAACATCGTATCCGTCTCCGTCGTCCGTCTGCGTCAATTGTGCATCGTGGCCTTAAGGGAAGCATGGTAACATTTTCATTGTTACTTAATTTTTCGGAAATAGTGTCATAACATTAACAAAACAACAAATTTACAATATTGTGCATATTTTGGGGTCATTTATTGGTGGATAAAGTGACATAAATGTGCATTCTCGTAGCCATGTGAAATTGGCGAACACGCCCCCCCCCCGTCACGTCTATATCTTTTTACCTACAATTTTTGTAAAAAATAGTGTAGATACCTACAGCCGTAGATGTAATTTTCATTAATAAACAAGAAATAAACGGCCGCTTCACTGCTTTCACGCCAGCGCGAGTGCACCCCCCCCCCCCCCCCCCCCCCCCCCGCCCCCCTTCCCCATGACAGCAGTGTTTAGGTGTCATTTTTCACTGCTGTCACGGGGTACCGTGAGTCGTGACTGTAGCCACTTCCTATTGTAATACCTACCTACCTATAGAGCCACGTGTAGGTAGGTAGGAGAGGAGCACGATGTAGAAAAAGTGACGCCATCTTTAAAATATAAGGTGGAAACTCTTCCGAGTCTTTTCGCGATAGCGCCAATAGCGTTAGTTACGAATCTATAAATAGATTGAAAACTCAAGTGTGCAGTGAAAAGTCGGACACAAATTTCTTTATTGATTGGCTATTTTTAATTTTTTAGCATCGCTTGTCCGACCTATTGAATATTGTTGCGTCACATGAGAGCTAATCGTAACTAACGCTATAGTTCCAATAGCATGATTATCAAGGTCTGTAGATGCCCATTGCGTATCACTCACTAGCGCTAGGGCTTTTAAGTTTGTAACTAGCGATGCATTCTAAAACATTCTACCAATGCACATTAAAACACTCTTTAAACATTCAAAACATTCTTAAAACATTTAAACATTCTTAAAACATTCTTTAATTCTTTAAACTAGTCAATCGATAGACCTTGAATACTTTAGTTCCTCAAGAAAGCGCTAGTGATTTATACGCGAGCAGTGTGTTTTATGCATCAACTTCTACCCGTAATTCGTAGGTATTCAAAGTTTTCAATGGTGATTCAGCGAAGAGTTTCCACCTTATATTTTAAAGAGGGCGGTCCTTTTTCTACATCGTGGTAGGAGTAGTAGAGTAAGTAGGTACAGTCTAGGCTAGTAATACCTTACCATACCTTCATACTATTTTCGTATCTGTCTAGTTGATACTATATTATGCATTAGTATTACGTTAAAAGCAAAGCTAATATTATTAGAAATTAATGTGCTGAACTGCACTGAAGTGGTGAGGATAGAATGGATTGCCATGACTAGTTACCTACCTACCTACTATTTGACGTAATTTTGACTCTGGACCAGGGTTGGGGGCATGTCCCCCATACCCCTCAACCTGTAGCAATGTGTTTTGTTTGCCACCAGAAGAGAGGGGAGCCCCCCCCCCCCCCTGTCCTTCCCACTGGCGCCCATGGATTACGCTGATATAAAAGTGTACTTAAGTGACGTCGCTAAGTTATAATATCTCCACAGCGGGTGTAAAATGGCGTTGGTGCAAGACTTCGAACCGATTTGGATCACGCATATGGTGGATCCAACTACATTCTGGTTCGTTGGTGCGGCTGATCAAGCAATACGTCTCGAGAAAGAACTGCAGCTGAATGCAGCACTGAAGAACACTGATATACAGGAATCCTATCAGCCAGGAGAGGTAAACAATGTTTTTCATATTCCTTTTTCAGACTTGTAATTTCAAAACATAGATATTTTCTGACCATCTTGAAATAGGTACACTCCCCCAAATAATAAATGGTACTCCGTTTTGCGGCTATGTCCTTTCACCGTAAACGATTTTAATAGGTACCCTGTAGAGTGAGAGAGCGCGATAGTTGATGTGCGAGTGAGAAGAAAGATTGACGAGAGGTTGTCGGGCATCTCACTCACTAGTAGTCTTGTCTCGCTTGCACTTGGTACTAACTGGGGTGGTTCATGCCGAGTTGTTTTCTGGTGGAGTGGGGTGAGGTGAACTAAAATAGATAACGATTTCAATAACTGCTACCTGCAGAAGATCCTCGATTGATTCAATGCTCGAACTGTCCTCGCCGTGGTTTACCGTGAATGAATTACACTGATATTTCCAAAATGTTCGAATGTAGTATTTTCAAGGGTTTAATTTTATAGCTATTTGCATAATCATATTGTAATCGTTGAATGAACCTTTCTATTAGAATATTAACAAACAACAGAAGAGATGGAGAGAGAAGAAGGCGATTTATATACCGACTATCGACTATTTCAAATCCAAATACTCGGTTGATGAAATAGAGGTCATCGGACTAATGATCGGGCACAATATCAGAATGTTGTATTCCTTTTGTAAACGTTTCAATTTAGTTAAAACATTTATAAAAAAACATTTTAATTTCAGTTTAATAAAATCATTATAGGTATTATGCGAGACCATTTTATTCCAAATTTATAAGCGATTGATCATTTGTTCCGATGCCTTTAAAGTATACCTACTCCCGGTATTATTAATTTTATTTTATTATCAACCATTTGTACTTATATATTGCTTCATTGTTCATTATTTGATAGTTATAGACTTATTCATTATTAAATCTTCGATACTGTAAAACGTGTTACATAATTTTCTATAAAATGATTGGTATTCTGTATATTTTGCAATTTGAATTGACTTCAAACAGATATAAAATAATAATAAATTTATTGCTTTGCCAGCAAACTGTCGTGTCAGCTATAGTTCATAAACGACACAAAAGCCTGTTAAATAGCAATGAGTGAAATTTAACATCACATTCAAACACCAAAAATATCCACTAAATAAGATAGCGCATTTACTGATAAAAGATGTGTATATAGTGTAGAAGAAAATGTATTCTATAGTTTGCACTTTCATCCAGTGTTGAGGAAGTTCCTTTTTAAAATGATATATTTTGAAGTTCAGTTCATGACCAAATATATGAAATTTTGAAAGTACAAATTCTTTTATTCAGAATTGGGTAATAAAAGTTCTAGTTCCTTAAAAACGAATATAATTTCTTTTGAAATGTCTTCTTTTGACAACATTTAAAAGTTAAAGACAATTCAAGGGTTAAACACTCAAGGGCACCACATGAACCGCAATTGTTTTCACCATTTTACTCACTAAAATGATATTTATCCACTATTTCACAATTTTATTTGATGATAATATTAATTAAGAAGATAATTGATGTGTGTGAAAGATATTAGTATATAGGGCTGTGCGAGTTTGAAATTTTTCAGGTCGAGCAAGATCGAGAAAATTTATAGAAGAAATTCGAAATTACAAAAGAAGGAAACTGCGGTTCGTACGGTTAAAATAAACGTTTGACGTTCACGTTTCTTGTAAACAAATGTGAACGCGTTCACTCAAGAGTTCCCCAAAAAAGTAGCGCGGTCCTAGTTATTTTTAAAAGTTCCTTCCCCAACACTGCTTTCATTTATAAAATTAAATAATTTATGACTGAATAATTGCTGTGATAAATGTGATTAATGTGACATTTATATATAATGTGAAATTAAAATGACTAATGAGTTTGTAGTAAATAATTTTGTACACTACAATATAATTATTTACAATAAACTCATTATTAGTCATTTTAATTTCAAGTAACCATTTGGTCAACTGAGCTTACTATTTATTTTATTTATTTATTTATTATTTTTCAAACACACACTGTGCATTTGCTGGCAGCAGGAGTAGGGTGAACCCCGTAACACTGTGTGCCCTACTGCCAGCTACAAATAATTAATTAATACATCAAATAATATCACTTAATAGTTAATACTAACAAATAAAATAGATAGGTAGGTATCAAAATTATAAAAGGGAAGTGAAACATCATGTATAAGATTAAAATAGTTAAGATTAAATTAATTATTCATAAATAAAACAATTCTTAGTGCAAAGCCCTCATATCTTCAGTTAAAATTATTCTAACCTGTTTTTTAAATATTTGAAAATCTAGCTCTTGTCGCACATTCGTAGGGAGGGAATTGTATTGTTTTGCCACTCTGGCGTAAAAACCATTCTGATATTCTACAGTCCTAGCAAAAGGTGGATTTATTGTTCCCAACTAATTCTTAATAGACACAAAAGAACTACTTGATTTTGTAAGTATTAGTTTACAAAACATACTCTTCATAATGCAAGTATTATTCAGGATCAAGTTAAAAAAGGTAAAAAAATTACCATGCATTGGCGTTTCAATAAATCTGTGGTGTAACCAAGGATGACCTAGGTATAACCAGAGAGGTAATCTAGAATTTCTTTTGTATAACAAATTCGAAAATATCACATTAAAACGTACTGTTTGATGATCCTACCTTTGTAATGAAAGAAGAAATGAAGTTACGATTTTATCTTCATGTATAAGTAGTCACCACAATGTTGTCAAATGACCAGTCAAGTACACATTCTTACAAATGAAATAACATCAAAATAATAATGGTACTAAATTAGAAACTAAGTCAACAGGTCAATTCCAAACAAATCTTATATCAAAAAATGTTTTCGCATTCTTCTTAGAACACTTCAAGTAGTGATAAAAGGGGCGTCAAACCCCCTTTGCCTCCCACCCTCAAAACTGAGTGACAATGAAGCGATTTTGATACGAATAACTTATAACAATGCTCTTAATTACATAAATTAAAACAAATTATCAAAATATTAAATTAAATGGAATATATAGACTCATTCCAATCTGCCATAAGCCGTAAATGTCCTTCCAATAATGATAATAATAATCATCTTTCCGCTGGTTCCAATTCAATGGGTCAGGGGGTGGGTGTTCCCACCAACACTAGGGCCGCAGGACTACTGGAGACCGGCTGGCCACGCCTGGCGTCTCCTCCTCATCTTCTTTTTCTTCCTCCACTTCCAATTGTTCCACAAACTGCCTCCACATTGTTCTGTCCTCCCACTGTCTCTCAGCCTCCAACTCACTCCAACTTCCTCCTCTCTCCAGCACATCATCCTTGATCAGTCCAATCCACCTGTCTCTTGGTCGCCCCACTCTCCGTGTTCCCACTGTAGCCGCTTCAAACACCCGCCTTGGCACTCTGTCGGTTCCCATCCTCTTCATGTGGCCAAACCACCGAAGCCTCTCTCTGCCCAGCTTGAACCCCAATCTTTCAACCCTCAGCTCTCTTCTTATCTTCATACTTCGAACCCTATCCATTCTTGTCACCCCATTCACGCTCCTCAAAAACTTCATCTCTGCTGCCTGAAGCTGATCCACTTCCTTTCCTCCAGCTGACCATGTCACTGCCCCGTATGTGAGAATTGGCAGGAAATACATTTTAAACATGATCATTTTACACACTTTTGGAAATTTCTCATGCCACAGCAACTTCCTCACTGCCTGATAGAAACCCTCTGCTTTCCTTCTTCTTTCCTGTACTTCTCTATCTACTTTTGCCTTGTTGGTGAGCAGGCTCCCCAGGTACTTAAATTCCTCTACTTCTTTCAGCCATCCATCCCTCATCTTGATTCTGGCATGTCCTTGTCTTATCTTTTTCCGTTCCATTGTCATTACTTCACTCTTCTCTTCGCTTATTCTCAAACCCATCTTCTCTGTCTCTTCACTCCACTTATCAATCTTTAACTGCACTTCCTCCCTAGTTCCTCCCCACACCACCACATCATCCGCATAAATCAACGTTTGAGTTTTTCGTTTGAGATTTTCAATAATGATATCATCATTTATTATATTGATCAATGTTATTTATTTCTTGGGTAAGGTGAGAAGATTGTCAATCGAAAAGTCGAGTTGTCATTTTATATGATTCAACCGAAGTTTTAAAAACTAGGAAAACGCTCAGTGTAACGCGTTGATGAGCGAGCCATCGTACTGCATCCGATTTGATATGCGCTTGCAAGTAACAGCTGCTCTATATGCTTTGCTTTTTTTCTATATGCTTTCTGCAGCATTAAGAAGGCAAGGATGAAAATGTAGTATACACTTTTGGAATATTTCAAGATTATAGAATAAAATGTCCTTATAATGACAATAACTTTTGAAATAACGACAGATTAGTCTTCAAAATGGCAAACAAATACCTAAAATGTTGTACCAACATTTTAGGTATTTGTTACCAATGAACATGCGAAGTTTTAAGTTTATCGATAAATTTGTACTAGTTTAATTTTAAAAAATCACAGGAAAGATTGTTTTAAATTTTAACCGATGGGAGGATTTTACTGAATTTGTGTAAGATTGGGGACAATGTTGGTTGCAATGACTTTGCCAAATTTCAAATCGATCGGAATAACCAATCGAAAGATAATTATTTTAAAATTTGAACCAATTACAGGATACCGTTCAATATCGATCCCAGGGACCGCACAGATTACTTTAGTAAGTGTGCAAAATTTCAGATCGATTGGTTGTGCGGTTTTACCTTGCAATTGAATTTATTGTGCGAGAATAGCGAGCGTCGCCACTGTGCTATATTTTTTTGTGTTTTAATGTGACATAAAATTTCAATTATGTATTTTTTACATGCTTCTTGTGTCACTTATAAATTGGGGATACTTTCTGTTTTTTTTATGTGTGTTTTTATTGTATTTTTGTCGGCAGTGACTAGAACAAACCGTTCAACCAATCGATCTGAAAATCTGAACACACTAATGTCATCTAGAAGCGGTCCCCTGTAATATTATCATTCTAATCTTTCGTTAATTTCAAGAGTTATTGACATTAAACGGACATTTTATGAGGGTTTGGAATATTTGTCAAATTTCTTGAAGGAATTGTCAGGATATTTCATTACTGGTTCTCTGACGCCTTTCGTTTCGGCTCATTCCAAGGTTTGTATCTTAGAAACATGCAATCGCAAATCAATTCACGTGGAAAACGAATTGGCTCGCTTATCAATGCGTTATAGACTACGCACTTGTTAATGTATATTCATATGATCTTCATATAATGATCTGTTTGTTCATTTTCTCTAAATGGCAATGCACAAAATTAATGTTTTTCCCCGAGTGCGGACATTATTTCGACACACATAAAAAAGAAAGTAAGACATTTTTGAAGGTTGAATCGATGTGTTGTATTTGCTGCAATTAGCCCTTATGTGAGGCAACATATTTAATCAAAATTCAGACAAGCGATGATAAAATTAAAAAATAGCAAATTTAAATATTTGTGTGTCAGAATTTCCACTGAATCTTGGAGTTTTCAGACTATTTATAGAATGTGTAAATAGAATGTGTATAGAATATGTATAATATAATATAATATATAGAATGTGTATAGAATATGTAATTGATGAAGCGATCAAGG
This sequence comes from Leuctra nigra, assembly GCA_934045905.1. Lineage (NCBI taxonomy): Eukaryota > Metazoa > Arthropoda > Insecta > Plecoptera > Leuctridae > Leuctra > Leuctra nigra. Next base: position 65,156,703 of record OW203761.1, on the reverse strand, counting down.
GAATGGAGAAGAAAATGGTTACAAGTCTTATATTATTAGATTATTAGATTTTACAAAAGCCTTTGACTCTATCAATCATGAACTCCTACTGGCTAAACTCACATATCTTGGAGTGGGAGAGATGACAATTAAATGGTTTGCAAGTTACCTCACCGGACGTCAACAACGGGTAAAATTATCAGCTAATAACGTATCAATGTCAAGGGAAAATAGAACAGGAGTACCACAGGGTTCAAGTATCGCTCCACTACTGTTCATAGTTTACACAACTGATATCGATGAGAGTGTGAAACACTGCAAAATACACAAATTTGCAGATGATACCCAGCTTCTATATACCTTTCGCCCTCAAGATCTAGCTGCAGCACAAGAGAAAATAAACGAAGATCTTCAGTCTATTGCTGCATGGAGTGAAAGTCAAGGACTCTCTTTAAACACTTCGAAGACCATATCAATGATTATAGGGAACAAATGTCAACGGATCAAAATACTTAATAGTGAATTTAAACTACATATAAATGGTTCTATTATTCCCACTTCAGAAAATGCAAGGAATTTAGGTTTGATAATGGACAGCCAAATGACTTACTCAGATCATATTCAGAAAGCAAATAGCAAAGCTTACGGCAAACTACGAACAATGCAAAGATTTAAACAAATTCTGACAAGATCAACAAAAAGAAAGCTTGTTGAGGCACTTATAATATCTAATTTGAATTACTGTGACATCGTTTACGGACCGTGTATTTCGAAGAAAGATGTAGGTCGTATTCAAAAAGTCCAGAATTCTTGTGCTAGGTTTGTATTCAATATTAAGAGAAGACACCATATAAGTCCCTACATTCAAAAACTTCATTGGCTAAAGATGGAAGCGAGAAGAAGCCTACATTTAACATGCGCAACGCACAAGATATTGAGAACGGGAGAGCCAAAGTATTTAAATGATAAGTTGAGAAAGCGTCGTGATATTCACCTACGAGACACGCGGTCCAAAGATAAGCTAGACTTTGGAACTCATCGAAGTAAAAAATTCAAGAACTGTTTTTCCTATTCAGCCTCAGTAGCATACAACACAACAACAACAGAAGAGCAGACCCTAAGTTTAAAAGCTTTCAAGACGCTCGTTAAGGATAAACTCGCTATCATTCAAGAAAGAGAATTCGTGAAGTAATGATATTGGAAGACGAGAATCAAGATTACATCCTGCTGAGAATGTTTTTTCAGTGGTTTTCCCTCAGCTAAAAAGCAAATGCTTGGATGTTCTTCCAATATTACCACTGATATTGAAGCACAATTTTAATGACTATTATGAATTAAGAAGAAGTAGGTAAATGGTGAAGATGTGAAGCAGCTGAAGAGAAGAGATGGATGTATGGAAGATCAACGACTCGATTGTTGAATACAGACCAATTATGTACCTATTTTATGTGCTCAATAAATTACATTATTATTATTATTATTATTAAAATAGGATATAATGTTGGTCTTAATTACCAATTCAACGTTTCTTTTTATTCTCGACCTATAGAAAATATTTTTTTAAATTGTAACCAATAGATATGGCGGAAACTTTGTAACGATTAAGAAAATTTTTGTCTTACTAACACAATTTCAAATTGATCTGATCAACCAATCAGAAGACATTAATTTCAATTTGACCCAATAAACGAATTTCGAAAAATGTAGGTCTGCAAACCTACATGGTTGATGCAACATGTTTGCAAAATATCAGCTCAATCGAATGCAATTACAGTGGGTGATACCTCAGTAACAAGCAAAAGAAACAGACGTCCGTGCCAAAAAAAATAAATAAAAATACTTGCTCAAATTTTCTGCTTTCGAAACCTAGCCCTTGATAACTGACGAAAAACAGAATATCAAATAACAAGATAATGATGTCGTGGACGTTTTCGGAACCATCGTGTAATAAATTGGCAGTGGTGACGGTTTGTTCCGATGAATGTGCTGGTGGCCCTGATAAGGGCCGCCAGAAGATGAAGGAAGTAACTCCTTCGAAACGTCGCTGGTGGCCCTTACCAGGGCCACCAGCACATTCATCGGAACAAACCGTCACCACTTCCAATTCAACAAGATAATGCTTCATTAAATCTGATTATGAATCACAATTGAAATGCTAACATAAGCAGGTGGGGATTGATCCCCCCACTCAAGCAGCTGACCCCATCCATTATAAATTATCAAGTTTAGCGTCCCAAAATGGGTTATAAATTGTTAAAATCAGAAGAATTGACTAAATATTATGTGAGAAACGTATAATTACAATTATTGCCATTGTCTTCAGGGAATCAGTACTATTAAATAGATAAAGTTAAGCGTCCCAAAATAGCTCAAATTTGCTAAAAATCATAAGAATTGACTGAAAAATTTAGAAACGTAATTAAATATTATTGGCCTTGCCAAATTTCAACTTGTAAGTACGGATAATTTTAATTAATCAATCAGACAATTCCACGGATATTTTGTGACATGTAGGTAATGATATTAAGGTTTCAATGGCTGCAAAAATTCAATGTGATCTGGACATTTTACCGATGAAAATGATTTTCTAATATTTTAACCAATTTTAACCAAATTTTGTTTTCAAACTATACGCCAATGCCGTCAATGATGCGCAACATACCCTTAAAATGTAACTGAAATACAAGATGCGAGTAACGATGTTAACTGCTCTCCAAGATACAAGAATACTTTCAACATAGGTAATATCAATTAACCAACAAATGCAATTATTACCAAAGTAATATCACATTATTGTGAATGCATTTTGAAGCTAAAATTTAGCTATTTTGATAATGCAGGTGCAAATTTCTGTATACAATTTCTTTTGCTCTGTAGATATATACCCATATTTCAAAAGAAAATGTGTCAGTCTAATTTGTGGATATTGTTTTGTGTCTGAATGTGATATACAATTCTAAACATTGCTATTTTACATGATTTTTGTGTCGTTTATGAATTGATGCATAACTGACAAGTCAGTTTGCAGACATTGTCAAGAATTTAATTTAATATAATATTATTATTCTAATAGAAAGGTTCATTCAACGATTACAATATGATTATGCAAATAGCTATAAAATTAAACCCTTGAAAATACTACATTCGAACATTTTGGAAATATCAGTGTAATTCATTCACGGTAAACCACGGCGAGGACAGTTCGAGCATTGAATCAATCGAGGATCTTCTGCAGGTAGCAGTTATTGACATCGTTATCTATTTTAGTTCACCTCACCCCACTCCACCAGAAAACAACTCGGCATGAACCACCCCAGTTAGTACCAAGTGCAAGCGAGACAAGACTACTAGTGAGTGAGATGCCCGACAACCTCTCGTCAATCTTTCTTCCCACTCGCACATCAACTATCGCGCTCTCTCACCCTACAGGGTACCTATTAAAATCGATTACGGTGAAAGGACATAGCCGCAAAACGGAGTACCATTTATTATTTGGGGGAGTGTACCTACTTCTTTTACACTAAAAAGCTGAACACTTTCACTCGAGGAGTAGTAACCTGTACCTAGTGATGGCACCATTAAAAATTTTCAGAGACCCTTGAAAATTTGAAATTTTCTTAAAAATGCTTAAATTCAATTATATTTTATTAAATACATTTATTTGTAATTATGTGCCTAGTTGGGATGCATACTGATCTCTTGTATGATGTGTGATGATGCGTGTTGTTGTCCGAGTGGTAAATGTGCAAAATGATCATTAATACAGCATTCAAATTTCCCGCCTATGTAGAAATTACAGTCTGGCCAAAACTACAATGAAGAAAAACTGAGATTTGGGCTTATATTTGGCTTTCATTTTGATTTTGATTTTACGCTTTTTTCAGATATATTATTAACAATTGTGTGCAATAAAGCAATAAAAAAAGTAAATAAATAATAATCTTCTTCTAAAAAAAGTAATTTGAAAAATTTTCAACGCATTGAAAATTTTCAAAAAAAATTTTTTTCAGAAAATTGCCATCACTACCTGTACCTAACTGAAATCTCTGGGCAACCAACTAGGTACCTACCTACACTATTTGATGTAAACAAATTTTGACATAGACTCGACATGAACTTTAAATGAACTCGCAGGAGCAATGTGTTACGACCGTGTTTCGAGTATGTCCCTTGTTTCTCCGATATTTTTTAGCAAGATTCAATATCAAAGCAGGTTTTAAATCGTCTATCTACTAATTTTAAAAGTGTATTTTGTGAAACTAAGCCTTGCTATTTTCCAATCAATTGAAGTTGTTGCCGTGCCAATGTGACAGTGAGTAGGTGTGTGGGGGAAACAAGACGGTCTCTCACAATTAGGGATGGGAATTTTCCGGAAAAATATTTTTTCGGAAATTTCCAGAAAAATTGCCGGAAAAATATGGAAATATTTCCAATTTTAGGAAAAATAACCCAAAACATTGCATTACCTACGTTATTCGAAAATTTTACACAGTGATCTAGATGAATTGAACGGCCATGTGAAATATCCGTCAGGACCAGGGCTTGAACCCAGGACCTCTCAGTTACCATCGTGTGTATCGGAATGTAACCGTCTTGGTAGCTCGGGTGGTGAAGTCCTCACCCGGCAAATGAGAGGCGGTTCGAGTTCCAGTCCAACGAGTATTTTATTTTTCACATCTAGCATCCTTCAATACATGCGAACAGAATTATTTCAGTAAAGTTGCCAATTGTATTACAACGGACTATGAAGAATACTAGATAGCACGTAGTTATGCAAATTATTACACTCTCAAAAAGCTATTCATTGTTATCCACACGTGAAAGCTGGCTATCTTCATTGATCAGATTGTACACACTTCTTATAGTTGGCAAAACAGAGTGTGTTTCATTATCAAAATTAAATTTTAATTACAACTACAATTAGAGTAAGAAATTTCAATTTTTCCACTTTTATGAAAAAATATGGGTAAGTCTGGGAAATTTCCATATTTTTCTTTCCGTCGGAAAAATTTCCATGGAACATCCCTACTCACGATACGTATTCAGAAATCATGAACATCAAGATAATGTTAACAGTCATAAAATTAGGAGTTTGTTGGTAGCAGAGCATGCACGGGAGAATTAGTACTTTCATTTTATTGGAATTCTGCTGTAAAAAAACAGAGAGTAATCCCAGGAAGCGTAAATTTGTTGAGGCAGCTGATATTGCATGCGGGGAGGGCATAATTAGTCAGAGTAGCTTTATGTTGATGATTCATGGAGGTCTTTATTGACTCCTGACCAATTAACTGCTGTACACGTTATCTGTGCTGACTCACATACCTTTAAGGTAAGTTTACAGCTCGGCAACAAGCGCTCGACGCTTTGACGCTAGCCAATCAGGTACGCCGGAGCGCCGACCTTGAAACATAAACCATGTTGATCTTTCAAGGTCGGCGCGTCGAGCTGTAAACGTACCTTTAGTTATTAGGACTGTGGGTACTTTAAGTTTTGACAGAGGTGAGTCAGGGTTGATCCATGTTTTTGTTGGAAATGGGGAAAGCTGGCAAATGTTGTCAATTGCCTGGTGACGCTTTGAAGTCCTTGCAACTTGCTTGTAGTGACAATCAACAGTGTATAAAAACATCAATTTACTTCAATTTAAGCTGTAATGTACAAGGAGAATTACAGGTACCAGGAGGAATTTGATGTGCATGCAAGGAGGGCATAATTAGTCCCAGTATTTTCATGTTCGATGGAGGTTGTTGACTCCTGACTTCAATGAACTGCTGTATATAAGTAATCTCTGATATTATGTACACTCGACAATTCATAAAACGGTACCTATTTTAACGAAACAGATTGGCTGCTGGTCAGGTTCCATGACAATCAATCCTTGTTATTATCAATTAAATCAGAGCTCGACTTCTAGAGGTAGATGACGAGTAAACTTCTAGACTTCATCAGATCATAGACATAATGATCAGATGATGCCATTACATTTTTTTCAGACAATCCATTTCTTTCAATACCGTTTTATAAATTGTCGAGTGTACATGACTCACTTGCCTTTAGTTGAGCGAGCGAAGCGAGCGTCTCCTTTTGGCTCTTTTGGCACGGACTTCTGTTTTGTTTTTTTTTTTGTATTTTGTATTTTTTTTTTGTCTGTTAATAGACGATACACAGGTCGCACCGTTTCACCTATCGATCTGAAATTTTGCACACATGTAAAACCAACCTTCTCTGTTTGCAGGCCCCAATTTTTTTTAAAATCCATTCATTGGTTAAAATTTAAATAAATATCTCCCGATAGGCTGAAAAATGAAAACGGTCTTCGATAATTCTGATCAAACTAATATTTTGGCTATACAGGTCAGAGTTTTTCTTTGATCGAGCTGAAATTTTGCACACATGTAAAGCCAGCCTTCTCTGTTTTAAGACCATAATTTTTTTGAAATCCATTCATTGGTTAAAATTTAAATAAATATCTCCTGATAGGCTGAAAAATGAAAACAGTCTTCGATAATTCAGATCAAACTCATATTTTGCATGATTATTAAGACCAACATTGTCTCTTATTTTACAAAATTTCATCCCAATCAGTTAAGAACGTATGAACTTATTAACATTTTTCATATCTGTCAGTAATGAAGTATCAAAATGAATGTTTTCCAGTGCCAGTTGAATTGCATCTGATTTGCTATATTTACCAGGATGCTTAGATGTTATTTTCAAGTTTCAATGAAAAGCATAATATTATGTTGTGTTGATTGAGTGATCATATTTCAATTCAATATGGATGTATATGTTTTCTGTGCTTGTGTACGCATTTCCGGTTCGAGAATTTGCACGTCCCCGTGCTCGCTCACCAACGCGTTACACTGAGCGTTTTCCTAGTTATTTATAGGACTGTGTGCACTTTTAGTTTTGACAGAAGTGAGTCATGGTACCTATCAGGATTGATAATGGTTTTTGACCACTGGCAAAAGCTGGCAAATGTTTTCAGTTGCCTGATGAGGATGGTTGAAATTGAAAACATTCGAAATATGGTTTTAATGTGTTTTTAATTTTAATACCTACCTACCAGGAATCCATGAGTTGGTGGGTTGGTGGTCTGGTACCGAATCTCTTATTTTTTAATACGATAGGTATTTTACAGTAATTAAAACCGTGTAATTCAAAATTGAGCTAAATAGCTTGACGGTAGATTTAAGATCTAGTGCAAGCACGAGTGATTTTGCCACTTATTGCCGGGTCTTTTTTGGATACGATTGGAGACACAATGGGTTGACGAAATGATTTGAAATTTTAATCATGATTAGATAAAAAAACAAACTTAGGGTTGTCACTTGATACATTTTTAATTTTTTGCTTTGCTAATTAGGTGTAGTAATAATTAGTTGAATTTTGTTGAAAAATAGTATATTTTCTTGTCTTTCGCTGGGTGCTGTAAATAAATAAATAAATAAATATCGTGACCCTGCTTCCAACTATTGTCGGGTCAGGGGGTGGGATGATCCCACCAATGTTCTAGGACACTTGTGATCTTAGAGCCAACTTGCCAAGTCCGACACTCCACACTTCTTCAATCTCTTCTTCCACTTCTTCAGGCTCCTCTCTTTCCACCAGTTCCCTCCACCTCTCTGTCTTCCCACCACTTCTCTGTTGTAATAACTCCCCAACACTCTCCTCTTTCTTCTGCGGCTGCCTCTATTCCGTTCATCCATTTAGTTCTAGGTCTTCCTGCCTTTCTTCTGCCACCCATGGCTGCACGCTCTGCCTCTCTATATGGTATCCTCTCTTCTCCCATCCTCTTCATATTATGTCCGTACCATCTTAGCCTCTCTTTTCCAGAGAGAGATGAAATTTAATTTAAAAAATGTGCCAAGTGATAACCCTAAGTTTGTAGGTAGGGTCCTTAAAGTGATTGGAATTTATTTTGTGAATTTCCACTCTGTACAATTCCAAAATAAGTCACTAAAATGCAGGTCAATGTAAATTACAATGCACTGTCCTTGGATTAAAAGGAATCAAATTCCAAACATTGCAAAGTTTCATGAAAATATTTTCGTGCCAAGCTTCTAGAATCCATTATTTCAATTTGTTAACAAAACAAATTTCATGAAAAATCCTTCACTAAAGGTGGATTTCTATGCTCCGTCACCATCCGACGAAAACGACCACGCTCAGTGTAACGCGTTGATGAGCGAGCACGGGAACGTGCAAATTCTCGAACCGGAAATGCGTACACAACGCACAGAAAACATATACAACCATATTGAATTGATTATGATTAGTGCTCGAAGTAGGAATTAAATAGTGGCGGTATGGTAACATAAGAATACCACGTGCGGGGGGGGGGGGGGGGGGGGGGGGGGGGTACGATATTGGATGAGGGTCCAGATTCCAGAATTACACTGACAATCATTGTCATGTCATTAGTTAGATTAGTCTTTTACTCTAGGAAAACGCTCTGAGTAACGCGTTGATGAGCGAGCACGGATACGCGGAACACCTCGAACCGAAATTCTGTCTATCGAAAATATCATTAAAAGCCAATAATTCTTGAATTTCGTCAGACTTGAATAAAAATCTCTATATATTCCTAAAATGTTATTATCAACCTTTATGATTGAACTGTTCCTTGATAATATTCAAAAATCACATGACCTCTTTATAAAAAATATACCTGGGACCACTCAAATCATATGATATTAGTGTGCAGTGTACACAATATCAGATCAATCTGTTGATTAGTATCATTTCGTTTGAAACTTTCTGCTCTAACTACCTTGCCTTGAACTGAAGATTCGAAGTCGCCGTGAATTTGACAGCCAACACGCAAAATGTCCCTAACATTACAAAAACTTTTGAAAATAACGACAGATTTGACTGAAAATTGGCAAAAATACCTTAAATGTTGGTACCAATGACCATGCAAAGTTTTTAGTTGGTCGGTCAATCGGTTCTAGTTTAAAATTCAAAAATCACAGGAAAAATGATTTCAAATTTGAACCAATGGGAGGATTTGGCTGAAATTTATTATGATTGGGTACAATGTTAGTTGCAATGACTTTGCTAAATTTCAAATTGATCGAACCAACCAATCGAAAGATAATTTTTTTTAAATTTGAACCAATCAGGGGATTTAAAAAAAATTAGGGTCTGCAACAATCAGAAATGTTACTTACATGTGTGCAAAATTTCAGCTCGATCGAAAAAAAACTCTGACCTGTATATCGTCAGTACCAGAAAAAAAAAAAAAAAAAAAAAAAAAAACAGAGGTCCGTGCCAAAAGAGCCAAAAGGAGACGCTCGCTTCGCTCGCTCAATTAAATAATGAATTTTACTTTGTCTTGTAGTGGATGTTCATAGTTCATAGTTATGCTTGAAATATGCAGTCAAAAGATAACCATGAAATACGAGTAAATTAGAATCTAAAATTACGTAAATTTGCAAGAATATCTGATTTTAAACATTCCGTTTTTTCTGAGAAGTAACAATATGAAATCAAATGTGTAAAGAAGTACTGGTATACCGTACCGTCCCATACCGGCCCACTTCGAGCACTGATTATGATATCAACGTAAAAGTAGGTATTTGCTTTTCATCGAAACTTTAAAATAGCATCTAAGCACCTGGTTCATAAAGCAAATCAGAATCAATTCAATTGGCACTGGAAAACATTCATTTCGATACTTCATTACTGACAGATATTAAAAATGTCAATAAGTTCATAAGTTCTTAACTGATTGGGATGAAATTTTGTAAAATAAGAGACAATATTGGTCTTAATGATTATGCAAAATATGAGTTTGATCAGAATTATCGAAGACCGTTTTCATTTTTCAGCCTATCAGGAGATATTTATTTAAATTTTAACCAATGAATGGATTTCCAAAAAAATCATGGTGTGCAAACAGAGAAGGTTGGTTTTACATGTGTGCAAAATTTCAGCTCGATCAAAGAAAAACTCTGACCTGTATAGCCAAAATATGATTTTGATCAGATTTATCGAAGACCAGTTTCATTTTTCAACCTACCATCAGGATATGTTTATTTAAATTTTAGCCAATTAATAAATTTCAAAAAAAATTGGGGTCTGCAAACAGAAAAGTTTGTCTCTACATGTGTGCAAAATTTCAGCTCGATCGAGGAAAAACTCTAGACATGTATAGCCAAAATATGAGTTTGATCAGATTTGTCGAAGACCATTTTCACTTTTCAACCTATCAGGAGATGTTTATTTAAATTTTAACCAATCGGTAGATTTCAAAAAAATTAGGGTCTGCAACGCCCAGAGAATGTCCAAACACATGTGCAAATTTTCAGCTCGATCGAAGAAAAACTCTGACCTGTATATCGTCAGTAACAAAAAAAAAAAAAAAAAAAACAGAGCTCCATGCCAAATGAGCCAAAAGGAGACGCTCGCTCAACAATGCACTGTCCTTGGATTAAAAGGAATCAAATTCCAAACATTGCAAAGTTTCATGAAAATATTTTCGTGCCAAGCTTCTAGAATCCGTTATTTCAATTTGTTAACAAAACAAATTTCATGAAAAATCCTTCACTAAAGGTGGATTTCTATGCTCCGTCACCATCCGACGAAAACGACCACGTGACCCGTCTCGACCAATCAGAGCCATCACCCAAAAAATTGGACGGCGACGGATTGGTCGAGACGGGTCACGTGGTCGTTTTCATGGGACGGTGACGGACGTTGACGGAGCATGGAAAGGCACCTTAACCCATGTAAACCATAACTGGTGCTAAAAAATGTAATACATTTTTAAAAATTTGGTTTATTTGATATAATTATTTGAAATCACTTGTATTTGATGTTATGAGATTGTAACAATGTGGGTGTGAAGTTGGTTGCAGTGCGCAGCGTGGATGGCGCATGGCAGCGTGGCGAAGTACAGACGTGCGTGGGAATCCGCGCGGGGTCGTACTTCATCTTCCTGCTCGACCACGGAACCACCAGGAACGCCCAAACAGCCAACATCAGAAAACTGCCAGCTGAGTTTTGCTCCGACTTTCACGCAAGCCGTTTCCGTTTGCACGGACTGAAAGTTCGTGTCAAAGATAAAGCTCAGCTTACGCGGGTGATTAAATCAAAATTGTGAGTGTTCGTATTTGATAGTAGTCATGAGAGGAATTTGGAAAATATGTATTTAGCTATAATTAAGTGATATTTTCTTGAATTCAAAACTTTTTTATGGATAATTTTGCAATTTAATAACACAAACAGTACTGTTTTAAATTAAATGTAGGAGAACTTCATTAGGGCAAGATTTCTTTGAGATTTCCCCCCACAAAATTCAATTTGGTAGGTAATTGATATTCCTTAAGTTCTCAAGTCATTATTTTGGTCACATCGACGAAAAGATGACAAAAATTGACCTGACCACTTGGGATTTTAAAGTAATATTCTTTTCTTTGTAAATATTGTCTACTAAAATGAAGTCAACACATATAGGTATTTTTGTTTGACCTTGAGGTCAACAATTTCCGAGATGCAAACTAAGAACTTAGGTACCAAATAATATCTTCATTTTGTATTTTTTAAACATTCCGCTAGGTACTAGGTAGCACTTTCATAGCTTGTAACTTTGGATCCAAGCATCGTATGAAGATGTTTCTTTAATATTTGAATCTGTTTTACTCGATCTATTTTACTATGTTTTGAACAATATTCCTTTAAAATACAACATTCAAAGAAATGCACATCAAAATTCAAAGTTCCAATACTCAAAAAGTCTATTTTTCCTTAGTAGTCTATGTACCTATTTTTAAGTTTTTAACAATACATAATCTTAATCTACCTACTGCAAGATTGTCAAGATATTGTGTACACATTTTATTACATCTTGTCTAGTGATGTTATATTCCCGGGAATTTATTTTTTCGGGAATATTCCCCAAACCGGGAATTTATTGGGAATTTACTACAGGGATGAGTAAACATTAAGAAAAAACATTATTAAAGCATGTTTATGTTTTGAGATGTCATAAGACAGGGGTTGGCAACCTGCGCTGCGGCTCCTTGGTGGGTTTTGAATTGCTCTTTATAATTTAAATAACGATCTGGAATCGAAATATTTGAAAATTCGAAAAAACGCCCTGCGGGGCAACATCAAGAGAGAGAGGGGGGGGGGGGGGGACTTCGTCAAAATAGCAGAATAAACTAGTACTTAAATTTATTATTTTTGGTGTATTATATTTGATTACCTGCTGCGGCTCGCAATATTATCTAATTGATAAATTTTTCGGAAATTGGCTCAGTCACCAAAAATGGTTACCGACCCCTGTCATAAGATAACAAGAAAATTAATGACAAAATAGAGAATACTAAGAGGTAATGACATACCACAAAATAAGAACATTATACATTTTAATTTATAATGAAAAAGTAAATTCCCGATTTGGGGAATATTCCCACGGGAATATTCCCGCTGGGCATCACTAATCTTGTCGTAAACTGACTTGACTGGCGCTGATAACCTCGCTGTTGAGCGCCATAAATCATATTATTTGAGTTGGCAACCCTGCTGAATATCATGTTCTTTCAGGATCTGGCCGAGCGAGACGTACGACATGGTCGCCGATCTTCTCCGCGCTGCCAGCGCTTGCTTCATGGACACAAATTCCTCCAGACTCCATCGAGCAGGAAATACATTCTTCGGGGAACTCACTCTGGAAGTCCACGGAGATAGAATCAATCTCAACAACGAGATCGTCCGGCAGAAGTTCGCAGTTCTAGACGCAGACAAACGGAATGAAGGTAAAACATCTCTTCTGGTACACACAAGTTGAAGTCTAGCCAACAAGTGTACATGAAAAACCTCACTTTCCATCAGAATAAAGCAGTACAGTGGAACCTCTTTAGTACGTTTCTCCTTAGTATGTTTTTTTAAAAAGGTCCATTCAACATAAGAACACATGTTAAATTGTTTCTTTAGTAAATTTTTTTTCTTCAGTCCCTTGGAAAACGTAGCTCAATAAAATATCCACGAACGAGTAGATGCCTACATTTAAACATGTTAGAATAAAATATTGAAACTGATGCATGATTGTGGTTTTTACTTTTTTTAAAGAAATTTGTGGGAGGGAAGCTTTCACACTTTTGAAAATATCAGCATGTCTTCTTCTGTTTGGTCGCAAAAAAGAAAATAGGTAGGAAATTGGTTAATTTTGACCACCATTTCTAGCCATTGCACAACATCAAATATGTTCCACTGTGTCTTTTTTGAGTTTGAATGATTTCTCACAAATACTGAAATTCAGAGATTGCTCCTTAGTGCGGAGGATTTGCATAAAAACATTTCAAATAGTGAGACTCTATTGCTCTTTTGCACACTTGTAGCTAACATATAAACAATTAAAAAACCGCTCAGACCCAAGCTGGCAAATCACCCCCCTCCCTGCTATGACGTTTTCAAAATGGCGGCTAAATTAAATCATATCTCCTGAACGAAGTCTCGTAGAGTAATGCGGTTGACGGCAAACGATTCAGGACCTTTTATTTAGTTCATAAAAAAATTGCATTACTGAGCGATTTTAGTAGAAAAATGGCGGAATTGAAAAAACTGATTTTTTCATATTTTTCTAATTAATGTTTACATACCAAACCAAACATCAAGAAATATTTTTTTTATTTAATATAGCGATATCTTGGTTAAATCCCAGAAGTTTATTTGTTATGCTGTCTTTATTACCAAAATGGTGGCCGATATAAAAAAAATCTCAAACAAAATATTTATTTCTTCCGGAACCAAAAGATGTAGAGCATTTCCGTTTTCGGAAATTAATAGAAAATCATTATCTTATTATAAAAAGTAATTTTTGGAAGAGATATTTTAAAAATGGCGTTGAACGAAATTATCGTTTTTTCGGGTTTTCAATTATTTTAACTAGGACAACGTGCAAGGAGAGCAAAACAAACTATCGGAAATTGTTATTCATAGTTTACTGGATGATACCAAAAAGTTTGGTTGATCTGAAATTCCTAGTTTAAAAATGGCGGCCAATTGAAGTTGAGGACACGTTTCACATCATCTCTTTAAAAGTATTGCACTTAGAACAGTGCGGTTGACGCCATTCGATTCTGGATCAAAAAGTTAGTTTGGATTAAAATTTAGTAGTTTGCGTCTGCATTTTCAGTTTGTATCTGCTTTTTGGTAGTAAATTGCATGTTATTTAGCGTATAAACATTCAAGGTTTCAAGAGGTTTATGTCTTTCTAGACTAGCGATATGAGCACGGTCTTCTAAAATTTACAGATATTTGTAAATAAATGCGAATTTCTAGAAGACCGTTTTTCCATAGCAGCAGATTTAGACGTGAGATATTTCACTTTTCATGAGCAAATAAGTCGAAAGCGTGCAGTAATCCACTCATCGCTCAATAAAACATCCACGAACATTTCTATCTAACAAACAATGGCAACTGATGCATAACATATCGGGGTCTCAAATAAATCCATCAGTGGAAAATGAGCTTAATAACCGTTAAGAAGTGTGAATGTCGTGTTCCTTATGATCGCAATGTTTAATTTCAGAAAACTAATAACTAGAAGAACACCAAGAAACACCATACGAATCATCTGAACTTTTTATACTATGATACGAATAGAGATCATCAACATATTTTTTCAAATTATGTATGTGATGTAGTAGGTTCTTAACTAAATATGTAAAAAATATGCCAAATAACATGCAATAATACAGTCAAACAGGGATGAAAAAAACAAAAAACATACCAATTTTATTTTAAACTAAATTTTTGATCCAGAATCGAATGGCGCCAACCGCACTGTTCTAAGTGCAATACTTTTTAAGATATGATGTGAAACGTGTCCTCAACTTCAATTGGCCGCCATTTTTAAAATAGGAATTTCAGATCAACCAAACTTTTTGATATCATCCAGTAAACTATAAATAACAATTTCCGATAGTTCGTTTTTCTCTCTTTGCGCGTTGTCCTAGTTAAAATAATTGAAAACCCGAAAAAACGATAATTTCGTTCGACGCCATTTTTAAAATATTTCTTCCAAAAATTACTTTTCATAATAAGATAATGATTTTCTAATGATACATCTTTTGGTTACGGAGGAAATAAATATTTTGTTTGAGATTTTTTTTATATCGGCCACCATTTTGGAAATAAAGACAGCATAACAAATAAACTTCATGGATTACACCAAGATATCACTACATAATAATAAAAAAAAAAAATCTTGAAGTTGGTTTGGTATGTAAATTTTAATCAGAAAAATATGTAAAAATCAGTTTTTTCAATGCCGCCATTTTGCTACTAATATCGCTTAGTAATGCAATTTTTTAATGAACTAAATGAAAGGTCCTGAATCGTTTGCCGTCAACCGCATCACTCTACGAGCCTTCGTTCAGGAGGGATGATTTAATTTAGCCGCCATTTTGAAAACGTCATAGCAGGGAGGGGGGTGATTTGCCAGCTTGGGTCTGAGCGGTTTTTTAATTGTTTATATGTTAGCTACAAGTGTGCAAAAGGGCAATAGAGTTTCACTATTTGAAATGTTTTGCCATTATATAGAGCTAATCCACCTCACTACCTCGACATGAAGTTGTTTTGGTTTTGATTTCAGAGCGAAGACTTCTGACGGATCCGTTGGGCTGGGCTCTGGGCAGCACGCTGTCGGAACAGGTTTCCAACGTTATGTTAAAGCAAATGCAAGAGTTCGAGAGCAAGATGCCGGTGTTCAAGTCTTCGGAGGACGGAGAGGTCGACGTCCTGTGTGGCAGGGGCATGACGCGCCCGAGCAGGGCACCTTCAGCACCCACACCTTCTTCATCTTCTACAGCCTCAACTTCTTCATCTTCTACGTTATCTGAAGCAGAAACCATCAAGTTCCACCCGGCGGGTATCGACATCTCGCGGAAAGTTGCACCGATGGAGTCCAAACCGAGTCGCCGTACTCAGCTGCTTCAGCAGAAACTCAATCTGAGTCCGCTGCAGTCGGGAGATAATCTCGCTGATCGACCAGCGGTCCGCGTTGCATCATCACCAGGTTTATCATCACCTGGAGAAGATTTGAACACCACTCCGCCGAGATCCAAGCGGACTCAAATGCTTTTCGAAAAGCTCCGAGTTACTTCCCCGCCTCAAGACATTGACTGGAGAGCAAGCGGAGACGCTACTGCTAGCGGTCCGCTCACCACTACACCCGGCAGCATGCCCACCGCTTCAGCCGGCGAACTGCTTAACGCTGCACCGAGCAGCAATGCCGAAACTAATTCCAGCCCAGCTCAGTCGGCTGAAGACTTCAGATTCCAGACGTGAGTATTCCTACTTAACTTTGTAGTTCCTAGGCTTCACAGTAACATCGATTGGAACCGTTTCCAACTTTCACAACAAACTTTATTAGTATTGTATTTAAATTTAAAATAACTAGACTTCGTCAGGTAATTTAAATATCTTAGAAGAGATTAAATGTTTTGTGATTGAAAACAGTTGAAAACTTTTTGTTTTCATATTTTTCTAAAAAAAGTCATTGACCTGATAAAGTTGAAGTGAATACTTAGTACTTACTAGACGATATACCTATCGTACTTTTAAGGTATATGTAGGTTAATTACAAATTGATTATTTTACATTATCCAAACTTACGAATGGAATTTAATAGAGGTGTGCGAAAGTGATTTTTGAAGTCGAAGTTGAAGTCGAATAGTTCCCTCATAAAAAGTCGAATATCGAAGTCGAATATCGAATAGTAGTTTTTGTCGAAATAGTAATCGAATAGTATAATACTTTTATATAAGCACCCTACTATATAAAAAAAATGCAACTAGAACCTAAATAAACCTGATCTGAACAATGATTTTAAGTTAAAGGAAGGTTCAATAAACAACGTACATAATTTAAATATTCTCAAATAATTCATATTATTATTAGAGGTCGGATTCGGGTAATGTTTTGTACCCGGGTACCCGCTTTAATTACCCGGGTAATAAATAACTAAAAAAAAAAAAAAAAAAAATATAAAAAAAAAAAAATTTTTTTGGAAAATGTTTTGAAATTTGTTGCATTGAGCCCGCCGCCCTATCCGTGTCCTTGGGGAGAGATACACAACGTCCATACAATGGAAGGTTGAACACAATGCATCCCCTTCATCAATAATCCATCCTCAACTCACCAGCATTCTCATGAAATTAAATTACTAACAATGAATTTACAAACCAATTATTGGTTGGGATTGTTGAGATTTGGGAAATATGAATAAATATTAAATTCAGTTTATAGTATAACTATAAACAATGCAGCTGGTGATTAAGTGGCAGCATTTGCAAATAATGCAAACAAACCTAATAACTAAAAAAAAACAAAAAAAACAAAAAAAAATTTGATTTACGAGTACCCGCCATTGTACCCGGGTAATGGCGTACCCGGTTTGTACCCGGGTACCCTAACTGACCTCTAATTATTATTCATTAATTAGTCATTATTTTATTTGTCTTTTCCAGCCTTATGATTCATACACATATCACATAGTAGGCTGATAGGAAGCCACTTATTTGATTATCACTCAATTTCAACAAAATACTAGAAATGGACATCTACACAACTGTAAGGTCGCAGATCCTTGGTTATCTTGAAATGGCACTTGTAATTGCATCCCTCTTTGACTTAGAAATGAGAGCCCAATTTTCTAATGACGTCTGCCTGGATCCTGCTGCTGCGGCCGCAGGACGATCTTTTTTAGTCTTCAGTTCAAGTTCCAAGTACTTTTTGTATCGTACAGGATGTTTGCTTTGAAGGTGATTTTTCAAAGTACTTGTGCCTGAAACTGACGTAAAATAAACCATTAAAAAATGTTTATTTCACGAAACAATAGTATCTATTCCTTAGTTAATATAATAACCATAACTAAATTAGACTGGTTAAACTTACTTGACGGGGTTTTCAATTACTTCCCGCATTGATGGCATGTGCCAAACCCGTCGCTGGCTTTGAAAAAGGTCAAAATATTGGCACATTTTCGACGCGGCGTCTCCACAATAGGCCGCCATGATACCACTGTCTCGTGACGGCTGTGACGGCCCACTATCTTGATGAGGATTTGTATTATTATCATCTTCATTGTCACTTACATCCATCGGAGAAAAATTAAAATCAGATCAAACGTATTGACGTATTGAATTTTGTAACCACAAACAACACAAAGACAAAAAATGGCGCTGTAAAAACACGTAAAGTGAGTGACACAAAACCAGCCAGTGTCACTTTTGGCAACGATGGCTGTGATTGGTCGTGGGTCGAAGGCAGTGATTGGCTGCCGTCTTCCGCGTCCACGTTGATAAAATGTCTTCGACTTTTTCGAATATTCGTTTATCAGAAAATCACTATTCGACTTCGAACTTGAAGTATTCGACTTCGACCGAATACTTCGTCTAAGTCGAATATTCGCACACCCCTAGAATCAGGGTTGGGTCAGTAGTATATTCCGCGTAGAAAATGGGTATTCTACGCGTATATTCTACCGTAGAATATGTAATGTAGAATATTGATGTAGATGACATATTCTACACGTAGAATATTATTTTTAAGAAAAACATTGATTTGGATTATAATGATCATTCTATTGATTTGTTTTCAATATAACAGCATTTTACTTTACTATGAGTACCTAGTACATAACAACTCTACCAAATTGTTGATACGAGAGGACCAACTACAATTTCTTTCTTCTAAATTTAATATTAACATAAAAACGCAAAGTGATACTCAATCATCTCATTCGGACTTTGGTAGTTGCTTGCTGTAATGCTGGATGCTGTAATCTAGATTCAATTATCCAAACATGAAGAATATGCAGTATGCACACAAGTAGAAATTACATTCGATTCTACATGGTTTTCTTCAATTAGAAATTATTTTGAAATGTTTTTTTAATTTCAATTTTTTACAATCTTGCTAATGGCTTTTCCTGCAATACTATATTCAAATCATCGTGTGTTCCCTATTGTAGATATAGGGGAAGTGTGCTATGAATGGGCTTATTAAAATTACGAGGTAGGATTGCTCTCTAATTTGCCTAAATTAAGGTTGTGACCGTCTCATACAAGATAGAATATGAGTAGAATAAATAGAAAAGATTTGAACTCGACCACTCTAAAGATAAGTTGAAAATAGGGCAACTAATAAGGTAAAATAATATATTTTGGTTTATGCTAACTTTTCCAAATTTTACCACTGTCAATCCACTGGCACTTAAAAAAAATATTCTACAATAATATTCTACATATTCTACATATTCTACGTGTTACTCTACGTGTATGTAGAAAATTAATATTCTACGCGTAATGAATGACCCAACCCTGCCTAGAATTTAATCATGAATTAATACACCTATACAGGGATAGATAACTTCGCGTTTCATTTGAACTATCCGGTTCACCTTAGCCTTCTAAACATTTCTACTTTCGTTTTCACGCAGTTTTCATGCATGCAGTAAAAGTAATATAAACCACAGCCTTCTGAAAGTCACTTCATTGAAACAGCTGATACAAAAATGTTTTGACATATTTTATGTGCTTTTGTCATATATATTGTAATTTCTTTAATTGTTTCTTCATCCGTAAAATAACTGACAATACTGTGAATACTCCCACGCCAAAGAAGAAGAATCAGTGTTTATTTAATTGCCCATGAAGCAGAGAGTAAATATGTAAATTAGCAAGACATCAGAATGAAACTATTCAATTTTTCCGTCCATATTTAAGAATCTGAAAACCCGCCTTCGTGTTGACATGTTCTTCTCTGTACATAAGCTGTTTATTAAGGTTTGTCTGGTTTAATTAAGTCGATATTGTATTATCGCTCCTATATACATCATGTTTTGGTAATATATTGGTGTAGGCATTGTGTCAGCTTGACAAGAAAACTTATACTATTTGGCTTTTAGTGGTCGGCCATGTTTAATATCTCTGAATTTTATTTGAAAACAGGACACGGATTGGGACTATCGTTTAGCATGTAATTGATACGGCGTTATCTATCCCTGTATAGGTGTATTAATTCATGATTTAATGAATGGATTGGACTGCTTTCAATGTGGTATGTAGTCAGTTATTGCCAACTACTCGGAACATTTACAGTTAAGGTACAGTGTTTTTCTCCGGTGGTTAAAATCAGAGTATCTTTCTTTTCAGTCTGTACGACTACATGACGAAGATGATTCGTGAATAATCATTTGTACTGTTGAATACGGGTGAAGATAACGCAGAGACAATGTTTTATTTTTATACTAATGTGCTTTTTACTGAAACCTCGTGCTTCTCGTAATAAATGAAGATTCGGTCTGTTCGGTATGAATTAATCTACAGTGGAACCTCTTTAGTACGTTTTCAAGGGACTGAAGAAAAAATATGTACTGAAGTGAAAAACGTACTAAAGAAACAATTTAACGTGTGTTCTTATGGGGAATGGACCTTTTTAAAAAAAAACATACTAAGGAGAAACGTACTTAAGAGGTTCCACTGTATACCGAACCCATAATTTAAGAAGAATCTCATGATAAAAGAGGAAAACAATATGTACAGTAGAACCTCCTTTAAACATCATCCTTTAGCACGATATTTCCTTTGAAACTACAATTCTGTGAAGTCCCAACTATGTTAAAGTAATTCGTTTTTGAGTCGCCCAATAGTACGACAAATTTGATAATACCTCATGTCCGCTGAGTGAAATATATCCATTAGGGGCAAGGGGGGTGGTAGAAGGGGATGATTTAAGAGGGCTGAGTAGTGAGCGTGGACTTGAAGAGTTTTTTAATCGATTTTTATCAATATCATTTACATATGTACGTAATTGTTAACAAAATAGGGATTTGTACGCGTATTCAGAACAGTTCAATGAAAATAATTTCATAGTTTAGAATAAGTTATTAGTTTTATTTTGTCCTACAGATGTTTAGTGCCAGAAAATTAGTAAAATTATGGCGCTAAACATCTGTTGGACAAAATAAAACTAATAACTTATTCCAAACTATGAAATTATTTTCATTGAATTGTTCTGAATACGCGTACAAAGCCCTATTTTGTTAAATTAGTAAAAGACATTGATAAAAATCGATTAAAAAACTCTTCAAGGTCAAACTCACTACCCAGCCGTCTTAACTCATAATCACCCGAGTTAGCTGAGTCTTGTCTTTGACACGAACTTTGAGTCCGTGCAAACTGAAACGGCTTGCGTGAAAGTCGGGACAAAACTCAGCTGGCAGTTTCCGGATGTTGGCCGTTTGTGTGTTCCTGGTGGTTCCGTGGTTGAGCAGGAAGATGAAGTACGACCCTGCGCGGATTCCCACGCTCGTCTGTACTTCTTCACGCTGCCACGCGCCTTCCACGCTGCGCACTGCAACCAACTTCACACCCACATTGTTACAATCTCATAACGCCAAATACAAGTGATTTCAAATAGTAGATCAACCAACTTTTTATAAATATTGCATTCGCACTACAGTAAACCCTCGTTAATTCGAACTCAAAGGGACCCAAAAAATTGCAATTCAAATTAAAAAAATTCGAATTAAAATAATTTTTTTTTTTTTTTTTTTTTTAAAGGATGAGGGGATTGGGGAAAAGGAAGCCAAGGTGCATATTATTGAATCTACTTCTTTTAGAAGCGCCACCTTCTCACTTAATTTCAGTTCGTGGTATTTCTTCGGAGCCATCGTCAAAACTTGTTTACGAAACTTTGACACAGCCACACTTGTTTGTTTAGGCTAGCTAGTCTAGCTCGAGGCGTGAGGGGTGAAATGCCGCCAGTCGCCACGTCGTCAGTAAGTCTAGAGGCGGACGCACCCGATCGAACACACGAGGATAGCCGAGGCGGACGCACCCGATCTAAAACACGAGGATAGCCGAGCCACGCCGTGCTTGTGCGCGAGCCTTGCTCTGAGCAGTCCGCTGCGGCGCACCCCCCTATTCTGCCTGCGGCGCATGGCGCTGGCTCCAAGTTATTGCGCGTAATATATCACGCGTTATGAATTTTATACAAACCCACACTTTTGAAGGAAAATTCGAATTAAAGCAATTTTATCCAAGTAAATACATGGGCTGGGACTTTAATTCAATTCGAATTTCGAAATAACCTAAAATTCGAATTATCAAAATGAAATAACATAGAAAACCCTATTCTGGCCACTGGGACCACCCAGATAGTTCGAATTAACCTCAAATTCGAATTATCCGAGTTCGAAATAACGAGGGTTTACTGTAGTAACATGGGTAGTGTGGAGTTTATTATGAAATTTGTTTTGTGAACATTTTCATGAATATTTAAATTTCCTTGTCTCCCTACAACATCGTATTCAGGAGGTTCTACAGTAATTGTGTTTTAACATTATACCTACGTATAGTATTTTAATATTGAGACTGGAATATACATTAAAAATGTGGTTAAGTGTTCTGTAGTTGAACTCAGCCGGCAGTTCCTGATCTCCCTTCAACATCGTAATCAAAAGGTTCTACAGTAATTGTGTTTGAACTTTATATGTGGTATTTTAATATTGAGACTGGAATTTACAATAATTAAGGAAAAGTGTTCTGTACTGTAATTGTGTTGTAACTTAATAATACATTGTATTTTAATGTTGAGACTGGAATGTACTACAGTAAATAAGGTAAAGTGCTCTGTAGTGCAGTTACATCTCGAGATTTAGTTATTTCACAAACTTTGTATGGAACTTAATGAATACTGTAAAAGAAAAGTGTGGTGCTAATCTATGGCTTTCTGTAAGAATCATTATACAAATGCCATGAAATCAAGTGGTTCTGCCTTTTATGCCAAAAACTCTTTCCTTCTCTTCCTATCCCGGTTTCAAGATGTGAACTAAATAATGTGGAATAATTAGAAACTTTGAAATTCTTAATTCTAGAAGTGAATGAACATACTAATAGGTACATAATTATAAAGATAAGTGCACGGTGTAACTAGAACATTTCAACAATATATTAGAAGTGAAGGACAGTGAATTGTCAACTCTGTTGCAATCATTGGTAGATTTCCAAATTGCAGTCATTAACTTTCAGTTACAACTAACCCAATTTTAAGATCCAGTAGGCCAAAAATGCCACTACTTTGATGCTTACAGTAAAAGTGGGTTTGCTCCTACCTTTATATGAGAGTGTGCGCGCTGTACAACTTGGCTGGCGTGGAGCGACCGCTCCACTAGATTTATAAAAGCACGTGAAAGAAGGATTGAGAAATTTTTAAAAAATTATGGCAATTTTTGGACTTTTGTCATGAAAAATTTTATTGCATGAGCGTGAGACTTTCCTCTGGCCAACAGAACACTCGCTCCACAATGACGTTCAGAATGTGCAGCAAATGCATTCTTCCAATAATATTCAATGGATATTCTTTTGAATGCACTTGTTTATTCTGTTTGTGCAGTCAACAGAGTCTGCCCCCAAGTCCTAGCGGATCTGTTCCTGAAATGCTGACCATGGATCATATCATCGTTCATGCTCGGACTGGCCGGCCAGAGCCTATTCAAAGTTGCCGTGAAGCTACTTTCCCAGAGGCTATCCATAAGGTAGGTTTCTCCAGTTAACACTGCTGACATTGTTACATAATGATTTTTTTTTCTTGTTTCGTTATCATGCAGAACTTATGTGTGTTTTGTGTCAGGTTGTTGAGAAGCAGCGAGGCCCCAGCCGCTTGCAGCGGTACGCATGGCCGGCCATCTTGCGCGGAGAGAATGTGCTGATGGTTGAGCCGCCCGATGACTCGATCCTCACCGCTGCATTCCTCGTGCCGCTGCTCGGCCTTCTCATGGACAAACCCTCATACGCTCAAGTAAGTCACGCGGAGGAATCACTCGGTTACTTCGTATAGACATTGGCAACAGTATAAGACGAAGTGGTTGGGGATCATTAAACGCTCGGGTAGCTGAAAAGAAAGCGACGAGCTTAGCTCTCATCCAATTAATAATACCCAACCTAGATAATGGAAATACCGCAAATCAGAAAAATCAGAGAGTGCAATCGATTGAGATCAAGTTTACCAGCCAGGAAGTAGCTATATGAATATTACTGTTTTCCGTCCAAAGGTTTAATTCTGTTGTTTATTAAATAGTTTGGAATGTAAACGACACTTCCTGGACGCTCCAAAGTGATCCCTTATTAAATGTTTCATTAATTTTAGAAGATTTCAGTTACAATAATGTGTACAACTAAACAAGTGCAAAATGAATGTGGGATTTGAACTGGATGCGGACTGACTTGCTGTCTGAAAGTCTCTAAACGTATGATTAACTTGCAGCTGCCGCCGGGCTCCGGGCCGATTGCACTGATCATCGTGGCAGAGGCTCAATACGGGGAGAAGATTCTGCAGGAGTGCAATCGCTTTAAGGATCCAAGGAATCCAGTCCGGGTTCTGCTGACCCACGGGGGAGGAGCCGAGACAGAGAAGAAGGTAAGTACTACTTTAACTTGTTACGCTCACTTCTTTACATGTTTTTTATTTTTTTATTTTTTAATGATTTTACGTATGTACCTGATTTTTTTATTATATTGAATCGGGTGTGCAATTACATAGGTGACAACATTTCTCGTCACCATGACGAGGAAAGTTATTGCTCACTCCTATGTAATCGCACCCCAGGACCGGCCACCCGACATCACTGAAGTGAAGGCCCAAGATTGACAAGTGGAATTCCACCCGCCAACATTGCGTTTGAAACTGGCGACCCATATTTTTTATTATCATCGATATATCATTCATTAAATTGATTCCTTATTGCAATACATTCATACTACCTAGTATTTGTGTTGTATCCATTATTGATTTAATTATTCTAAATAATTTTGGTCTTTTGATTTACAAACAAGTTT
Organism: Leuctra nigra; assembly: GCA_934045905.1. NCBI lineage: Eukaryota > Metazoa > Arthropoda > Insecta > Plecoptera > Leuctridae > Leuctra > Leuctra nigra. The sequence continues at coordinate 65,131,873 of OW203761.1, read as the reverse complement.
TTTTTCTTGTTTATTATTATTTTTATTTGTGATTTTGTATTTTTTTTAAATGTTGAGTTTTTTATGTGACTAAAGCCCCATTTACACGGTGCAATTTCTTGAACAACTTCTGTGTCACATTAGTTCTGCACATGTGCAGATTCCCTTTATCATCTCAAAAGTGATACTGCGCACGAGCAGAACCTCTGTGGCACAGAAGTTGTTCAAGAAATTGCACCGTGTAAATGGGGCTTAATTCTTGTCCCTGAATGTTCCAGACTGCGCTTGCCAATGGCTGTGACATCCTGATCACCACGCCGCTGTGTCTAGTCCGGCTGCTGGACATCTCCACGACTCTAATCCCTCTCAACCGGCTGTGTCATCTCGTGCTGGACCACGCTCACATCCTGCTCGGCAAGTTCCAGCGCGAAGTCAACGGCATCCTGAATCTCTGCAAGGAAGCCAAGCGGAGACAGAGCATGAAGCGGGAGACCAAGCCGCTGCAAGTGATCAGCGGCTCGGAGGAGTGGAGTCTCATGCTTTACACCTTGGTCCACGACATAACTCCGTATCCGCTCGTTCTCATAGACAGCTTCACCGAGGCGGCCATTTACGCAAATGTCCATCCCAGGCTGGACATTCTAGCCATCGCAGCCAAACCAGACAGGATATTACGTAGGCAACTCTCTATACATTGTGTTTTCCTATGAAACTACCGTATTTACTCGCATATAAGCCGCACCTTAATATAAGCCGCACCCCAGTTTTTGGGAGTCTGTTTTTGAAAAACACTTTGTATGCGAAAATAAGCCACAGGATGTAATAAAAATAGTCATTTGCCAGCACCAGGCTATACTTGTATCTATTACAGTAGAGCCTCGAATAATCATATATAATGTATTTTTTATTTAGTCTAAAAACAGTAGGTAGCTAACTGAAAACAAAGTAACTGTCGAAAACACTTGTACATTATGCTAATGCTATATTTACCTATGTACATTTATTCCATAACATTTCAATATGCTAATGCTATGCTTATGTCTGGCAGCAATTCCATAACATTTCAATATGCTAATGCTATGCTTATGTCTGGCAGCAATTCCATAACATTTCAATATGCTAATTTGCTATGTTTATGTAAATGTTTTACTTCACAAAGTAACAAAACAACAACTGTGCCCTTGACAGAGAGGGTGGGAACTGCCGACCATCTGCTGACTGAGCCTCTGTGGAATGTGGTCTGGTGGGGTGGGGGAAAGAAGTTTCTCTGAAACTGAACGAGGGGATGCAAAAACCCCAAAGCCAGGCAGGCAGATGCATGCTTTCTTGGAATAACCACTTTGTACAAAATGATCGTTTGCGCGTGCGGAAGAAATACTTGTTTTGTCTAGGGATGTTAGTGGGAAAATTAATCATATAAAAGAATAATATTTACTCAGGGGTCAGAGCTGAGCAGTGACGAAGTAGGACAGAGAAAGTGACGCGCATTTAAATGGGAAACATCGTCTTTGCGCGCGATTATAAGCCGCATTAGGATTTCAAAGTAGTAAATAATTAAATATATCCGCGGCTTTAAATACGGTAAAACCTAAATGAGCAATAGAAACATTGACTGAGGGCCTGAGAGCTATCGTTATATATGCAACTAGTGGCTTTTCGGTACACGCTCTATGATGTTTTTGTGATGTTGGCCCCCAAAAGGGCCGTTTGTCACTACGTTTCGGCAGTCGTAGCGCTGCCATCTTCAGAAGATGCCATCTTCTGCCATCTTCGGAAACGTAGTGACAAACGGCCCTTTTGGGGGCCAACATCACAAAAACATCAAAGAGCAAGTACCGAAATGCCACTAGTTGCATAGACACATTTGTTTCACTTTATAGTAGTTTCTTTTCGTCAAGGTTGATCTGCACATACTAAACCGTCATCTTTCAGAAAGCAGAATCCAGTGGAACCTCATTAGTAGTACGTTTTTCAAGGGACCAGGGGGAAAAATGTATTACCGCGAAAAACGCAATATTGAAACTTGATATAAAAGTGCTCAGATTTCGAAAATATCACTTGTCTAAAATAATAAAATTTATTTGAACTCCCTATCATCCTAGCACCTGCCTAATCCTTGGATTCTGATGGAAAATACTGCAAAATATTTGTTTGCTTGGCAGCTGATGTATGCACAGAGTACAAAGTATCACTTTTTCTTTCCGACACCATCCCGAAAAGTTTCACTGACTGCAGTCGTCTGAACTTCTGAAGAAACCTGCACGCAACATGGGCATGAGTCTCTCTGTCTTGTGACACTGGCTGTTTAGCTAGCTGTGCTGTGCCCCTGGGCTTTGGTTGTGTGGGGTGAGTGGCTGGGGGGGAGGGGGTCGCGTCGCTGGAAGAGAGCTAGGAATGCCGCTACTGCACAATGTAAAAACATTAGCTCTTGCCGCGATATTTTTTTAAATAAATGGCAACGAAAATACCTACTAATCTATAATCTTAGTTATTTACTTCAATGATCTAAATTTAAATTTATGAACCCATTAACGAGAAAAACGTACAATTGAGAAACGTACTAATGAAATAATTTTACATTAGTTCTTATGGAAGAATGCCAGGACCATGAAAATGAAGCGTATTAACGCGAAAAACGCAATATGAAGAAGCGTATTACTATTATAGAGGTTCCACTGTATCTCTTTCGATATCACGAGAAGGACATTTGTGGGCTAGAGACTTGCAAAGAACAAATACATTCACAGTAAAAACAAGAGATAATAATCTTAGAAGTGATCAATAAATGTTCCGAATTTAAGAATTTGACAACTAAAACTGCCATGTTTCGCTGACTTAAATTTCCTAAGCAGATAATTTTCCATTCTGGTGGCAATTCATGTTTTTAAACAGTTGATATGGTGAAAAGGGGTCGCTCAACATTAGTCTTGCAATAACGTAGATGCATTTCTCTGAAAGTGTAATGTGTCTAGAGTGGCTAGATTGTGAAAAAATATAGTAGAATATATTTCCTGTAATTCAGATGTAGATAATTTTTTCGACTTGGATAGAAGAGTTTTAAGGGCTGCAAAAGTTTCTCGACATATATTAACTATGCAATATTCCCCAACAGACTCTATGTATGGTTGATGAGCTGACATTGAGTGTGTTTGTGCAGGAATCTTGTCTGGTCAAGGAGCGAACAAGGTGAAGACGGTGGTGGCTTGTTCCGACAAGGTCGATGCAATCAACATAAAGCGGTTCGTCGACCATCACGAGTTCAAAGCTCTGCTAGCGCACGAGGGACTAAGTCGAGCGCAACTCGATGGTGAGAATACTTCCACTTGACACTTGTAGAAGAGAATAATAATTAATAATCATTAGTAATAAGAAATTAATAATTTCTCTTCAAATTATAATAATTACCTACATGAGGCAGAGATACCTATCAACTAAATAGTTATTTGAAGTTGTATAGAATTAATATGATGTATTTATTAATAAATATAAACTACACATCGAGTAGCCATATCACCTCGGCCATTCTTCATAATCCTTCTTGACATATCTTGCCATGCTTCCAATCGCGTGAAGGATTTGTGTTCTCTTTCTCCTCCCATCTTGAAGAGACGTCTGAGTTGCCATGAACATGTTGACAGCTGACTTCTTGGTTTAGATGTTCGCGTGGCTTGGAATGCCGGCAGAACTCTGCTTCTGATCTGCACGGACGTGATTCTGCCCGACTTGCTGATCGACGATGCTCTCTGTCTGATTCACTACAACATGCCGTTGATGAAGACTCCATTCGGAACCAGATTCACCTGTCTCATGAAGAACTTCCCCAACATCAACAAGGCATTCGACGTAAGTTGAAACATCTCAAATGTGGTGTGAACATTCCCTACAATGTTTGGGGGTAAATATGATATCCCCTTAAATGGAAATTTATGGGAATTTTAACACAATATTTTTGTCTTCTTAGTTTTTAGAATATTTTAATGAAAAATATGAGTTCAAATAATATATATGCACATTTTGTGGGGTTCAATACATCATTTGAGTTCATAAAAATATATCTTAAATTAAAACAAACGTAATACTAATATTTAGAGATGGGTCAATACCACTTTTTCACCGATACCGATACTTACTTTATGATTGGCGATACCGATAGTATCGCCGATACTTTTGTTTCTTTATATTTCTGTAGTTCCTGTCCACCAAAGTCTCAATTCAATCAAAATTCACAAAACTAGAGATTTTTTTTGGAGATTATGTCACTTGCAACCTTGGCTCTGATTGGTTGAGGCATCTGCCAATGGTGATACAGCTCACTGACGTGATGCCAATGAGCACCAATGGCGGGAAAACGACCACAATTCAAAATTTCAACTAAAAAAGTAATAAGTATCAAAGTATCGCAAATATGGCATTAAAATTGACCGATACCGATACCACCGATACCATGGGTGGTATCGCGAGTATCGGTATCGGCCCATCTCTACTAATATTCATGTTTTGGGGGAATATTCCCAAATCCCAATATATATTTGGCTGCCCCAACACTAATGTGGAATGATTTGTTAGAGGTAAGATTCAAGTACCTACTAATAGTTTCGGCACAGGTACCTAACTGTTTGAACTTTGAATTATCCAAGGAGTACCAAATTGAGAATGTAGGTTTCTGTGGAAAACTTCCATGGAGTCAGGATGATATGAAGGGATGTGTGTTGTGAAAAATATCCGACCGAACCGGGGCTCGAACCCGGGACCTCTCACTTGCCGGGCGAGAGCTCTACCAACTGAGCTACCCGATCGGACGGACGGACACTAGACACAACACACTGATGAGGGTTAGAGATCTCCGAGGAGAATGGAATGAAAGTAATGATTGGACATTACAAGCTATCAGACCATCGGTAACGATACTGTCACCATGTCTCTTTGCACTTGCGTGCGCAACCCTCTTTTACTCGACTGAACGAGTTGCTTTTCAGCTCGAATGATGAGAAAAAAAATGAAGGGATGTGTGTTGTGAAAAATATCCGACCGAACCGGGGCTCGAACCCGGGACCTCTCACTTGCCGGGCGAGAGCTCTACCAACTGAGCTACCCGATCGGACGGACGGACACTAGACACAACATACTGATGAGGGTTAGAGATATCAAATCAAATATATTTTATCAAATAAAAATTCCCAAGATAGTCAGTAAGTAGTAGGGATGTCAGTGGGTACTCAGGTACTTGGGCGGTTTCGGGTAATAAATTACTCGAATAATAAATAATACTCGCGGGTCATTTCTTTTTATTGATAGTTTTGGTTTAGAGTGTAGCATGAAAGACTGATGTTTACATTAAGTCAGACAGCTGCGCCTCAAGAATGAGCTCAACGACCTTGCGTGCTAAGGTGTGAGAGGGGTATGGGGCGTAGGAGGGGTGAAATCATGTGGAGGGTGAGTAGGAAGCACAGGAATTAGGAAAAATTAGTCTTTATTTTATATTCAATCACGCTGCAAGATCAAAGTGAAAGTTAAGCCGCGGGTGGAAAAGGTGCATAAATTCGTGTTTTCTTATGATTGAAGTTGTTGTCAGTTATATCATAGAATGTTCTATTATTAGTCCAAGTGACAAATGACAAATCCTATCCTGTTTTTTTCGAGTTCTTTTCGAGGACAAGAGCACAGATGGCCCATAGAGAAGGTCATTCACTCCACTCGAGCAGCTGGCTAGAAGTTTCGCGTGTTTCTTTACTTCAATTTTTTGGGGTGGCGAGGGGGGGGGGGGCAATTTCCCGATTCCGACCTGAGTATTTATGACAATTCCGTGAACGGTTCCTGATCCCGATTTTTTCGGACCCGCCGACATCCCTTATAATAGTAGTTAGGTACATTTCTTTTTAAATTTCCACGCTCAATCTGTAGCCCAATAAACATTATTTGTTCCAGAATCTACCTCATGACATCATATGCAAGCAATGAAATTACCAAGTACCTATTGCTGGTAATAATGTAGCAAGTTGAGTCTAGCGTAGATTTTGTTTCCAGAGAACAGCCCCTGTCTGTGACGTCTACATCTTATACGACGATGTTAGCCGCAAACAATTGCCGGGAGTTGTGACCTTCATGGAGCGTTTGAGCGCCAACGTCCAGCAAGGTCTCAAGTCCGCAGCTCAGGTTAGTCATTGCATCAAACTGGCCTCATTGTGTGCGTTCAAAACATTCTTCAGGAACAATCGGAAAATCCAATTAATATTGACTTTGGATGCATTTATCATTGCTTTGCTGTTTATTCTTCGCGAATGTGTTTCTAGTTTACTTCTTGCCTGTTTCAGGTATTGAAAGAACAGTTGGAGAGAGAGAAAGTTGACGTTCCTCTTTGCAGCAGCCTCAAGGCATTCGGTGCTTGCAAGATTCCAAACAGCTCAACGGCTTGCAAGGAACGTCATGCAATCATCCCCACAGACCATCCAGTCAATCTGCCCAAGTAGGTCACAACCAAGGAGCTTGTAGCTTTTCATGGAATAAAAAATCGGCTTGAAATTGTGTACATATCGCGTAGTAAGGCACCAAACTTGATCCTGAAATACGTTTTCCCTGGGCTACATTGTATTGGGAGTAGAGGTCAGTTAGGGTACCCGGTTACATTGGCAAGTATACTCAAATATCAAAAAAAAAAAAAATTAAAAAATTGTTAGTACAGTTAACCCTCGTTAATTCGAATTCAAGGGGACCCAAAAAATCCCAGTTCAAATTAAAAAAGTTCAAAATATATTTAAAATTTTTTATTCTTATTTTTTATTTTTTTTTAGTACATACCTACTGTATTGATTTGATATAACGCGATGTTTTTTCATTATTTTTTTCCTTCAAAAGCTAACTCGCACTATATACGCGGCCAAATGCTTTCAAAATCTTGAATGAAGTTTGAATATTCCCGCCTAAAGTGTTCCAGGGTAGGCAAACCTGTATACTAAAGAGACTTGACCTACACTTCCCCCACCCCAACACAACAGAGAGCAGTTTGACTACTCTCTTTGTGACGTGACGCCATTGGAAACATTGGAAATGTGTAGTTTGAGTTTGTTTTTTCGAAGTTTGTTCGCGATTATTTTGTCAATCCTTATGCAAAGTTCGAATTAAAACAACTGTATGCAAGTTATAACATGGGTTGGGACCAAAATTCAGTTCGAATTTCGAAATAACCTAAAATTCGATTTATCAAAATTATTTAACATTGTAAAGCCTATACTGAACACTGGGACCATCCACCTAGTTCGAATTTACCCCTAAATTCGAATTATTGAAGTTCGAAATAATGAGGGTTTACTGTATTAGGTTTTTTTGCATTTGTTGCATCAGCTGCCACTTAATCACCATCTGCATTGTTTATAGTTATGTAAACTGAATTTAATTATTATTTATTCATAGTTCCCAAATATAAAAAATTCCAACCAATTTCATTGTTAGTCAAATTTTATCAGAATGCTGGTGAGTTGAGGATGGATTATTGAGTGTCTATTGAGTGGATTATTATTGAGTGGGTGGAGGATTGATGGAGGGAATGCAGGCAAGATATACCTTGTGTTCAACCTTCCATTGTTGGACGTTGTGTATCTCTCCCCAAGGATACGGATAGGGCGGTAGGCTTAGTTCAAAAAATTTCAAAAAAAAATATATATTTTTTTATTACACGGGTAATTAAAGCGGTTACCCGGGTACAAATCATTACCCGAATCCGACCTCTAATTGGGAGGCCCTGCCCCCAAACCCTCCATTGATTTCGTAAGCAACTATGTTTCCCCTAACAATCGCCGAGCGTCCGCTCAATAATTATTTTACAAATCAACCACTGATTGTAATATCCATGCTGTGCCAATCTGTGTACCTGTGATATGGTCCAGGTCCGGCCGCGTGAAGCTGAAGGTTGTGTCGGTGCTGAACGCCAGTCGCTTCTCCGCCCGGCTGCTGGAAGTGACTCATCTGGACGGCACGAGGGAGAAGATCGAAGACGACTATCTGACCATCGCCATGGAGCTGGCTCTGCACTTCAACCGGCCCGCCAACCACATCCCGCATGCGGGAGCCCGCGTGGGGCACCTCGTCGCCGTGGAGACCAAGCTCAATCTCTTCCAGCGTGCTCGAGTCTCGGCCATCACAGCCAGGGACAAGGTAGCTCTCTTCAGTTTCATTCATATTTAAGGCCCGTCATATATTTTTCCCTGCCATTGGTTGGTTTGGAGCGGTTTTAGAGGCAAAGGCTAGGGGTGTGCGAATATTCGAATTAGGCGAAGTATTCGGCCGAAGTCGAAGTATTCGATCTCGAAGTCGTAACGAGTTCAGTAAAAAGTTATAAATACATCGCGAAATAACAGAAATTACCTCAGTGTCAACAATCAAATACAATTGGCATATTTCATTACAGCACACATTCATTCAAATTCTTGTGAAGACGAGTTGTCTATTCACCAAAAGCAGCATTTGACAGATTGCAATTGTTTGAACGAGGCGTCAAGAAAAATGTGTGTTCAGAAGGCCGTGAGAAAAACAATTTGCATCTTTCAAATGGTGATTTTTGGTGAATAGACAACTCGTTTTCACAAGAATTTGAATGAATGTGTGCTGTAATGAAATATGCCGATTGTATTTGATTGTTGACACTAAGGTATTCATCAATTTCTGTTATTTCGCGATGTAATTATAACTTTTACTGAACTCGTTACGATTGACATCTAAGTGACTTGCCTGAACGCATGCGCATGTGCATGTGCACAAGTACTCGTGGTATAGATGCTAACTTTTTCCGCTAGGTGGCGTTTTGCAACTTTTAGTGTCGAATAATCAAATACAATCAACATATTTCATTACAGCACACATTCATTCAAATTCTTGTGAAAACTAGATGTTTATTCATGAAAAGAAGTATATTGACAGATTGCAGTTGTTTTGATCACGACCTTCTGAACGAAGCATCCAGAAGACTTCCTGATTTCTTCAGCCATCTTATTTTAATGGCGCATTCTATTGGTACTTTTAGGGTGACACATGAGCTAATGGTTTGTGGTTACGCAGGTGGGCGTGGCCAAGGAGGTGAAAGTGCACCTGCTGGATGCCGGCATTGACATGTCGTGCAGCGCGACCAAGCTGATGCACCTGCCCGACCACCTGCGCGACCTGCCTGCGCAGGTGGTGGAGGTGTTTCTGTGCAGCGTGTTGCCTTTAGACATGGAGAGCACCTGGAGTCTGGTCGCCTACAACCAGGTTCTCAAGTGGATCGAAGACGTGGACCGGAACGAGCGCTTCGGATCGTATGTTGTGGGAGACGTAAGTTAATTCTCTTGCAATGACGCTCTTTAAAGGTGGGCTATCACGGTTGAGCCCCATTTTTTTATTATTCAAAAAACATGATGACATAAGGCATGCAATCACAGCGAAGACGGATAGGGGGTGGGAAACGCGTCATTCACACCCAACTCAGCCGCAAAAGGCGGCAAAGGTTGGGTGGGACATACGTCACAAAAACAAGGTTTTTCAAACTTCGCGGGGCTCTAGCGCCTGAACCAAACATCGCATCGCGTTCGGGTTTTCGACATTCTACTTCTGGTTACAATATATACAATATTGACTTTTTGACCATGACAGCCCACCTTTAAAGTAGAACCACCATAACCTCAATGTTTCCGATTTACTTGAAATTTTGGTGACTTTATTTTATTGATAATCGTGCCAAACACAATCCCCGAAAAATTAAACATTTCTCAGTGTCCAGTTTATGAGATAAATTGATTTGTCTCCCCCATGTTATCTTATGGCGGAAAAAGAAAATCGTGTCATTTTTAAGCTTAAGAGTAAGATGCAGACACCAGCGTATTCAAATTTGGTGGCATATTTTGCAACTACTTGAACAACAATAAGTCGGTAAAGAAGGTGGGTTGATTTCCTTGCCGAAGCCGAGAATCGAAGAGTCAAATATCATATGGAGATTTCATTACCTTTGTTATTGATATTTCCAACACATTACTGGTATCCACACTGATTGTTCTATTCTCCTGAGTTGCAAGAAGATTTATATACAATGCACTTATAAATTGAATGCCCTCATATCAAATAATTTGCAATATTCTTCATGATTCAGACCTAACAATGAAATATTTTACAATCAGTCAGTGCCTTCCTAAACGATCAAGAAGAGTCTATGTATTTATTAAATATTATATCTAAGGGCTTTGACTCTGTATTGACGTCATGGGTTGTTAAGGTGAAGGTTACCATGGCGCTAGAAGTAGAGGAGGTGGGGGAGAAATTACATTTTACTTTCAAACTAGATTTTCAGATTTTATGAAGTGACCAGAAAAACAGTCAAATTTGAAACAAATCGTACGAGGTTTGTTTTTAACGTTTCTCATTCAGAAAAATTCGCTGATTACGCTCTGATAAAATCTAAAAACGTAATCTAATAGGAAATTGCTTAAAAATCATTTTGATTTGAATTTATTAAAACTGTAATATTTTTATTTAAGAGACACCAATGCGATTTCACGCTTGTTTTTCAACAAATACGATGTATTAAATCATTGTTCAACATATGAAAAAATTATTAAATGAAAATCTCTAATATTTTTGGACTTAATTAACAATTAATAAAAATGATATGATTAAATCAATTATCCATATTGACGCATCTAATAAAAATTGATGGCCAAGAATGCATATATTATTGGTACAGATATGAAGATAAAGCTACGACAGGTTTACTGATTGTCATCAATGAAACTTTTGAGAACATTTATGTAAAATTATTAATTGTTTAATTCTCACAAAACAAATGTTTTAATTCATAATTTGCCAAATTTGTCAATATTCTGTCTAAATCAAGCATATAGATTGTCGAGTTCTTAACCTAGTTTACACACCCCCATTACTCCCCACACCCATATAAAAATAGATGTGAATAATAAATAAGTCAGTATTATTGATAATGTATGGAGGAAAAGTTAATACAATTGAAAAGAACTGATAATAAATACAAATAAGGTCGTATACATTATATTTAGGCGATAGGCGATCAAGATATCGGCGCTTATAACCAAGCTGTTGAGCGCAATACAAACCATAATACTACTACAACAAGATATCCCCTCCACTCACATAAATATATAATTAGTTATACCGGATGGCGGTACCCAACTGTAACTTTAATGATTTATAGCTTTTTTCTATTCAATAAATATGTTTGAAACTTACGCATGTTAAATTCTGCTATATTTTCTAAAATATGTGTATATTTCAAAATCATATCTTTTACAGTTTTGATAGGTATTAGTGATCTCTTAAACAGGACGCCATCCATCCATGTTACTTGCTTTTTCCAATACAAACGACAGCTCACCGGCCTTTTACTAAGCCAAGATAAGTGTACACTCCAACATTACACTAAATATAAAAATATTTGCTAAAATGAATCACAGGCTAAGAAATTTGCAAAATTTAAGTAATCGTCTTGCACCCAACCTCCCACAGCACAACGAACTATAACGAGTATAGCCCTTTAATCAGACTGAATCCAGAGGTAAAAGTATTGAAAAGGTGTCCGAGACAAAATTCCTAGGAATCTTAATAATGAAAATCTAAACTGGGCACCTCACATCCTTAATACTGGGTGACCCAAAAAAGACGTCCAATGGGCGAGACACCGCTGTGAATAAAATACTGCAGATATAAGTCCAAAAATTTCATATGTTGTAACAAACATACCAATGTTTGATGTGTGAAAGTTTCAAAAACATTTCTTTTGTAGGAAAAAAGTTACATTGTCGAAAAATCGATTATACGGAGCTCACGAGCGCGCATTCAGAAAAAGTACACTGGCGGTGACACCTTTATTTTCAACAATGATATCAGACTGAAAATTTCAAATATTATTCACAACATATGACTATCTATTGTATACAAATTTCAATACATTTGAATAAGTGGAACGAATGTTATGGTATCTTGAAGTTGAGCTTAAAAACAGAAAATATTGGAGATAGTTTCACTTCTAAAATTAACATGTGAAATAAAACTTGAGAAATTATCTCTGCGTGTATTCAACTTTTTAAGCGCATACTCTAGATAACATAACTTTCGTTACATTGATTCAAATGAATTGAATTTTTACACAATTGATAGTTATATATATTAAATAACATTTGAAATTTTCAGCTTGATATCGTGAGCAGTTTTGAGTTAACAGCGTCCCGGGCATTTGACATTTTCTGGACGCATGAATTTTGGGCACCGTATAATCGATTTTTCGACAACGAAATTCGAACAGCTGTAACTTTTTTCTTATAATATGTATGATGTTAATACTTTCACATATTATACCTTACTACGTTTTGTATAATTGGTGTGATTATCAGCACGATATGTGCAGTAGTTTCGTCACAATGATGTCTCGCCCGTTGGACGTTTTTTTTGGGCCACCCGGTATAAAGTAGAATGTCTGTATGTATGTCTGTCACACACATTCACATAATATCTGTCTGCTCTTCATACTCCTACACCCTTTGAGCGTAGAGACATTCTACGAGACCCGGCGCACGCACATCGTAGGGTATTTACCCCATATATCTGACCACCCCCCTTTACCCTAAACCAACCCTTAAACACTCCAATTTTTTAACCCTCAAGCGCGTTCATTGAATTCCAAGAATTTGCTGACGCGAGTCTGAACAAATAGCTATAAACTAAAAAGGCAATAAAATACGGATGTAACATTTGCCTGCGGGCGCAACTAGGGGAACAATTAGTCGACGCTGCAGTTCTACACTCGAATCTGGTTCATTGCATCATCATACCGTCATCTCGACGTCGACTGGGATGCAACACTACTTCTGTCAAATAATTTGCATTGCATATCTCAATAGCGTGCAGCATAGAACTCAGTTAACGACGCGTTTTTGGACACTACACCGCACGAACAATCAAGTTGGAGTAGGTACTCCTCCGGATTGCTCATCTTGATCTGCTGCGCGACGGGCGTACAGTGGTTGGTCGAACGTGTGCACGTGAAACTGTTGACCACATTTCTTTGCAAACATCTCTCATTGGTTCAATGTTGTATTGACAGTTGTGAATTCTGCTGGTTTGGCATCAATCGCTGGCAAGTACAGAGCTACGGTGTGGGTTTGACGAAATGTTCCGGTAGAGGTATTGAAGCCAGTCCAAAATGGTATTGTCTGGTAATCTGAACCATAAAAAACACTCCGTGTAAAAATACCAGCCAAGTCTCTTTACTTTAAAAAAATTCAACACCGAAAAGGAGTGATATCAAAAAAGGAGCCAAGTCAATGACATTTCCAAATATTTAATCGTATCTTTGAAATAAAAGTATAAACACCGAGAAATACTTTACAAAAGGACTTGGCGCATCGTTTTTTTAAAGACATCTTTCTATCCTAAAAGTGGAAAGAAATGTACAAGTTTAAGTACTTTTCCTCTTTCTATTAGAGCCATCAAGCTACTCAAGCTATGAATCAAGCTACTTTTAGTAATAGACCACATTTTAAATTATCTAGTTAGCTCTGCTTTTCAAAAATTTCATATGCAGTACCGTGATCCTAATATCTATTCATGTTATGATCCATTGTTGAAAAACACTAATAGATATGAGGATCACGGTTCTGCATATGAATTTTTTTGAAAAGCAGAGCCAACAAGATAATTTAAAATGTGGTCTATTGCTATTTTATAGTTTTGTCAATGGCGATAGAAGAAAGATTTCATGTTGTAATAGATAAGTGATATGGTAAAAGAATTAAATAACAAGGAAGTGCGCTCATATATATTCTTATAACACTGTTAATATGGTGATATAGGCACCGAGTGTTCGCCACGAGTGAGAGAAATTAGCAACATTTGTGGGAAGATCGTCAACTGTTTGATTTCTCATTGGCCGTGACCTAGCAACCGATCAAATGTCAACAAATGTACTCAAAATATTTCGGAATCAGAACTTAGTCGCGCAAATTAATATTGTGATCAGATTCAGTGAAATTGTGAACACTTCGTTGTTAATATTTTGTAGGCTAATAAACATTAGATAAACTTGTGTAAATTTTAAGAATTGATAATGCGTAATATGTGCAGCAACATAACATATAACTGCAGCGACTTGGACGCCTTGCCAAAAGGTAAGCTTCCTTCCCACAGATTAGGTGGCTCTGTCTGTACTTTTGCAGTGCCATCTGTTGTCTAAACACGCTGCCTATTAGAAGGGTATCTTTTCATAATATGATCTTGACTCTGAGGGAAATCATGAAACGTTGTCAAATAAATTACTAACTATCGATAGAACACTATTATATATTTTTCAAGTGTAAAGTGTATAAAGTTAAAAATGTTAAAGAAATTCAATGTGCCGTCACTGTGTACTTCGTGAAATGTACTATTATAAATTGCGGATTAATAGAAATTTATTTCATGATGAGAAGGTATAACGCATTAGACTTTATTAATATGTTGACCACGAAACAATATTACGAAGATATCTATTGTGTATTTATTACAAACATAGGCAACAAGTTTCATGTGTACAATATGTAATTGAAAGATGTGTCCCTATTATGATAAAAGTTCTTAATGACGGTTGTATATATAAATGGCATATTACGCTTATGAATAGAAAAATGTCTTTAAAAAAACGATGCGCCAAGTCCTTTTGTAAAGTATTTCTCGGTGTTTATACTTTTATTTCAAAGATACGATTAAATATTTGGAAATGTCATTGACTTGGCTCCTTTTTTGATATCACTCCTTTTCTGTGTTGAATTTTTTTAAAGTAAAGAGACTTGGCTGGTATTTTTACACGGAGTGTTTTTTATGGGGTAAACGAGTTACACTGAGCGTTTTCCAATTGTACGATATAGACAATTTAAATAGTATGATCCCGACAAATAGACAGCAGGGGAGGGTGGCGAAATCTCATGTTATAGCTAACCAATGACAAACTGGGCAACGCACAAGTTCCTCATAACGAGCCAACCTGAATATTTGAATTAAACGCCTATAAGGAGAAAGGAGTATCGTGCACTGTCAATCAGAAACTCAAGTAATGTTCAACATTCAAGCGCATCATAGTTCAAAAAATCAATACTTCATTCACTTTCCCTATTCAGAAAGATTCGTTGATTACATTCATATAAAATCTGCAGTATGGATTATTTGTGGATCAGAGAATAATATTTGCTGAGTTGCGATGAGAAAAACAGGTCTACGGCGTCATATAATGTTCCGTTCAACTTCTTGTTGCAGCAGAAAATTTGGACATGGGTTTTGGGCAAGTATACATGTAGTTTTCGTATGCCACAGCTTTTTAGGACTGTAGGTATTGGTCCTAAAAAGCACATTATTATAAATCCGCTTTTACTTCATTTGCTACTTCTTTATTTTCATGGTGGAAAATCCAGGCCGACAAATAATTGTAATCAATCAATAGTAATAAGTAAATAAGTAACTCAATTTCTATAAAATGGCAAAATAAATATTATTTAGTATAATTAGCTCCGCCTACAAATGCATGTAGGCGTAATCTAATGCATGTAATCTAATGCATGCATTAGATTCCGTTAATAACATAATTCTAATTCCAAAACGTCCATAATAATAGTTTTGTAACCTGACTAGTGCCACAGGTATCTGTTGAATATCAAAATTCTACTAAAAATATTGAAATTGATAAAAATATTCATGAATAAATAGGTAACCATTGGAACGTAATACCCCGTTCTCACTACAGTCTCAACCGCGGTTGACTTCAACTGCAGTTCAAATAAAAATGGCGTTGATCTGTGTTGATCTACCAAATCTGACACATGCGTTCACACACAGAATCAAGCTCAACTGCAATTGAACCCTGTAATCTACGCAACCCGCCTGACTACCAGCTGTTTTTGAACAATAAACAACATGGCGCTCACCGAAAGTGAAAGTATTTATTTATTTGCTTTGAAGCAAATTATCAACGCCAATATAATCAACAAATTACTAAGTAAACACAGGAGTAAACTTACAATACCTACGGGAATGTCGGCAATGACGAAAATGTCAGGTAGGACTAGGTTAGCTGTCAAATGTCCAAAGATTTTATAGTGGTGCGCGCATATTTCCTGTGAACTGCTTTGGCTAACTGCAGTTCAGATCTCAACTGAGTTGTAGAAACACGATCGAGTTTTCGATCGCGGTTGAACTCGATTGTGTTGCTTTCACACTGATGTTCAACTGCGATTGAGATTCTCAACTGCGGTTGAAACTTGTAGTGGGAACGGGGTATAAGGAAACTTCTCAGAAAAGCAAGGTACTTATATATCACTGCCCAGTGGAAAGTATCGAGTTGGCCGTGAATTAATCCTAGAAAATTTACTTGCGATAAAGCAGTTTCAACGATTTTCACTAGCATATTCTGTCAGGAAAGTGGTGAACTACTGGTGTAAAAACATTGTCAGATTATATAGATTTCGTGTGCATTTTTGAGTGATAGTTTCTCAGTGGATTACCTTACTATTTCCGCGATAACCAAGCCCATTTTAATACAATGTCTTCCAAATTTCGTGTGTTCCTTGTCAAATAATCACGCTTTCCGTTGATACTAACCGTGATTTTCTTGATAAAGCCATTCATTCTAAAGGTGGTTATACAAACTTGTGATAAAGAAGTGTGACTGCAGCTGCCCGTGAGTCATTTTTAACATTTATTTAAGCGGAATGTAGTATTTCTTTCTAAGGGGACATCCATTTAACCCACTTAGACATGTCTTAACTAGCGCCATAAAATATTTCATTACAATCCATTACGATTTGTAGTAAATACAACAGTAGTGCTCACTCATGTTTGACAAGAGAAAAAACCCGTAATCGTGCATTAGCACTTCCATGCTCACAATCATATTTTAACTGCCACAATATAGGAATTAATTTCGTAGATAGCCAATGACATTTCCAATGGGTTAAATGCATAAAACACTTCATTGTAGTAGTAGTATTTTCTCCTAGAGCTTTCAAAATACTGCAAAAACTGATCCCCACGCCTCGTTTAGAGTGGCATTTTTACAAATTATTTTGAGAGAAAATAAACGCCGGATTAAAATATCTTTTATGGCATTTTTGCGTGTTTATCTAGTCTATTACTACAAAAATTTTCACTAATATTCATGGAGACTTGTAGAAACTAGAAGCAAAAGAGTATACCCTGTTTTGGGAAGAAAATTATTGAAAAAAAATTCAAAATGGCAGCCATGCAACCGACTCTTAAATGAAGATCTATTTTTTTTGTCTTGATTTGAGCAAAAAACTTTTTTTATGGTTGACATATGGACATACTCTCAGGGAAAAAATTGAAAACAATACCAACGTGTGCTATTTTAAAAGTTATACCAAATTCGAAATGATTTTCCTAAAGTTTTGTTCAAGTTTTGTTCGTCCTCTGATGACATAAAACTGAAAACTCATTGTTAGACTGGAGTTGTAAACTACAGAACTTTAAATGAGTATGTTGTACTCAAATACAGTTGAAATGTAAGAAAAAGTTTTTTGAACTTGTAATTTCAAGAATAAATATTTTTGTATAGGTACCTTTATCGATCTATGGTTCTACCTTAACTGCCTACATAACTGAAAACACTGTCTTACTTGATTGTGCTTAAATATCTCAAATCGGCACATAAGGTGAAAGAAATCAGCGAGCAGCCAAGTTTATTAAGGAGGGATCTCCTAATTTCAACCTTCATGAGAAATCGTTCAAATTTGACATAATACATTTTTATGTTTTGCATTTTTGGCTAGAAAAAGTTGATAATGTGAACTAAGTTTCAAGATATATCACTTCAAAGTACAGTTTTGCCTCTCAATTTATTGCTTGTACAGAAAAAGACCTGATATTTTCAAAAGTGTATTTAACTGCTGCCCAAATGAATAGATTTCTTTGAATAACTAAATCATGTATCACTTCACTTGCAGTATTTCGTTCTAACTTGTTCCTGGATGTTTGACCGACCGAGCAATGTTACTTTTTCAGATCAAGCTGAGCCTGGCCAACAGTTTGTGGCTGGATCCGATGCATATTAAGCGATCTCTGCCGACCTTGGCGACGGATGTCACTGCAGTGGCTCTGCAGCGCAAGCTGATTGACAGCGAGATGGCCGTCAGCAATCCCCAGCATCTGCCGCAACTCTACGAGCTGTGCCGTCGCGGCGACATGGAAATACCCGTCTTCATGCTGCCCCGCGGTCAGTTTACTTCAGCTTTTACACTGCCAGGACATCTCCAGGACCCTTACCTACTAAAATCTATTACACCAAGACCATCATAGTGTAAGAACAAGCGAAGACAATTCCTTAGTCCCGATTTAATATAAAAAGGTCTTAGCGCGGTCCGCCAAAGCATGCTAGAACTTACTTGGCATGCTAGAACTTACAACTTGCCTTTTGAATTGATCACTATTCAGGGAACATTTCACTTTTACATCACACTTCATTGCTTGCAGTAAAATAAAGTAATTAGGTAGTTAATTAATTATCAAACTAAAAGACACAGGAAGTTAACATTTCCTTTGTTTACAAAACCACCCAAGCTGATGGCATGGCTGGGGGTGGGAGTGCATCAAGTGACTGTGCAGATATAACTTGAAACTGAGTAGAGGGGCACCCTTGAGCGGTTTTTCCATTTCAAACGGGAGCTAAGACGTTAAACCCCAATCTAAAAATATTGATCTTCAAAAAAACATTGACCCGCAACTAGACCCCTTTTTTATTAAATTTCTATAGTACGTTTTCACTTTAGTACGTTTTTTTAACCTGGTCCATTCAAAAACGTACTGACGAGGTTCCACTGTATTGAGAAATGGTCTGTCCCCCTGCAAAACAAACATGATGGAAGTCTCACTGCTACCTAGCAACCAGGGTTATGCAACTAGCCTTGAGCGAATTGCTTTATGACTCGTCTTGTCTTAGTCTTCCATGCCAGGCCTCTTCAATACATTTCACACATGACTTATTTCCTTTTGGCCAGGATCCACTTAAAGACTGTCTTGACCCATTCTCCTCATGATAATGACTTCTCATGATTTCCATTATTCTTCTTATTTCTACATGGGGAAAGTTTTAGGTAAGGTTCTAGAACTAGACCTGAGTTAATCATCTTCAGTGCTTCTAATCTGCTTTTATTACGCTTGGTTAATTCCCAACTCTCCGATCCGAAAGTTTCACAATCATTATGTTAATATATTTCTTGTCATATATTTCGTGATTTTTTTCACAACGCACATCAATTCTTAACATCCAGACTCCATGGAAGTTTTCCACAGAAACCCAGATTACATGAGGTTACAATATCTTGTAATCTCATCACTCCACCAAAAAAAAATTGTACAAATCTTCATTTGCAAATGAAAATAATTTTACAAAATGGGTAGAACAAGTTTTTAGCGAGTTTGATACAATATTTTGAGGATTAAAAAACAACACTTTTTACGAATAAACATTTACCAATATTTAAAGGCACCAAGTCTTTTGATCAACTGAACATGATTGTATTAGCAAATATTGCATTATAGCTTTCTTGGTCATAGCCAGGTCACAGCGTTACACTCCTTCGTGAATCTCGCCCCTGATAAAAGTAAAATAGTTCAAAGCAATGTTGTTGCTTGCAGAGCCGCAAGAGACGTCTGCGCAAATGACACCAGTTGCGAGGCCGCGCTGGGCCCACCTGTGGGAAGAGGCGTCGCACGGCGTGACATTCCTGGCGGCCGACAACCCGAACCAACTGTTCGTCCGGCAGCACGAGTTCGAAACCAACCTCAAGCAGCTGACCACGTGGATTCAGAAGCACATGGCAGAGCGCGGCACTGTCGGCAACGTCCGCGGCATTAGCGAGGGCTTGGTGTGTCTCGCGAAGACACCCGAGCCGCCAGTCAATGATGGCAAGTTCACACAATAACATTGCTCTTTTGTTTCAATAACTAGAGGATGAAGATTTTTTAGGGTTCAGAGGAATAGGCCACCAAGGGACTTTATTAACCCTTGGGCATATTTTATTTATAAATGTTATGGCAATTTTTATGATTTCTTGGGAGTTCTTTGATCACCTTGAAATTGAAATCCCAATTTCCTGACCAGATTTCTTTGAAAATCATATGCCAGTGTGGGTTAAAAAATGGAGATAAGTGCTGACTTGCATAGCTGAAAGTTTATTTTAGTTGGAGGAAAAATAATAAAAGTGAATTTTCAAAAAATTCTTAGAAGATCCTCATTGTTTTTGGGTAAGTGTAAAAATTTGTCTGTATTACGAAGATCAGTGAGTTTGACGTCTATTTGCTTATAAATCAAATAATTTAATCTAGGTCCAATTTGTATTGGAAACGTGTATTACTATTTTGCTATAAACTCCAGTATTGTGTAAAAGCTTCCCGAATAACGTGTAGGTATATGCTAAATGCTAAATGACACTAAATTCACCACTTTATACTTTTTTTTTTTAATAATAATAATGGTTTTTTATTAGCAACTTAGGATTGTACACAATAAGTAGGTAATTGCACTATCCGGTGGTTACTATACATTTTCACAATCTGATGCATACATATACATGAATCTGATACAGGAAATTATTTTTGCTCATCTGGAAATATATTTTTGGCAAGTTCGTTGGATGGCAGGCTGTTCCATAGCCTAGTCCCTCTGCCAAGTAGTGAGTGGCGTCCTATGTTTGTAACGGGGTCATTCCAAAACAATTCAACGAAAAATAAAATAAAATTTTTGGTGACCTACTCCGATTTGAATGAAATTTGGTACACATACTAACACTATGGCATAGTGTATTTGTAATTTTTTTCAGAATTTTATTGTTCGTATTCTCCGAGATACGGGGTCACTAAATTTTGACCCTCGGAGGGGTCAAACAGGTCGCGCTAGACGTTTTCGCTAATAATTTGGCTTCTAATTAAGTGACAGAGCTGCAAGTGGTCTCATTTTACAGGTAATAAAATTATCTATCCATAGATGCCACATAAGTGAACATTAAAAGTATTTATCTTGTAGATACAGAGGGTCAAATGTTAGCGAGGTCAAAGGTAATTTGCCAAAATACCTATTTTTTTAAAATTTTGAAACTTGGTGTGAATTTTCTACATACATGTAGGTACAATGTCAGAAAAAATTGAGGTGGTATCTCCACAGGTTTCTGAAAAAATAATAATTGTATTTGCAATTACATATAAGATAGCGTATTTGCTGCATCTAGGGCCTGTAAAAGATTGGTTAAAATTGGAATTTTGGTCAATCTTGTGAAAATGGCATATAACTTTAAATCCTATGTATTATTGTACTTCGTTATGTACCTGCTTTAAGTGTTCAAAAGTGTTCTGATTGTACATTCTCCTCCTGAATAACGACTTAAAAATATGTTCGATTTCATGCAAGATTTTTTTTCTCCAAAATTGAAATAATGCACATTGTTGCAAAATCAGGAAAGTTAACACATAGAATGTACCTTTCATATGCCTTTAAGATTTTTAGGTCGGATGAACGGTTTCGGCGCTACGATGTACCTAATAAAAAAAGTGGTAAAATTCACGCCGTTCAAGGCCCCCCGAGAGCAATTAACATTGCGCAGTCCCTATCCCACTCAGAAAAATGCCCTAAATCAGGGATCGGCAACCTGCGGCTCTTTGGTTGTTCTTGAATAGCTCTTTATAATTTAAATATAGATCTGGAATCGAAAAAATTTGAATATTCAAAGAAAAAACGCCCGGCGGGGCACAATTGGACGATTATTTGATTAAGTTGGTTCATTTTAGAGTCCCAGAATCACTTTTAAATTATTGAAATTCTAAAAATACGCCCTGTCCCCCAGGGCCTTCCCCCCAACTAAGGGGCTTCGTCAAAATATCAAAAATAAACTAGTAGGTACCTAATTCAATGCATTATTTTCGGTGTATTTCGGTGTTTGATTGCCTCAACTGCGGCTCCTAATTTTATTTTTTTGGGAAATTGAGCCAATTTCCCACCAAAAAAGGTGTAAAAAAAGGTAAAAGGTTTTTCTCCACCAAAAGAGGTTGCCGATTCTATATCTTTTTTTGATTTCGTCGCGGCCGCCTTCATTTCACTGCCATTAAGATAGCATTACCCGAAATGAAGGCGGCCGGGACGAGATCAAAAAAAGATATAGAATAAAGCTCCTGCCCTAAATCGTCTCTTACTCATAAAGTATTGGTGGTAGACAAAATGATGAATTAGTAATTACAAAGTTATTGTATTTCATGAGTACTTCAATTTTTGTTTGAGACATTTGTAGTTCGTCAAATTACCGTTTTCAGTGTATAGATAAGTTCTTAGATTTTAAAATTATTTTTTCAATATGACGGCCAAAATTTTGTTAAATTATTTTTCTTCACAATAAAGCAAGAAGATTTGATGTCTTAAATAAAAAATAGTCCTCTATGTCTTTTCGGTTCGGCTACAGGAATGAATAACTTTAGCCCCCAGCCCCTGACAGGGGGAGGGGGGGGGGCACCAATTTTTTTAGGCTTTGTATCTATCTATGTATTATGTATTTAGTGAGATAGTTGGCAATTTCCATTCATGACGATCGTACGTAAAACCACTTGGCCCTCTACTAGTTCCATTATAGAGGTCAAGGTGGTCGAACATACAAACTGAGAGCGGCTGACAGTCCAAAAGCAACCAAAACACTTTTGAACACTTAAAGCAGGTACATAATGAAGTACAATAATACATAGGATTTAAAGTTATATGCCATTTTCACAAGATTGACCAAAATTCCAATTTTAACCAATCTTTTACAGGCCCTGGATGCAGCAAATACGCCATCTTATATGTAATTGTGAATACAATAATTATTTTTTCAGAAACCTGTGGAGATACCACCTCAATTTTTTCTGACATTTTACCTACATGTATGTAGAAAATTCACACCAAGTTTCAAAATTTTAAAAAAATAGGTATTTTGGCAAATGACCTTTGACCTCGCCAACATTTGACCCTCTGTATCTACAAGATAAATACTTTTAATGTTCACTTATGTGGCATCTATGGATAGATAATTTTATTACCTGTAAAATGAGACCACTTGCAGCTCTGTCACTTAATTAGAAGCCAAATTATTAGCGAAAACGTCTAGCGCGACCTGTTTGACCCCTCCGAGGGTCAAAATTTAGTGACCCCGTATCTCGGAGAATACGAACAATAAAATTCTGAAAAAAATTACAAATACACCATGCCATAGTGTTAGTATGTGTACCAAATTTCATCAAGATCGGAGGAGGTCACCAAATATGTCTTCGTTGATTTCTTTTGGAATGGGTCTACGGTAGAACTTCAAAAATAGTTTATGTCCATTATCACCCCGAACCACTGCCTTGCTTTGGTGAGTTTCCACGTATTTGGCCATAGGGATGGCACTTTTACCGGGTCTGAAAAAATCGGTAAATTTACCGGTCAGCGGTAAATTTTGAAAAATGATGGCAGATACCAATTCATGACTATACCAAATACAAAAATGACCCTACTTAATTATTTGACCCATTTACAAAGATTACCGCAGTCAGGACAATAACAATACCTACATCTATAATCAATGTTAATAATGACAATACTCCATATTGATAAGGGATGATATAGCCGAATAGCATTGATTCGACCAATCTAGTGTATAGGCTATGCCATGCTGCCTGTGCTATTCTCCCATAAGAGGAATTGTCGACCAGTACCACCAATTTGATCAAGTTACAATCTGTGTCTGCTAAACAAGCAAACCTGAACAGAGATTCCGACATTGGAAGTAATGGTATATGGATGGAGTTATCATTCTGAATGATTGAGGACAACCAAAAATCAACGTAAAATATGCCTAACTGCTAATGTTGTCACACTGATGTTTACTTATAGTTTTTACTTAAAATTTGATATCTCCATTCATACATTGGAGAGGATCAAAAAAACAAAATTTACCATTTTTTTTACCGGTAAATTAATAATCGGTAAATTTACCGGTAAATTTACCTTAATTTACCGGTAAATTTTAACGGGTGCCATCCCTATTTGGCCAGGTCCCGCCAGGCTTCGAGTCCACATACAGCCTTGTAGATGTAGCGTAGACTGACTCTGGAGCGGCGCACTTCGAGGCTATCCCACTTCAGTTCTCTGACCAGCTTGGTTATGCTTACGGCAGGACACTTCTTCTTCTTATCCCACCTTCGATGGCATCCGGTGACATGTCGTTTAGTCTTAGCGTGACTGCCCTTTAAGTTACGCATTACGAAATGTAAAGATCTTAGGGCTTTCGTGGTTACTCCCGCTATGTGCTTGGACCAGCTTAGGTTCTTAGTTAGCGTTACCCCTAGATATTTACAACTGTCTGATTTAATGAGTTGCTGGTTGTTCATTGTGTAAGTGGTTGGGATTGGTGATCTTCTCCTGGTGAAGCTAACAATAGTGGTTTTGGCAGCGTTTAGCCTCATTCCGTTCCCGTTTACCCATTCTTGGATGTTATCCAGGTCAGCTTGGATGCGTTCTTGATCCTCCGGCACTTGGATTGTGGAGAAAATTATGAGATCGTCAGCAAACAATTTCATGGGGGATAATATGACCTTGGCCACGTCATTTATGAAGCCTAAGAACAGTGTCGGGCCTAATACCGTCCCTTGCGGTACACCCGAGGTGATGGCCACTGGGGTAGAGTCTGATGAGCCTATCCGCACAACTTGAGTTCTGTTGGTAAGGAATGCACTGATCCAGCTGACAACCCTTCGGTCTAGTCCCATTCCTGCAAACTTGTCCATCAGACGACTGTGGGGCACAACATCAAAGGCCTTCGCAAAGTCGACGAGTATTGCATCGACTTGCTTGTTGGCATCAAGACATTCGGCCAGTTCCTGAGTGAAGCCGGACAGGGAAGACTCGCATGAATATCCTCTTCGGAACCCATGCTGATTGTCGTAGAGCCAATTGCTAGCTCTCCATATTGAGTGGATATAATCAACAATGAGCCTCTCGAAAATTTTACAAGTAATCGATGTATTGCTTATGGGCCTATAATTTGACGGATCACTTCTGGGGCCACTCTTAAATATAGGATGTATTGTAGCCATGCTCCACTCTGCTGGGATTTGACTGACTTGTAGAGAGATGTCAAATATGACTTTCAAATAAGGGACGACCGCGAGCCGGGATACCTTCAACATCTGTGACGTAACGCCATCAGGCCCTGCCCCAACATTAAACTTAATATGTTTCAACGCTTTATCTATAGATGCATTACTCACTGTGAAAGTCGGATTCGGTGGTTGAGTGTCATTGGTGCTGGGGCTGCGATTTGAGATGTGCCATTTAGGGTCTTCTAAATAGATTCTTTTAAATAATTTAAATTATTCTTTTAAATAGATATTTAGTAAAGGTACATTGTAAATAATGATAAATTCAAGGCTGCAGTGTTCTCGGCTGCCATTTTTAAAACCGGAAGTGACGTCATATATCGTCCTATAAACTCCAGTATTGTGTAAAAGCTTCCCGAATAACATGTATTATGCTAAATGCTAAATATGCTAAATGACGTCATTAATATGCTGTACCAACTTGATGAATGATGGAAGTGTTTCCGTTTGTCTGCAGGCAAATGGCATCGAGCCATCGTGACCGGCGTGACGGAAGACAACCTGATCGAGGTGTTCTTCGTGGACCACGGAGATCGCGCCACCGTTGATGCGGAAACCAACGTCGCGCCCATCGAGGATCGCTTCATCACGTATCTGCCATTCCAGGTACATCCTTGGCTTCATGGGCCACACACTTTGTCACATTCTTCAGCAAATTGACTGAAAATGTGTTCCCAATGACAATGCAAAATTTCTTGATTGAACCAACTCGAACAATCAATCGGAGCCATAAAAACAGTTCAAGTGCATTGTCAAAGTTATGACAATATTTTGTTGTCATTTATTTTGCTTCCGTT
Source organism: Leuctra nigra (assembly GCA_934045905.1). Taxonomy (NCBI): domain Eukaryota; kingdom Metazoa; phylum Arthropoda; class Insecta; order Plecoptera; family Leuctridae; genus Leuctra; species Leuctra nigra. The sequence goes on along the minus strand of OW203761.1, from coordinate 65,105,915 downwards.
TCTTTAGAAAATAGCAATCATAACCTATTAGTTATATTAAATCATAAATGCATTGATCTAAATATTATTTATATTTATTTATATAAATAATGAAGAGGATGGGAACAGGGCGAGTGCCACGGCGGGTGTTTGAGTCGGCTACTTCGGGACCACGTAGAGTAGGAAGACCAAGAGAGAGGTGGATTGGAGTTATTAAGGACGATGTTTTGGAGAGAGGAGGAAGCTCGAATGAGTTGGAGGCTGAGAGACAGTGGGAGGACAGAACAAGGTGGAGGCAATTTGTGGAACAATTGGAAGTGGAGGAAGAAGAAGAAGACGAGGAGGAGACGCCTGGGACCCGATTCTCGAATCTACACGTTTTCAAACGCATGCGGATCATACCGCAGCCTTCCAAACCGTATGCGAGTTCCGATTTGCGTCAAATACCGATTCTCGAATATTTCTGGATGCGGTACGTTTTGAGGCTATGCGTTTTGAGCGATGCGGGTGTGACGTCATGTCCGTTGTGCCAGGTTGTGCAAATAACAATTCATTGGCCAATCAAATCACGGCAGTGTAGAAAAGTGAGGGATTTTCAAATTTAAACGTTTTTCAATAGGGGAGTAAATTAATTTACTTTTCTTAATTTTAAGAGTACTACAGTACAAATTTGTACGTAATACTATAATAAATCCAGTACAATAATAAGTAGATATAAGAAATATTAGTGTGGAAGACGTTATTGACTAAAATTTCGAGTAATTACAAAAATATTGATGAGTGTTGACTATCTATCCATTGTTTGAAAATATTTACAAAGACATTTTTTGATTTATTATTCATGCAATGTAATATAAAAATTAATAGCATGCTTGATTCTATCTTCATCTTCATCTTCAAATTCAATATTTGTAAGGAAAAAATAGCAAAGAAATTAAATAAAATTTTACCTACAATAAAGAAACCTAATGTGATGGAAAATAAATACATATTTACCTAAGTTTGAAAATTAATTTTGGATGGAACAAATTAATTTGTAGTTGGCATTACTTTTACTTACTACAGTATTTTTATTTTATGGATTATTTATAACGTTCTTCACAGCTAGGTGCTGTTTAATTTACCTAATTCTAATAATGAGAATCAGGACTTTTGGACATGCAGATTATAATTAGGTAGGAATACTTTACAATAAATTAATAGAATGTAGTTAAATATTAATTAATACGGTTTTATTTCATAAAAACAATTACATTTTTCTATACAAAATTTAAGTACGAAAATGTTTTTGTTATTTCTACTCATTTTTGTACCTACTTTGTGCAGCTAAACATATAATAGGTAATTTACAAATCAATCTTGAGAGCGTGTTTCTATTTCTTTGACGATTGCCATAGGACACTTATGTAATGGTCAATTTTGCCACAAAATGTTACGATTATTATCTCTTCACTACTCGATGCAAACCCCACGGTTGAAACGCTCAACGCTTTCCGCAGGATGGCGAAAGATATTCAGAATTCATGGAATCCTGCAGTTGCACGATTCATCCTAGAAAGAAAATTAGATTTAGAACCTACGCTACCATAGTATACGGTACGAGTACTACCTACTACCTATTGATAAGATTATCAATCTTATTTCTGGTGAACACAAAGATAACTAGGTTGAATCTTAGGTAGGTTGAATCTTTTATGAAAAATTTGGCCTCCTCCATTACTTCATACCCAAAAACGCTCAAGATTCTAACTCTTGAGCAATATAATATGCTGTGTCTTATTTTAAACTAACGAGTCATGTCTTGATTCATGTAACATGTCATTGAGCAGAAGCAAAAAATTTTGAAATAGGTTTAAAATGTTCCTAGTTCATGCAAATGTTTCATTTCTCTGCAACGCACTGCAAACGTCTAACATGCATTTAACGTCCTAAAGCCTCAGGTATAGACAACAATAGAGATGTTCCCTGTGGAATTACACAAACCTGGGATTTCATTTGAGAGAGCAGAACATCGGTGATGATACAGAAAAAGCAGGAGACTTGCTACGACTTGAGTCCGGGGAAGTCAGCGTCCAACAATCAATGTCGTTGTCGTACATCCTCGGCTTGAACCTAAAGCAAACAAAATTGCAAACTAATATTATGTTAAAGACACATTAAACGGTTTGTAGGAATATTTGTTAAGTGTATTAGGTATACAAAATATTATTGATCTATGATTGTGATAACATTGTTAACCTAGGTAAACATAACCAAAATCCCATACTGAATCAAGCAATCTATGACACAATTACATGTAGCATACATTAAAATTCAATTCAATAATGTTTATCACTTAAATTTAATACTAAACTTGATATATATAGCTGTAATATGAATTAGTTTACTCTTCTACTCACCGCCAGCAACAGCTGATCGATTTCCGCCATGTTTGTTTACTCCAAAACGTATTCGTTTTGGCCATCTCGCAACCTTTTTAGAGGCGAGTGAAAACGTACCCTCAAAACGCATTGCGGGATGCGGTTTGAAGTTGGAGAATAGGTTTTTCTCAAAACGTATGCGTAATCGTGGTCACGTGGTACATATCCCGCATGCGGGTTAACTCACTTCAACTCGAGAATCGGGTCCCAGGCGTGGCCAACCGGTCTCTAGTAGTCCTGCGGCCCTAGTGTTGGTGGGAACACCCACCCCCTGACCCATTAAATTGGAACCAGCGGATAGATTATTATTATTATTTATACTGCCAGTCACATTTGTTATTGATATGATATTCTGTAACATTCCAAAATCGAAATCACGATTTCCTAGTGCAAATTTTCTCTTAAGTTTCTTCTCGCAGCTCTGTCGGATTAGTTAACTTATCGTTGAATGTTTGTTTTGTTTCAGGCCATTGAATGTCGGCTCGCCGGGATCCGGCTGTTGGACGAAGAGAGCACGGAGAAAGCAATCGACCGGATGTACGACCTGACATTAGACGCCGACAACTTCCTCATCATCTACAACTTCCACATACTCAGCAAGGATGAAAGTGCCGAGGTCACCGGCGGACGCAAGTACTCCCTCGCTCTCTTGAATCCCGACGCCAAGGACGAGGCCGTGCTGAACCGCATGTTGATCGAGGAGGGTCTAGTCGGCTGGAATCCCGACGAGGAGGAATACCTGCGAGGTGTCAACGTCAAGCGAGAAGAGGTGGTCAAGTTGGCAGACCTGGAGGGAGTTTCTCTGCACACAAATGAGACACAAGACACGGTTCTCGGCCCGGACGAGACGTGCTTTGACATCGAGATTGACGACGTGCAGAGATTCCTGTTCAACATGTGTCAAGGCAAAGCTTTGGAGGCGCTGGCCATTGCACAGGTAAAGTTCTATAGTCAAGTTCTAAAAAGTAAAAGTAAAAAAATATCTAAATCTTTATAAAGTTCCAAAGTTTCAATGCCTATTTTTTTTTAAATCCCTTAAAATGTTAAATTATTTTTGGATAAACTTTGCGTTTGAGGTGTCACCTGTTGGCACCGATGGTATTGTGTTAAAAAGTGAACCTTACAAATTTGTTCAATGAACTTTACTAAAATCTGTATGGTGTAAATTTCCGTTCTTTACAATTCATTCTAAATAATTCACTAAAATGCACAACTTTTGCAATATACTAAATTTAAATTGCATTGTCTTTGAGTGAAAATTAATCGAATTCCAAACATTGAAAAATGTCATGAAAATTCCCAACACTAATCCACAGGCTCCTGCGGTGCCGGCCATTTTGCATGACACGGCGGCCATTGCACCCGCTGCGGCTAGAGCCCCATCTGGCGCAGCTCAAGCGCCATCAGCCGTGACGATTGCGCCGGCCGATGACGACAGCGACGAGGATGAAGGCGACACAGAGGACTGCGGACGCAAGCCGCACGTCACGTGGCACCAGGACCTCGATCACGTTCACATCGACGTCGAGCTCGTCGACATCAAGGTCTATCACGTAGACGTCGAGCCGATGACCGTGAGCTTCAAGGCCGGGGAATACGGAGTGGGAATGAACTTGTTCGGTGCCGTGCTTCCCGAGAACACAGAACATTTCTCTACCGGGCGAAGAATCTGCATCAAGCTGCTTAAGATGTACCGAGGTAAGAAACATAACTTCAGATTAGGTTGTACAAATACATGATTTCTTTTCAACAGTAAAATTATTCATTTAATATATTCGGTGTTGTTACAATGATTTTTTTTTTTAATTTTGAACTTTGGTTATTTTTGTAAATGAGGCCAACCAAAGTGTTTAAAATACCTAGTTATTATTTCCAAGACAAACTGCTACCTATGCTATCATAAGCCCAATTTATTTTACATTAATACAATTTTTTGAACAAATTCTATGTCACATTCACATTTTTTATACAATGTTGTATGTTCATGATGCAACTTCTTGTCACAGAACTTGAGCTCAGCTTTTATATAATTTAGAACATGTTCTAATTTCTATCGAGAAGTGTGGCAAAGAAGTTGAACAAGAAATTGTAGAGTGTAAATTGGGCTTCAAACATTTTATGTTTATTATAAAATATAAATACGTACACTATGATAGGTAATATTATAGTACAAACTATCTCCATCAGCCCAGTGCTTTCACTCTGTAAATGTTACATACATAACTAGAAGTTTGTATTTAAGTGTCAAGTTCCTCTATCTTCTCTCTTCAAGCGCTGTAAATTGTTTCCAGGCATGTGGCTCCATCTGCTGAGGAAGCCGGACCGGAGCTATTATTGGCTGAAATACAACATCGAGCACGCGGACGACGGCGAGGTTAAACCCACTCCGCTGAGTCCCGAAGCGGCGGCCGCTTGCACGGCAAACACTCTGCAGAGAGAAGGGATTGTAGCCGACTTCCAGTACAACGACTCTGACTCGGAATCAGACAACTCAGACTACGTTGAGGACGACAAGCCCTACGTGCCCATCGACTACTACGATCCACTCAATTAGATTACCTACTCTATGATCGACTATTACGATCCACTCAATTAGATTACTCTAAGGCTAGTTTAATATTTGTTATTAATATTTGTAACGTCCGTCAAGACAAAACATATTGTCCAGCATTGAACTGGAGATTCAAGTCATTTGCATTATTCAGTACTTCTGATACCTTGATCTGATTTAGTATTTCATCGCAAAGTCCTTGGCTATAAATGTCAGTATAATGTCCTCCTCACCAACGTACTATTTCAGCCATACGGATTGTTCCTGTTTATTGTGTTCGTAAAGGTTCTGAAAGATTCTATGTTGGTAACTAATTGCTTTTCCTTTTTTATGTGGTGTTATTCTGTCTTAGTAAGATTGTTTTATAACCAATGAATGACCTCTGTTTTATAACCAATGACATGTTCTAGTTTGTTAATACAAGATGTTATATACGAACTATGCAAGATATCAAAATGTTTACACGTAAAAGAAAACGCTGTGAAAAATAAATGTCTAATAAATAGTTTTCTACTCTTTTCAAGAATCGATGTGTTTTCTGTGACTGACCCAGGGCCTGCGCGAGGGGCGGGCGAGGGGGGCATTTTCCCTTAGGCCTTCCCAGGACTGACCTTCTCCACTTGGTTGTAGAAGCATGAGAGGGATATTTATTGCAGTGCTACGCTAATTAGCCCAGGAGAGAGATTAGGGTAGAAAGATGGAACAATTAATTTGTGCAATTTTGCTATTTTAATTAAAATCTTACATCCAGATAAAATAAATGGTTTCTATCGAAGTATCAGCCATGAAAAAGGAGTATGTATATGGATATCAACAGAGAAAAATATACAAAAAATATATTTGCAGTATGGGATATGCATTTAAATATTAGTGTTATGTAGAGAGTCCAAGTAGGAATGGAGTTATTATATTATAATCCAAAAACAGATTTCATCCATTGAACAAGTGTGATAATAGCAGAGAAGTGTTGTTGAACACTGGACAAACTATCAAGTTTTCTCTCTGCTTTCTCGCTCATGAGCGTTTATCCCCAATGAGAGAGCTGCTCTCTGAACTTGATAGTGTGTCCCGTTTCCAAGTTTCAAAGATTCCATCAAAATATGGAAAGTGGAAAATATCTTGTAGAAGGAGGAAAGTCTCTCATCCCTTGTGCAGTGGTTTGGACTCATCAAGTCGCTGGAAATGTCGGGAACGTCCGATATGAATTGAGCAACAACTGGCAACACTGTTAGGAGGCCTCCGTAAAGTAATGGGTTCTGCAAGTGTTTTAGTTAAGTTTTGTCTTCACATGAACAGAATTTCACACTATCGGATATTACTGGCTATAGGTACTATACTAGGTCAGATACTAAGGGTGCGTTCCACAATGGGGCGAGTTGAGCGCGCGACGTCACCATAGGATTTACGGGTTAAATCAAACTTGCCGCGTCAACAAACGAGCTCAAACCAATGCCCAATATGGCCTAAATCAAAAGGTTGGGCTTTGTGATTATTTTCATTCATTTGACCACGATTCGACTCAAGGTCATGCGATTATCATGTGACAACGTTAAAAGGATAGGAAAACTGGGCGTTTTGATCATAATACGGTTCTTACCCTAGATAATGTCACAGACTTACATTTTATGGCTCCTGGAACGACTTTAAGGGGTAAAAATGAAATAATCGTATTAGTACCTATTCCAGTTTTTGGTATTTAGTTGAGTGTGCTTGGAATGGTCGCTAATATCTGAATTTGTAAAATCTGTTAATGTGAAGACAAAATTTAAAAAAACACTTGAATAAACTGCGCTGTCCTTTAACTTGCTGATTACAATACTCTGTCATTGAGTATCTTGATATCAGACAATATCTCTCGAAGTGTCGATTGTAAAAGGTAGTGATGTTCGACCGGATTGCCAGTTAAGTCAAGGACTTGAATGTTGGGACATCGCTCCACGTTCTGAACGTCGGCGATGCGCTGAATGTTGTTCCCCCGCAACGACAAGCTGCGCAGTGCCGGCAAGTCGGGCAGCGCGTCCAAGCTCTCGATGTCGTTGTCGTCCAGGCACAGCCACGCGCAGCTGTGCAGATGGTGCAGCTGGCCGAGCGAGCGGAACAGACGGTTCTGTCTCAAGTCCATCTTCAGCAAGTAGCCGAGATGATGGCCGTGGTACAGCGAGGTCAGCTGCTGGCCTGAGAGGTCAATCTCTTTGTCGCTCCTTCTCTCCTCCAAAGCATTGATAGCGTATTCCATTACAAGTCTGCTGCCTGGGGAAAGAAAATTGCACATTGTTATCTGCTTTCAAGATGACATTGAAAAGCATTGTTATTGAAATTAAGATGAAATTTTGCTGCTGAACGTTGTACTGTTCTGCAGCGAGGCTAATGGCGACGGATTACTGATTATGATGATGATTGGGAGATGATGGCGAAGTGTAGGTAAGAATGGAAGGTGGGAAGGAGGCGGTCGTGGCCCATTAGTAGGGTACCTTCCCAGCATTTGCCTGTCGACTGAGGGAATACCACGAAAAAACCCCAGTCAGGAAGGACGGCCGCGGGAATCAAACCCAGGCCTCCGGAATACAAGTTCAGAGAGTTACCACTCAGCCAAACCTGTTCCGTAAGGGACTTGCTATTCGCACAAATAAGCAATACGTGATTGAGCCACTTATGGCATGACGCATGATGGCTACTATTAGTCCACAGATGTATTTGTTTTTACATGTCGTGTTTCCATAGTGCAGTGAAAAAGGAGAATCATTTGAAATTCTAATTTAGTTATAAAAATTTACTCTTTTAGCCGTAAACAAACAACTAGAGCAAAAATATTTTTATTCATGCAAATACACCCTTAATGCCGCCTTTACCTTGTACCACAATAGCCACCAGAGGGCAGTTATGTTCTCGTTTTCTCAAATACAAACAAGGTCTTCTTGAAATTTCCATAAATTTGCAAAGAAATACGAATTTCTGCAAGCCCGCTCGGCGCTCAATGCAACACAATTTTACATGAAAAACTGCACTTTTCGTCGAAATAAAGCAGTCTCATAGCTCGGTAAAACATCCACGAACAGAAATTAAAATGTTAAATTAAATGTTAAAATCAAATACCTACTGCAACTCATCACATTACACGTAATAGTTTTGCAAAGAAACCTTTCTAGGTGGGTAAAAGTAATACACTTTTGAAAAAATCAATACGTCTCGTTCTGTATGGTCACACTGTTAAGCTAAAAGAAAAATGGTAAATTAAGTGATATACCACCTATTTTTGAAAATTAGTTGACGTTGACCACTCTTTCTAGCCAAATTATGGTACAGAACACAAAAATCTATTCATATGTAGAATTTTTACGATTTCTCAAGAAAAGTGAGTTTCGAAGATTACTCCTTAAGAGGCAAACGGAAGCGAATGGGAATCGCAAGGTTCGTCAGAGCAGTTTTTTGAAATTGTGTCTTCCCACTTAATAATTTTAAAAAATTAGATAGTAACGACCCATAACAGCCTAATATACTAAATAATGCCGCACACTGGAGTTCATTATGACCTTTTGCAGAAAATAATCGAAAATAATCGTATTTAACACTTTGAGGTCGTACCAGAGGTCATAATGAACTCCAGTGTGCGGCATTATTTAGTATATTAGGCTGTTAAAGTTCGTTCACGATAAGAATATCACTGACGTTTTAGTCGATCACGTCGTTCATTGGTCAGTCACTTGAACACTGCCCTGTCAATGGCAATACTTTCTTCTTTGTATTATTGAAATTGTATAAATTATGTCAAAAACACAATTTTTAATAGTAGTAAATATTATAAAAATTTAATAAAATTGATTTATTTTTATCTACAGCCGTATTATACACATTTTTTGATTATTATATTGATATTTACATGTTTAGGTAAACGTTCACTTGACTACGGTAGTACACGTCGCCATTACGGCTTGCTATTCTAATCGTGAATGAACTTAAGACACAATTTCAAAAAACCACTCTGACGAACCTTGCGATTCCCATTCGCTTCCGTTTGCCTCTTAATTGAATCGTAAGCCGTTTAGTCACAATCAAAGACACTGGTGATTTGTAAAACTTACGGAGATCTTTGTAGTATCCAGTGCGAAGAGGGTCAACTTTTAGTAGATGATCCAACTGTGCCATAGTTTCTTCTTTATACTTCTGCCGATCAATTGCTTGCATTAAAAGCACTGACGTTAGTAAAGTCCCTGAAAACCAAGGAGTTAATTAATCATCTTGTTAGGTCTAGGGGCTAACAATACTATTAAAACACGGAATACAGTTTAATACATTTATTTGAATTAATTAGAGACACACACACACCGCAGATAATATCCACTGTTCTCAACTGTTCACAACTGTTCACGTCTGTGGTCCCGTTAGCACTGACCACTCGCAGTCGCACTGCGATTCTCTCGCTCACCCCTTTGGTCTGCCTGCCTCCCTTCGCCTCGCACAGGCGCACATTCCTAAGCTAAAATGTGCACATCCGCTGTGGCACGGCGGACCTAAACTATTGCTACCTAAGACAACTAAAACACATTCAATCTTATATATTATGATAGTCACGTCTGGTGGAATCCATGTGAGAGGTCTAGGGATGTAAACCACTGCGCCCGTCCCAACTGTGCGAAGATCCACTTCGTCGTGGGCATGGCGTAGACGGAAACGACTGTCCTCTGGTTGACGGTGCGGTAGTCGACGGCGAGCCTGTAACCTTCGCCGGGCTTCTTCTTAGGCACGATCACGGGAGCTGACGCCCAGTTGCTCTGTGATGGCTCGATCATGTCGTCTCGGAGGAGGTCGTCGATCAGGGAGTCCAAAATCGCTCGCTTTCTCGAGTTGACCTTGCGAAGCTTGCAGCGGTATGGCGCGCTGTTTCCGGTGTCGATATGATGGACGACTCGAGCTGTGGAACCCGGCTTCTTCGTGAAGAGAGCCGAGTAGCGCGCCATGACGGTCCTGAGCGCCGGCAATACTTCGGACGGGCAGTCTGAGGGTCTGTCGAACACATCGCCGACCACTTCTTGCACACAGCTGTGCCGTCCTTCGCCTATCGCCCGCCGGGGAACCTTGTGATCGTGTTCGGCGGCGACGCAGACTTCGGGGTGCTTCCGGTTCGCTCGATAGAATGAGCGCAGAACGCCGATGCGACCCTCGGACTCCCGAGGCGTCGGGGCGCCGGTAGTATTCGGTTTCTCTAGCACCTTGCTTAGAGCTAGTATGACCGACGCTAACTGTTGCTCGCGTGATGGTCGTCGGAACGAATGTGGTCTCGCGGAATTGCTCTGGCCTGGCCTCGCTGGGACCTTGCTACCTCGTGTCATCGCAGATCCCGTGACGCCTGGCATCGTGGCGGGGACGGCGACGTTGCTCTACGAAAACGGGAGTCTCGCGGCGGCGGCGCTGGATGACGGCGTCGTGGCGAAGACGGCGACGTGGCGCACTGTTGGGGCTGTCGTGGCGACGGAGGCGTAAGATCGCGCAGTTATCGGCGTGGCCGCGAAGAAGTCTGGAGGCCGTGCCCTCGGAGCCGTGGAGACTGGCTCGAGCTGCGCATCGCGGGATGGCATTTGACGGCGTCGGCTGTGGACTGGGTGGACGCCGCTCTGTCGACTGCAGGGACTCGCTAACTTGGCGAATCGAATCAGCCGCTGTGGGGCTGTACCTACTGTCCAGCCGCCGTCCGCCGTGTGGATGGATATCCCTGTAGCATTTAGGAAGTCTCTGCCTAAGATGATGGCTTCCGAGGCGTCCGGCAGGAACAAGAAGGACTGCCGACGGCTTCCTCCTGGCCAGGACACTCTGAACTGCCACTTCTCCGAGACTTGCGCTCTACCTGACGCCAACTGCAAGTCGCAGGACGTAGCTTGAGGTTTGCTTCCAAGCTGCATGGCTGCATGCCGACTTTCTTTCCCGATGATGCTCACCGATGAGCCTGTGTCCAGCAAGGCCGGGAATGTCGACTGTCCGATTGATAAGCTTAATCTTGGCGCCTGGGCCTGCGACACACTAACCTGCATGGCGTCGCCAGCGAGGGAGTTTGCAGTTTTCTCTCTCACTGGCACCAGTTTTTTGATTGTTTCTGGTGCCCTGACGACGTCCGGCGCTGTGACGGCGTCGGCTGGAAGAACGGCGACTGCGACTGCTGCTGTGACGGCGTCGGCTGGTAGAACGGCGTCTGCGACTGCTGCTGTGACGGCGTCGGCTGGAAGAACGGCGACTGCGACTGCTGCTGTGACGGCGTCGGCTGGTAGAACGGCGTCTGCGACTGCTGCTGTGACGGCGTCGGCTGGTAGAACGGCGTCTGCGACTGCTGCTGTGAAGGCGTCGGCTGGAAGAACGGTGTCTGCAACTGCTGTTGTGACGGCGTTGGCTGGGATGAGCACTGTTTTGCCCAATGCCCGACGCCGTGGCATCTATTGCACTTGTCAGCAGGCTGTGCTCGCGTCATCTGCTGCTGCCCTGGCGTGGTGAATGTCGCCGACGGTGTTCGCTGGTTCTTTGCCCTCGGCGTAAACGCCAGATCAGTTTCCAGTGTGTTTGAGCTTGGTATGGGGGGTGGTTTGTAAGCTGAACTTCGCCATACCAAAGTCTCGATTTCGACTCCAAAATCCTCCAAAGCGCGCAAAGAGGTGAAGCTCCGTCCCTGGAGGAACTGGCGTGCCGACGGCGACGCTTGAGCGAGGACGCGCTCTATCTTCTCTTCCTCTGCGGCTGGCGAGCCGAGGCGCTCGTAGAACTCGGCGATGACGCGCACGAAGGACGAGAAGTCTTACTCCTCGTGCTGCGTCCTGTCGTCCAGCTCGAGCTGCAGCCGCCGCTTCCGGTCTGGTTGGCCGAACGCTCCATAGAACTCACGTGAGAACTCTCCCCACGTCTCGTAGCCGCCGCGTGACGACCACCAGCGCTCGGCGTCGCCAACCAACGCTACCGGGAGCATCTCCTCCAGCACCCACTCCTCGGATTGATGTTGGGCCTTTGCGTACCTAACAATGGCCTTAATGAACTGCTCCGGGGTCTTGCTGTCGGCTCTTCCCGCGAACGTCGGCACTTCTATCTTGAGCGAACGGACCAGCTCCTTCCGCGACGCTACGAGGTGGTCTGGCTGATGAGCGGGCGTCGAGGGGCTGCCGAACTGCTCCCATCTCCTCATCCCGACCACGCAGTCGTTGAACTCGAATGTCTTCTTCCTTGCTTCAAATCTAATTACGTCAAGAGGGAGTTCGTCTTGTATGAACGACTCCATTCTCGCAAACGGTTGCACAACTTATAATAAACACGATATATATATTTAAAAAAAATACTTTTGGACAAGCCCCCAATTGTTAGGTCTAGGGGCTAACAATACTATTAAAACACGGAATACAGTTTAATACATTTATTTGAATTAATTAGAGACACACACACACCGCAGATAATATCCACTGTTCTCAACTGTTCTCAACTGTTCACGTCTGTGGTCCCGTTAGCACTGCCACTCGCAGTCGCACTGCGATTCTCTCGCTCACCCCTTTGGTCTGCCTGCCTCCCTTCGCCTCGCACAGGCTCACATTCCTAAGCTAAAATGTGCACATCCGCTGTGGCACGGCGGACCTAAACTATTGCTACCTAAGACAACTAAAACACATCCAATCTTATATATTATGATAGTCACGTTTAAACTAAAATACAACTTACTACTAATCTAACACCTACACTAATCCGTTGGAATGGCGCCATCCTAACAATCTGAAGACAATTCGCAACTCTATTTGTGATTTTCAACATTAAAATGTCTCACATTTGCTATCCGGTTCCATCTGGAGCAGTTGCAAGCAGTTGGCCAACTCTTCTTCGAGAACCGTCGTGAGATCTTGGCTGAATCCAGCTTCGAACTGAGACCTTCGCAGTCCGAAGCCCTGGCCGTCGGTCACTTGCAAGGTCATGGAGTCCAAGTCTCGGCTGTCTTGGTACATATTAACTACCACAACGTTGGCTCCACTCGGGAGTTCAGTGTTGGGATAAAACCCCTGAGGTTCCGTTAAGGACAATGGCAAAAACAAACATTCAGGCTGTACATTTAAACGTTTAATGTTGCTGAACTTTTCATCGTAAAAAGTGCTGTTTTTGTAATTCATAGTATGCAGATGGCATCATCTCATTGTTGAGCTACCGTCTTGGTGTAACATGTCAGAACGGCTGTCAATCTGTATTTCGGTGTTTTGTTGATTGTAATATTGGTTACCTGTGCAATTGTAGGATGCAGAAGAAGTTCTAATAGGTATAAAACCACCTCATTTACAAACTATCTTTGATTAACCAATAATAATTAGTTTAAGGTGGCTCATCCAATCGGGCATAGTCTCAGATTTTCATAATTTTTTGTCTACTTATTGATAATCATGCCATACACAATCATTGAAAAAATTAAACACTTCTCGTGTCTAGTTTCTGAGATAAATTGAGTTTTCTTCCCCATGTTATCTTATGGCAGCCAAGTAAAATCGTGTCACATTTAGGCTAATAATGAAGATCTAATTTTTATGTAGTCCCAACTTTGATCAAAAAACTTTTTTTCTGGTAGATATATGGATATTCTATTAGGGAAAAAATTCAAAACAATACCAACGTGTGCTTTTTTAGAAGTTATAAACGAAAAACGCAATAATTTTCCTATACCTCCTGTGTTAAAGTTTTGTTCATTCTCGGAAGGCAATAATTTGAAACCTCGCTGTAAGACAGGAGTTGCAAGCTAAATTACATTTTATGGTTTGTTTATACTTAAATATAGTTGAAATGTTGGAAAAAGTAATTCGTGATGGTAATTTCAAAAAATAAATATTTTGGAATGTTCGATCGGTTGAGCCACGTTAACCGACTTGACACCTGTACACCAAATGACCGAAAATATACTTTTTTCTATTGTTCAGGTAAAACAAAAGAAGCTCCTGCAAACTATGAACACTCAAAATATTGTGCAAACTCGCTGTAAACCAATTGACAATTGTAATGTCTATTTATTTTCTCAAATTATTGTTATTTTGGTAGTAATGAAGTGTGGAATCTGGAAGATATCACGGATGTTTCCATCGACTCGTAACAAACACAAAACATTTCAATTAAGTCCAAGGTTCAAGCTATTTCAGTTTCAATTGCATTCAACACAGAACTAATAACTTCCCTCGGAGAAACCCCCATGGTTAATTTAGGGGCGGACGAGGGCGGCCGCTGTCCCCTCACTCTTTTTTTTCAGCCACTAACTTATTTTTTATGGAAGTAAAATCGACTTAAAATTGTGTACAAAGCACAAAGAAAGACACCAAATATGTTCCTGAAATTCAAAATTTTCCCAGAGCTATGCAGGAGTTTTCTTGGACCTGCATTATACCTATTGGGAGGCCTGCCCCCAAACCCCATTGTTTTCGTAAGCAAATATGTTTCCTCTACAGTCGAGGCAACAAATGTATGAACTCTCACCAAATGGAGCTACCGTCAGTTTTTCTGCTTCGCTGAGAAAGTCTATATTGCAAGTGGAGTACACAATGAAGTCTTTCTCGGCCTAGCAGAATAACTGACGGTGGCACTATCTATTGAGAGTTCATACATACGTTGCCTCGACTGTAACAATCCCCGAGCGTCCGCCCACTTATTATTCTACAAAATAACCACTGATTAACCCAATCAATAATCTAGACTCTCGGTAGTGGCAAAGGATACCCATGTGTGGGCCACGTCGCCCCCGCACGTGCTTGCCCACACGCCCTGCAAGTGTTCCCCGTCGAGTAGACACGCCACGTGGAGGTCCTCCAACAGCAGGCGGGTCTTGCGCGTGAACGTGACGCTGATGCAGTCGCACGAGACGAGCACGTGACTGAAGCCCAGCGCAGGCAGGCTGCGTCCTAGCAACCAGCGCTGGTAGAACCAGGCACTCGTGTCGTCGGGGTCGGTGAAGCAAGCATTCTGCACCAACTCCAGCTCTAAATACCAGGCAATCATTATTCAGTTGCGACGGTTTGAAGTTGACTTTCGTTTATTTCCTCAAGATTTTCTAGTGAATTATTTGAAAAAACAAATTCTTCAACACACATGTTCTGGGATAATATAATTCTATTGTCCCATCAGTCTGACATTTTAAAACTCTGTTGCACTGTAGGCAACTTCCAGGTTCCAACTTCTGAACAATAAACAACAATAAACAATAAAACAACAACAACAACAACAACAACAACAACAACAATAAAAAATAAGTTAAGTTGGTCATGACTTAACACGAACATCGACAGAAGTGTTTCACTTGACATTTTGGAGATAGCATTGCCTCTTGCATTGCCAACTAACATCCTCATGTTTAACATTTCTAGATTTATCGAGGCAAGTGCCCAGAGTCTACTGGATTCCGTCAATTATATTATTAGATCACATTCTTGTGGCGTTAAGGAAAAATGGACTTGAGGACGCAACTTCTGCAGAGCATGAGGTTGCAGTTAGCTAACAAGACAAGATTTACTTTTTCAACTTAAGAAGAACAGGACGAGGAAGCAGAAGAAAAAGAATACTCTGTTTTACAGAAACGTCTGAACAGGCATACCGGCGTCACTAATGTTTAACTTGCCCTTGAAATTTATGTAATCTTTACCTGATTGTTTCAATTGGAAAAGAAAATAAATTTATTATTAACTTAATATTACTGACAATTATTTTATTGTCAAGATATAAAAGGTGTGTGCTTCTACCCACATTAAATAAATAATAAATCTAATACTACAGGGGCTGGAATCACAAAAGGTTTTAAGCCCTATTCCAGCATAACTTTATGCCAGTATAGCATTATATTATAACTACCATATCTTCATTACAATTAAAAGCTTAGTATTTTATCATTATAAATGGCGATTTGTACAGTTAAATTCATAAATATACGTCCGAAAAACATGGTAGGTATAATAGCTAATATTGATAATAGTTTCTTAGGTCATAAAATTAATTACATCTTTGTGAATCCAGCCCCAGTTTTCATCCAAATAAAGAAAAAAAAAGTATTACGTAGCTGAATATCTAAAGGAAGCCATGGTATGCTTCACGAGACAGCAAATTACCTTCTTTGTGTTTCTCCTCTCTGATTGGCCGTCTTCCCCGAGGGTCGGGGTAGACTTGTGGCAGAAGTCGACTGCGGTAATGCCAGGAGGAATAATTGGAGAAGTTAACTGCGATCTTCTCAGCGGTGAATGCAAGTTCATCGGCAGACGTCACTTGCGACTTGGAAACAACAATCCTTCGATGATCCCAAACGTGAACTGAAATACAATAGACGTTTAGAAGAGTTTCAGTGGAGTAAAGTCATCGACTTCCGCTCTATATGGGATACGTGACTGTAAGCTGCACTGCAGCACTGAATGCTTTCGCCGATGTCGGAGGCCGCACTGCTTTACCAGGTTGTGGCATTATAAGGACATATTATTAATTTTGTTTAATACTATGTCCTGTTTAATACTATGGAGAGGAAGGCAACGAGGAATGAGAAGATCACACTACGAGGCATGGAACTGGTGGAGAAGGGAGAATTCAAGTACCTAGGGAGCTGGTTAACGAAGGATGGAAAGATAGGAAGAGAGGTCACAGCAAGAGTTCAGCAGGCTAACTTGTTTTACCAGCTAGTGAGAAAGCTTCTCTGGAATGAGCATTTCCCTCAGCAGTGTAAGGTACTTCTTTTCAAGACCTACTTTGTCCCAATACTTACATATGGGTCGGTCACCTGGGCAGTTGGGGGAAAGGAGGAGAGCCAGTTACAAGCAGCAGAAATGAAGTTTCTACGGAGTGCGCAAGGATTAACGAAGATGGACAAGATCAGGAGTGAGAAAATTAGAAGGGACTTGAATGTGGAGAAGTTGACTTTTAAATTGGGTGAGAGGATACGGTGGTTTGGGCACATGAAGAGGATGCAAGGGAATAGAATACCACGGCGAGAGTTTGAAGTGGCCAGAAGTGGCTAAAGGAGAGTGGGTAGACCAAGGGAGAAGTGGAGCGAAGTGGTAGCAGAGGATGTGCGAGAGAGGTTGGAGAAGTGGGAAGACAGGAAGCAGTGGAAGAAGCTGGTGGAGAAGAAAGAAGAAGAGGAAGAGCCAAGCTTGGCCAGCTGGCTCAGGAGTCCGAGGCCCTAGCAAGTGGTGGCCTTGGCCACCCCCCCCCCCCCCCCCCCCCGACCCAACTATGGAACCGGGAGAAGGATTATTATTACTATGTCCCAGGGGCGTGCGTTGTAGGGTAGGCAAGGTAAGCAGTGCGTACCCACTTATTCTGAGCTGTTCGTATTTCTTGAAAACATATAAATTAATAATTTTTAAATGTCAATTGAACTGTTTTTTTTTTTAAATAATTGTTGCTCTCCTGCAGTAAAAGTATTCTTTTGCCAACATCATAGTTACGTCACGAACGCACTCGTAAGCGCGAGAGAGTCAATGTTTTTCAAGCGTAGGTAGTAGAATAAGCACGGAAGAACCTTGCGTTTGCTCGGATACGAAAGCGCGCGTTCGTCCCGAGACCGTATTGAACGAATGGTTGTCTCTTGTCCTTTTTTACCATTGCGCCATATGCCTGTATTGCATGCAGCTCAAGTGGTCGAAAAGCAGTGACTCTGGATGCGTATTGCCAGACCAAACCACCCCATGCAGAGGGCGCACCCAAAGTCCAGACTTGCAGCATAGCTTGTCAAAGTTAACACATGTGTGTTGTTTGTTAGTGTGAGTCAGTAGTGCACCAACTTGTCAACTCTTTAGGTGGGGCATTGTTTCTCGCAGTGATTTCTCTCAATTTTCTTTGATTATACAAATGAAATGACTAATATGAACAGTGACGGAACTACTGAGGAAACTTTCATTGAGATATCATCCTGGTGAGTCCATAAACAGTTCGTGTTTAAGTAACAAAACCTAAAAGATTAGTTCCCGTTGGGTTCAATGGGACGCAGTTCAGTTTTCAGTAATTTTTTTAACATCATGTCACTATCGCATCTACGAAAAAGATCAGTCCAAACCAAGTCCAAATGATCAGTCCAAATGCACTAAATGCAATTGCGAAATTGAAATTATCCACCGACAAAAATCCACCGCACGCCACTGCTATGTCCTGTCTTCATATTTATAACAGATAATCGTCATAAGTATATTGTTGTAATGTGTCAGGTTTCCCTGCAATCTATTCAAATGTAAGACGATCTCAGTCGGACACGTGAAGAATTTGACCTTGGTATGTACGTAGGAACGGGTCGGTATTGTTTGTCACTAGACATCGACGACGGTCTCACAAATCCCCTAGAGTGGAAGTCAATGGTAAAGAGATCCCCCCTTGCCCCCTGCCTTCCCCAAGTGGTTCACGAATCCAAAACGTTGATTTATGTAAGGCCGATGCACAATTGACGCAGACGGATGACGCGGACGGACGACGGAGACGGATACGATGTTTAGGTATGACATATTCACTCAGGCTGTTCACAATCGGACGCGGACGGACGACAACTTTAACATTGTATCCGTCCGCGTCGTCTGTCTGCGTCAATTGTGCATCGGCCTTTATATTAACCAATCACAGTCTTTAGCACCCCTGTTGCGAAACAACTATTACAAATTAATCAATTTCAACCATTTTCACAGATCCACTTATTGTCTATAATCTGTGAAATTTTGAAGCCTTTATGAAAAAAAATGTGCTTTTAAACATAGCTTTCTTCAATATATTAGACTCTGGTCTGTTGGAATGCTAATTGTTAAATGTTGCCCCTCAAAAGCACCACTGAAAGGTTGAAGTCACGTCACGATATTGTACTTACAATTCCGTTCATCCATGGAGAGATATTTGTCACACAAGCTGAGTTCTTGCTTGAAGTTTGGTTCCGGCATGTTGTCTAAGACCCAGACGCGATGGTGCCAGCCGCCGTAGGACTTGGGGTTGTTTTGCAGACAACGTTGTGTCAGTTGCAACTCACTTTCCATCAGAGACTGGAAGTCCTCAGGCGACCTGCACACATTCCGTTCTAGTTATTAACCTACCCTTTCTCCATAAGGTATTTCAATTTTTATGATGAAAAAATTAGAACAGACTTGAAAGTGGAGAGGTTGACAAACTGGGGAGAGAGCGGCTATGGTGATTTGGCCACATGAAGAGAATGCAAAGAGTCAAATACCACGTAGGGAGTTTGAAGTTACAAGTAGTGATAGAAGAAGATTGGGAAGGCAGCGGGAGAAGTGGAGAGAGTTGGTATAGCAGAGGATGTACAAGAGAGACTGCTGGAGAAGTGGGAAGAAGTGGAGGAAGAAAGGTTGTGGGAAGACAGGGAGATGTGGAAAAAGCTGGTGGAGAAGAAAGAAGAAGAGGATAGCAAATGGACAATGGTGGCCCTTGCCATCCCCAACCCAATTCTTGGAACCAGGAGAAATATTATTATTATGGTACCTACTATATTTGGAAAAATGAAAATTCTTCACAGGAGTGAAGATTCATAAGTTGCATCTTGAGCCGTCGCTAATGTCATTGAAATAATACGACAAACCTCTGCAAATCAATCGCCATCCTACTCTATGATCTATCAGGCCATGCCGCACTGCGGGACTGAGTTTGACCAGGCCTGATCCACGGGCGGACTGGCACCAGAATGTGACAAGGCTAAGGACCCAGATAAACATGTGAAGGGCCCGTATAACAAAGAAGAGAAAGAGAAAATGTATGGCACATATAATTAATTTGTTAATATCAAAGAGCAAACTGCAAATATGGGTCCGTAAAATGTCGTTCCCATCTGGCCCGTAACCGGCTGGGAACTGGGATGGGATTGCTTCCCTGGTTCCATTGCAAGTCCGCCACTTGCCTCCTATATTGGTTGAGTTGCAAATATTTCCGTACCTCTTGACTTTTAAGTCCAGCAAGATTTCTCTTCTGAAGTTCCAGAGTGTGTAAATGTCAGGATTAGCCGAGAGAAGTTGAGACGTCACTTCAAGACCTGAGTCATCGTATTCACCGTTTCTTCTCTACAAACAGTTCAGAGTACCACATTACTATCAAATCATTTGGGGAAAAAAGGACAAGAGTATATAAAAATTGTGCCAATCAGTAATTATTTTTGAGACCTAGTGGCCCAATACAAAATTGCCAGATTATGAGGTTCCACCTCCAAACCCACCGGATGGGAAGAAGAATCAAAGAAGAGACCAATAATTCCGGAAAAACAATGTAGGTAGGTAGGTAGTTTATTTAATAAACGAGGTCGCCGTAGATGACCAATACGGGTCATTCTAACCAACTAGGTAGGTAGGTAAATTCATGTAATGAATTTACCTAATGTAATGAATGAATATATGAATGAATATATGAATAAATGAATATGTAATGAATGAACCTTAAGTCAAATTTTTTACTTTTTTTATTTTGGTTGGTACAAATTGCTGCCCTCTTACTAAGTGTTTATAACTTGAACTATCATGTTTAAAAATGATATTGATAATAAATAAAAACATTTTATTTTGTCATTCTCCTAGATGGCTATTCTAAATTTTCTTGTCGTCTCGTTTCACTTGATACGGGCTCACTTCACACTGGAGTGCTATCTATAACATGGTAGTGACGAATTTAGAATACCCCCCCTGGCAGTCACTACCCTCGCTAGTTACCTTGCTGTCGGTAACTAGCTCTATTAGATGAGCTCTCATTTCATTGATAATATTATGGATCGATTATCAAAGAACTTCATTTTCAGCCCTTCAAATTTATTCACATACTATGTTATGTTTTGCCAAGTGTAGATTACCTACCTAGTTAATCAAATAATAAACCATAAACACATAAACCAGTCTCCAGGGTAGACCAGGTCATTCTATATATTTTTTATATTGTTTCAACTGAATTCATTTCACAGCTATAGGGCGCGCCAAAGATAGGACGATAATTTTGTCCGCCGTAAGCGTCACGAGCGTTTTGAGGGAAAGTGTTTCATCTTTATACTAAATTATTTGGTGTCAGTATCTTTGGATTACACAACAGCTGATTTTGTTGACAGCTTGACAGCTGACAGTTCAAACCTGTGTAGTTAAAAATAGTCGTTCAAAAGTAATTCCACGCCTAGTAAATAATCATTTAAAGTTCCATTGTTACCCTAAAGTAATTGGAAATCATCAGTGTAAGTAGAAAACTATTACTACTTGGAAAACGCTCTGAGTAACGCGTTGATGAGCGAGCACGGATATGCGCAACACCTCGAACCGAAATTATGTTTATCGAAAATGTCATTAAAAGCCAATAATTCTTGAATTTCGTCACAGACTTGTATGAAAATCTCCCACAATTCCTAAAATATTGGTCCCAATAACCACGCAAAGTTTTAAGTTGATCGATTGAACCTTTATGATTGAACGATTCCTTGTTAATTTCCAAAAATCACAGGATACGTTCAAAAAAATTTTAAACGGACATATCAGTTTCATAATATACGTTTGAAAGTTTCTGCTCTAACAACCTTGAAGTGAAGATTCGAAGATGCTGTGAAATATGAAATTCAAGAAGTATGATAGCCAACACGCAAAATATCCGTAAACTGTCAATAACTTTTGAATTTAAACACAGTTTAGTCTGAAAATTGTCAAAAATACAGATAATGTTGGACCCGATGACCATGCAAAATTTTAAGTTGATCGGTCAAACGGTTCTGGTTTAAATTTCAAAAAGCACATGAAATATTTTTTTAAATTTTAACCAAATTGGCTGAAAATTTGTAAAATAAGAGACAATGTTGGTGTTAATGACCATGCAAATTATAAGGTCGATCACATTTGTCGAAGTCCAGTTTCATTTTTCAGCCTATCAGGAGATGTTTATTTAAATTTCAACCAATTAATGGATTTCAAAAAAATTAGGGTCTGCAAACAGAGAAGGTTGGTTTTACATGTGTGCAAAATTTCAGATCGATCGGTGAAACGGTGCAACTTGTGTATCGGCTATTAGCAGCCAAAAAAAAACAAAAAAAAACAGAGGTCTGTGCCAAAAGGAGACGCTTGCTTCGCTCGCTCAATTAACAAGGAAATGGTGTGGTTATTAGACTGAAGCCGCCATTTTTCAAAGAAAGTCACCGCCGCCTATAGTTGACAGACAAACAGCCCGCTAATCTTACAAACTTAATTTTCCCTCAAAATGCATTGTGCTGCTATCTGCTCGTTGTTTCGCTTTGCACATGCCCTATTAACATAGCATTTCATGAATTCGGTTAAAACACTTGATCAAAAAAGATATACCTAAAATAGATAGGTCCCCAGGGGGGGTTATTCTAAATTTCGGTGTAGTCTTGTTTCACTCGATACGGGCTCACTGCACACTGGAGTGCTATCTATTTAACATGGCAGTGACGCCGTGTCAATTGATACGAGACGACAAGGAAATTTAGAACAACCCTCCTGGGGAGCTATTCTAGAACGAAAACGAAATCATTTCGGCCTGGAATTATTTCGTTTTGTTATTCGACACTAAAAGTTGCAAAACGCCACCTAGCGTAAAAAATTAACTCTCCCCACCAAGTAAGCATGCACATGCGCACAGGGCGCGTGCAGGCAAGTCACTTATGTCAATCGTATAACTAGTCAGTAAAAGTTGTAATTGCATCGCGAAATAATAGAAATTGATGAATACCTTAGTGTCAACGATCAAATACAATCGGCATATTTCATTACAGCACACATTCATTCAAATTCTTGTGAGAACTGATATCTATCCACCAAAAGCACTATTTGACAGATTGCAATTATTTTTATCACAGCCTTCTGAACGACCTCGTCTGAAAACTTATTCTTGACGGCTCATTCAAAACAATTGCAATCAGTCAAATGCTGCTTTTGGTGAATAGACTACTCGTTTTCACAAGAATTTGAATGAATGTGTACTGTAATGTAACATTCCGATTATATTTGATTGTTGACACTGAGGTAGTAAGCATCAATTTCTGTTATTTTGCGATGTTATTTAATTTTTACTGAACTCGTTACGATTGACATATCATTGATTTGACCACATGCGTTCTGATGGGGCACCCAGTGCGCGTGCGGCAAATACTCGCGTGAGTGGCCATCTTACTGATATTAGCACATTCTCTAGAGGTATGTAGTACTTAAAGTGTCGAATAGAATATGCCCCCAGAACTTTGTTGGTAACTATAGATCACAGAATATTCTGCACCTTTTCAAACGCTAGCTCCATCCCAGCCCTGTAAAGAGCCAGCTTCTTCTGACGCTCCTTGTTCTTGATCTCCTGCTGCTCTTGAGTTGAACGCGTTTTCACTCGCCCGTGCTAAAGAAACAGAAGTCATTATGCCGGTAAGTTATTAATAGGCCATTTGAAAGTCTGCATGCATGCACAGTCGCATTGCATTTTAGGTGAAGACTGCCAAATGTACAATGTTGAATGTCAATTTCAAAATTTCCAAAGTACGATGTTGCCAATTTCTGCAAGTGATTGCAGAGCCTACAATCGTATGTGAAAATCAAAAATTTTTACTAACTAGGTAGGTATGATTAATTTGAACCACGAAAACATTTCAAAAGAAACATTTTCTGTGACATTTTGTAGTACCGGAAGCTTGATTCCATTAAAGCAATTCTAAGTAATTTGGTGAAACTTGGCCATTTCACAGATTATCATTAGAATAAAATAAAGTAGGTACTAGTACCTAGCTTAAGGTGGCTGGACCAATCGGTTTTCTGAAGTATTGGAGAGCTTTCACTAATTTATTAAGTGTAAAAAAATCACGTTTATAAATTCTTTTAGCACAGAATTTACTTTATAATATACTGGGTAGTTGAAATAGACAACATTTAAATGGTATTTATACGTTATCTTATTATTTAGAGCAATATTATTATATTACTGCCCCAAAGAAGTAAGTTTTGAATTGGATTGTAGATTTTTCTATAATTTTATTTTTAACAATATGTACTACGGTACCTATGGCAACATTGTACTTTGGAAATTTGAATTTGTGCGGAATCATGATGGCTGAGCTTGCTGAGCTTAGTACACCTAGAGTTTACTTTCATAAAAAGTCAACCCATAAAAAACACTCCGTGTAAAAATACCAGCCAATTCTTTTCAACTATAAAAAAATAGAAGAAATCTAAATATTCAGCACTCCTGAAGTTCCGAACGACCGTTTCATTTAGAGCCTTGTTGAAAGCGACATGGTTCAAATTCAATCTGCTCATTTCAGGTGTTTTCATAATTCACACAGTGAGTTTTTGAAACGGCGATTAAGAGCTTTCTCCAAACTTGGGAAGTTTGGAACATCCGTGTGAATCGACCTTTGTGGTGTTTAGGACTGACATCCACAAATATCTAGGTAGTACCTAGGTCTACCTAGCATGAGTAGAGGATGATGAGGCTGATGGGTAACATTAATAACCAGAGAAAAAACTACTTTGTGAACAAGACCCCTGCTTTTCATGACACCTGTTATGTTACCCATCATCCAGTTGACCCCTGCTGAAAATTCTTGCCAAGATCTTGCTAATATCTTGCTAAGATCTATCAAGATCTTGGATTTACCAAGATCTTGGTAATATCTTGATAAGATCTTATCAAGATCTTGACAAGACCTAATCAAGATCTTGCCAAGATCTTACCAAAATTTTTTCAAGCTCTTGCTAAGACCCTTAGAAAAATTTCTATAGTATATTTTGAAGTATTCCCGATTTATATTGTAGTTTATATAAAGTAAGGTATATAAACTACAGAATTTTTACTTCATTGACTTAGAAAATTAGCACTACATCACCTAGTAAAATAAACTAGGTACCTATTATATAGTAATTATACTACAGAGCGTGAGCTGATATATTTTATGGGGGAAATATCACAGATCAATTTACTTTATAAATAAATCTTAATATTTATCGTTTCTCCTATTTTATTATGTTAATAACAATTTAATGATCCACTAAATTATATAAATATGTTCACTTAAATGAAAACTCAATATGATCACTATTAGCGCAGCTAAGTCTTGTCTGCACCGGTGGCCTACTCGGTAAGACGCTCGACTACGGACCCCAAGATCGCAGGTTCGAGACACGGCGGGTCCACGGGATTTTATAATTGAAATGTGTAATCAAACCTTGTCCAATACTTCAGAAGAGGTTTCCCAAATGCAAATGAATACTCATAAATATAGAAAATTTTATTTTTTAATGAAATTTTAACGTTTTTTTGGCGGCAAAATGTACAAGATCTTGCTAAGATCTTGCCAATCTTGCCAATGTTTGCGATATCTTGCTAAGAT
Organism: Leuctra nigra; assembly: GCA_934045905.1. Lineage (NCBI taxonomy): Eukaryota > Metazoa > Arthropoda > Insecta > Plecoptera > Leuctridae > Leuctra > Leuctra nigra. The sequence goes on along the minus strand of OW203761.1, from coordinate 65,080,684 downwards.
CTTGTCAAAGCAAGATTTTTCAGCAGGGACCACACACAGTACCTAGGTCTGTTCGACGGACTGATCCGAAACTGCTTGTAGCAGCTTGGAAAATGTGATTGTGTTTGTCGGTCTACAGGAAGGAGGCTGATGCAAGTTGGAGCAACTTAGAGCAGTCTCAGACCATGCTCAACGAACAGACCTACTGGGTCCTGATTCTACAACGTTACTCTAAGACAGTGGTACTCAACCTTTTTGCACGCCTCTCAGTTATATAGCCCCGCAGGGCGTTTAATTAGAATTTAACAATTTAAAAGTGATTCAGGGGCTATAAAATTAACGAACTGAAGTAAACTAGCCTCCAATTGTTGCCCCGCAGGGCGTTTTTCTTTTTTAAAATAACAATTCTTAAGTGATTTTGGGATGCTGAACTTAATTTTGTATGGAGAATAGGGGGTCAGTCTGCTAGGGTGGGGGGATACCCCATCCCCCCTCCCTTCCAACGTGCCTGGTTCATTCAGTGTATTTTGTTTATTAGGAAACGAATCAAACAATTCGCTTTCGTCGCATTTTAAGCCTGATGCGTCGATCCTAATGGGGTAACTCTCCGAATTTCTCTCAAATGAAATGAGATTTTTTACTATTTTCACAGTGGACACATTTTGTGAATAAGTAGGTAATTGAAACATCAACGGGGTGGCGGGGGGGGGGGGGGGGGCACAAAAATTAGTCCTGCGGGCCACAGGTTGAGCGCCACAGGTTGAGTACCTACCACTGCTCTAAGATCTAACTATTTCGATTGCGAGTGGAATCGCAATGTGAAGGTAGGTAATACAGCATATGGTAAAATCTCACTGCTATAGGTACCTACCTAGCGGATTTGCATACTGCTTTGCAGTCATAAAATCAGGTCTAGGTAGGTACCTAGGTACTTTTCTTCATTTCAGTTAGCCTAGTTAGACAGTGTTCATTTTTGAGTTTCCCAAAACACAATATTAATGAATGACAAAATTACAGTAAAAAATTATTGTTGGAACAACGTACCATGATTATTTTTGATTTACGGATCCTAGGTTGTTAGAGATCGTAGTAGACTGGAGACATGAAAATATGAAACAATCACAATCACAACTGTCAAAAGGAGGAAACTATTAACTAACCTCTCTTGACGCAGGTAATTTTCGATTTCGTTCGAGCTGCTCGAACGAAAATTTACGTAATTTCGAACGAAAGTTCATCTCTGGAACTTCCCTACCCCGTGATACCAACCAACATTAATTAGAGCGTACCAACATTTTAATAGTAACCCTAAATGAAAATACCATAAATTCTGCTTATTTTGCTTTTGGCGAAAAATTGCCAGCATGGCAGAAGCAGGTGAAAAGCTGTCGAAAAGGTAAAACATTATTTTGTAACTTATTTTCTGTAAGTTTTAAGCGTTCTGTATTGTATATCACTTTCGGATGTGTTAATAGTAAGTAATATTTACAAATTAAAGAGCGGCGTTTGATTGTAAAACGATCTGAAGCTTGCCACCATAACCTCAACAATACAGAATTTTAGCTGCCTAGGTAGAATGATGCAATATTAAGAAGTTATGGTGACAATAGTAATTGTTATTGCAGATATAAACATTAATGAAGAGATGTTTGGATTCAGTGGTAATTTTGTAAGGGTTGTGGGGAAATTGCATTCAGCACTCAGCCCAATCATCCAATGCAGAGCCAAGATTCTAGGCTGTAGCCATACACAGTCATTTTCACAACATCGGTTCGTCAGTGACCATTTAGCTAAAAGTGCGGATTCTTACTACTATTTGTCAGGACAAATATGTTGCCAATTCGGTGACTTTTTTACTGTTGCAGTGAGCTTAAACGACGGTTGAAAGCAGAACAAAAAGCCAAGGAGAAGACTGAAAGAGTAGTTGAAGTTCAAGGCTCTAAAAAGAAGGGACCTGTTGATGCGATCAATGAAGAAGAGATTAGCCCCAACGAGTACTTCCGGTTACGAAGTCAGGCAGTCGCGCAATTGAAACAAAATGGAGAAAACCCGTATCCTCACAAATTCCATGTTTCAATATCGTTGGACAACTTCATCTCTTCATTCAATGACATCAAGGATGGGGAGATCTTGGAAACAACGAGTCACAGCGTGGCTGGCCGCGTTCATGCAATCCGAGAATCGGGAGCCAAGTTGATATTTTATGATTTGAGAGGAGAGGGAGTGAAGATTCAAGTTATGGCAAACGCTAAGTTGTACGAGTCCGAAGAAGCCTTCACTGCAGATACGGCCAAGATACGGAGAGGGGACATAATAGGATGCACTGGTAACCCAGGGAAGACAAAGAAAGGGGAACTTTCTATTGTACCAAAGAGAATTGAACTGCTCTCTCCATGTCTGCACATGCTGCCTCATCTGCACTTCGGATTGAAAGATAAGGTTGGTGCATAATACTCCCCTCCCCTCCTGTTCCCGCCCATCATCAGCCAGTTACTTTACACTGATCTTAGTCTGATCATTCATTGGCCTGTTTGATTGCGTAATTAACTGTGCTTTGTTTGCGAATGTTGATAGATTTGTACCTATAGGAATAAGGAGTAGGTACTTACCTGGCTATTTTTAGGGTAACTTGGTAGGTACCTAGAGGTAGTAAGTACATTGTTTTGAAAATAATATTTAAACAAAAAATGTTAATGTTAAATGTTCTATTTAAAATGTTTCTATTTAAACAAAAAACGGCACATTTTTTGATTTATAAACGTTTGTCAATCAGTAATGATAAGGAAATGATTAAAGTTAAATGCCCACTTGACATTTAAACAAACACGTCCCAGCGCGAGACCACAATAACATTGTTCACTTGTGTCCAGGAAACTCGGTTCCGCCAGCGCTACTTGGATTTGATTCTGAACGAGAAAGTGCGACAGAAGTTCATCATCCGAGCGCAGATCATCTCGTACATCCGAAAGTACTTCGACGGCTTGGGCTTCCTGGAGGTGGAGACTCCGATGATGAACATGATCGCCGGCGGAGCCACGGCCAAGCCATTCGTCACGCATCACAACGATCTCAACATGGATCTGTACATGAGGATCGCACCGGAACTATATCACAAGGTATGGTTCACTCCACTTGCTGCATGCACAGTTGTGATGTGACGTATTGTATGCAGGGAATATTAACTCTCAATACTCAATAGAATTAATTGATCAATATTAAGAGAATATTATGATTTGGCAAAAAAATTGTCACTCATGATGACTCAATAAATAAATCTGATTGACTAAAAAAAATGCTAGATCTCATCTCATTTGACTTGAGTAGATGGGCTCTCATAGTCATTTCAATGTTATGTAGCATTGAACGTGACCAGTGACCACCAATCATTCTCGTTGTTCACTGATTATTTTTTTTTGCCAAGAGTATCTTGGTTCTGGAACCAATGTCATTGTCATTCCATGTGAAATCAACGTGTTCCTAAAATGTCAATCTCATGTAGGTGCAATGTTATGTCGAGACAAGTCATTGTTATGTCGAAACAATTGTTGTCAGATGTGTCACAAAACTTCTCGATCTTCGTACAAGAATGTTAAAGACACAGACTAGGTAATTTTCTTTCAGTAAATATTCTGAAAAACTGTACATTTCATGTAGTAACTTGTTGGACAGTTTTTTAACATTGAACAAAATAAACAGCAGTTTATATTAGAGATGGGACGATTCCGATTATCTCCGATTCCTGTCCATATTTTAGCGATCCCGATTCTTTTTGAAAATCCCGCCCTTTTAGCTTGATATTTTAGGTTAAAAACATCGCCAAAGCACAATTCCTAGTATTACTACTTACTTTCCAACAAAATTAAAGATCTAACACAATAAAAATACATTAAATGTTGTTTTCTTACCACTTTTTTGATTTTTTAATTACTTATCTGAGGGCAAAATACAAAGGGTGATAATTACAGTGAGGTTTGTAGGTATTTGTGAAGAATCGGAATCGCAAGAATCGGTATCGGAATCGGAATCGTGAAATTTTGGAATCGGCCCATCTCTAGTTTATATAGTAGTATATCTGTACCTCAGAGGTGGAAGAAGGTGGGAAGTGACTTATCTTTGTGGGCTTAATATGTCCAGTATTATGTCTTCATACAACATATTTATAATGGGGGGACATGAGTCTTCATAGTGTAAGAGAACAGGGTTCACTTTAACTGTACATAGGTAGGTACCTATTTGTTAACATCAGTCAAATGGCAATTGTTAGAGCTTGATTAGTGTTATGGTTCTTGAAAATTTTTAAATGTTTGTTTTCAAATTCTGATTTTAAACATTTTTTAAATTGAAAAAATATTTTTAATCAAGGGATTACCACGACTACTTATACAAATAGATGTAACGAGACCCTTTACATTTAGCTGAACCTACCTATGAAATAAAAACTTGAATTAAAGCAGTTTTTGAAACATTTTAACAAAAATTTAAAGAAAAATATTCTCATGACAATTTACATTGCTTAGCTTGCATATATAAATTACAAAATGTACATCCGGCCTTCTGCCTCTGACTAAACGCTTGTATCTGGTGTAGATGCTGGTAGTGGGCGGAATCGACCGGGTGTACGAGATCGGGCGTCAGTTCCGCAACGAGGGCATCGACATGACGCACAACCCCGAGTTCACGACCTGCGAGTTCTACATGGCGTACGCAGACTACAGCGACGTCATCGAGATCACCGAGAGTCTCGTGGCCGGCATGGTCAAGAGCATCTACGGCGGATACAAGGTACGTTCCTGTTTGCCCTGCAGCTCTTGGTAGTCTGTGGTAGAGCCAAAAGTGGGCGGAGTTACCACATACAGTCAAAAAAAGTCACACAAAACGAACGCATTTGTGGTTGACTGCTAGGGATGGCACCCGGTAAAATTTTCCGGTAAATTAAGGTAAATTTACCGATTATTAATTTACCGGTAAAAAAAATTGTAAATTTTGTTTTTTTGATCCTCTCCAATGTATGAATGGAGATATCAAATTTTAAGTAATAACCATGGTATAAGTATCTCTAAGCTAGTATACTAGGAAAACGCTCAGTGTAACGCGTTGATGAGCGAGCACAGAACATGCAGCATCCCCAGTCACGATACACGATACGGCACAAGACGATTTTCTCTGCAACTTTTCCAATCTCCATATAAATACTCAGGATGAATATCAGATCCATTGTGTCGTGACTTTCCTACATACTTTTTCCAGCTTTTGACAACCCATACTAAACTCGTAAAATGACAATTAATACATGACTGATTGGGCTTACAATGTGTGAAATGTTAGATTATGTTGGTCTTATGATCACCATGCTAAATGTGAACCAAATCGGAACATTTTGATTGTCGACCAATCAGAAGATATTATTTAAACTTAAACCAAATGGAGTATGTGGCCTTCGAACTGCATCCAATTTAATATGCGCTAGTTTTATTGTAAATTGTGGACTGCTTGGCTGCTCTACAGGCCTTGGAGCAGAAGCTTAAAGAAGGCAGGGATGAAAATGTAGTATACGTTTTACTAATATTTCTAGATTATCGAATAAAATGTCCCTAAAATGACAAATACTTCTGAAAATAACGACAGATCAGACTGAAAATAGGCAAAAATACCTTAAATGTGGGTACCATTAACCTTGCGAAGTTTTAAGTTGATCGGTCAATCGGTTCTAGTTTAAATTTCAAACATCACAGGAAAAATGGTTTCAAATTTTAACCAATAGGAGGATTTGTCTGAAACTTTTTATGATTGGCTACAATGTTGGTTGAAATGACTTGTCAAAATTTCAAATTGATCAGAACAACCAATCAAAAGATAATTTTTTTAAAATTTGAACCAATCACGGGATCCCGTTCAAAAACGATCCCAGGGACCGCATAGAGTACGTTAGTATGTGTACAAAATTTCAGATCGATTGCTTGAGCGGTTTGACCTGGGCTGTAACCACAAAAAAAAAAAAACACACAGAGAAAGTGCCATAAGAGTACCGTGGTGACGCTCGCTCAATTATTGCATCGTGGTAATAACTATGTATGTAAACTTCAGTGTGACAACATTAGCAGTTAGGCATATTTTACGTTGATTTTTGGTTGTCCTCAATCATTCGGAATAATAACTCCATCCATATACCATAACTTCCAATGTCGGAATCTCTCTTCAGGTTTGCTTGTTTAGCAGACACAGATTGTAACTGGATCAAATTGGTGGTCGACAATTCCTCTTATCAATATGGAGTATTGTCATTATTAATATTGATTATAGATGTATTGTTATTGTCCTGACTGCGGTAATCTTTGTAAATGGGTCAAATAATAAAGTATGGTCATTTTTGTATTTGGTATAGTCATGAATTGGTATCTGCCATCATTTTTCAAAATTTACCGCTGACCGGTAAATTTACCAATTTTTTCAGACCCGGTAAAAGTGCCATCCCTATTGACTGCTAAGGTTAATAAATAGGAAGCAGTAGGTTTGTTCGTCGGACTGTTCCAAGCCTGGCACAGAAGTTGAACAAGAGGCTGCTCCGTGTAAATTGGGCTTAACAATTATTAAAATAAAAAATAAAAATATGCCCTGAAATGTTTGAACTTTCATCTCTTTATCTGAATTCCCTTCTGTTTGCTCCTGAAGGTCCAGTATCATCCGGACGGAGCGGAGGGCGAGGCTGTTGAGATCGACTTCACTCCGCCATTCAAGCGGCTCTACATGTTCCCGGCGCTGGAGGAGCTGCTCAAGGTCAAGCTGCCGGCGCCAGACCAGATGGGCACGCCGGAGGCCGCCAGATTCCTCAGTGACTTGTGTGTGAAGCATGCGGTGGAGTGCCCGGCGCCACGCACTGCCGCCAGACTGCTGGACAAGGTGCGTGCGTAGACCTTCGTGTTGCATGCGCTGCTGTTTGTGAGCACTGTGAGCGCCATCCGAGGATGTTCCACTCCCCTTGCACATGCGCAGTAATATAATAATGTTTCCAAAAAACTAAAACTCAACTAAACTACCTACACTTTTCTAATCTATTCGAATTTAGTTTCACTCCATATTGAGTGAAAACATATCCCCACCGAGTGAGCCTTCAGTACGCATGCGGGCAAGTCACTTTTTCACTACTTTTCAGTGCAGAATTTTTAGATTTAATTATTTTTTTTTTAGTTGAAGAAACTTAGCTGGTATTTTTACATTTCATAACAGCACAAATTCATTCAAATTCTTGTGAGAACTGATGTCTATCCAGTCCACCAAAAGCACCATTTCACAGATTGCAATTGTTTTTATCACGCCCTTCTGAATGAGGCGGCTGACACATTTTTCTTTGTACGTCGTTCAAAGCAATTGCAATCTGTCAAATGCTGCTTTTGATGAATGTTTTCAAGTAGGGTTGGTGACTGGTGTACCCTTCGTGGCCACATCAATATTTTACTGTTTAAAATTAGATCTGTGTGCAAAATACAATAAACCGTTTAATTTAAATTTGATTATTAACATATTGTGAGTGATTATAGAGCTTCATTCCCATTGCTATCTCCATTGAACAGAACTAAGCAGGCTATGAAACATTTAGCATCTCATTCTGACCGTTTCCTAAGTGTTTTGGTTAAGGAAGACGAAGTGATGATTTCTTTCATTGAAGATACATTTTACAGCTTTTGATAGTTTTCACAAACTATGAATAGAAATAATAAGAGTTCTTTATAAATATTAAATATATTAGGGGTGTGCGAATATTCGAATTAGGCGAAGTATTCGGCCGAAGTCGAAGTATTCGATCTCAAAGTCGAATATTGATTTATTACATGTCGAACACTTCGAAATGTCGAAGTATTCGTTCAAATTCGAATAGTGCGCTCGCGTCGGTAAAGAAGTTCATCAGACGAATCAGCGTACATCTCGCCCAAGGACAAGGTCGCGCGGCGCGCGCATAATACACACTCCCCCCTCCAAGTTCCTACGCCAAAACTCGTCTCATCAAGTGTCAACAGTAGACAGCTGATTTCAATTTGTTGCATTCGCCGTGCCAAGCTTACCTGTGTTTTGTGTTGTGTTTTTAATTTTGCGAAATATTTCCGACACGAAGTCGAACTATGGAATCTGCTAACGCAAATTTAGAGCAAGGAAAAGCGGCTGTGGAACTCTTTTTCTCCTGGCAAGGGCGAAGTGCAACACGCGTCAAAGCATTTTGAAGACGCCTTATCTACAACTTAACTTAGGTACAAGCTTATTGAGCAGGAAGTAATTTCCTTTCGTTAATAGCTGAGATTACATACAATATTTTGATATTGTTTCAATTTTGTGTGACTATAGGTATTTAATTTTTACTGTTCAATACCACATTGTAAAAAGTATGTTTTTATTTATAGGCACAATACCATGCTACCTACCTATGTCTGACTGATCCTACATTAATTTAAAAAAATATTTAAATCTAAATTTCTTGAATTCTATTTTAAATTTGTTGGTAGGAAAAATACCATTATTTACAAAAAATATTCGACTTCGAGAAACTATTCGAGAAACTTCGACTTCGAGAAATTCATGGGCAACTATTCGACTTCGACATCAAAATTCGCTATTCGCACACCCCTAAAATATATATTCCAAAATAAGTGTTAAAAATATCAAGATCAGTCAATTACTGAGGTGGCCACTAACTGGAACTGAAAATTTAGTCGAATGTTCCAGTTCTGGCCACTGTGTTATTTAAGTGGGTGTTGAGAAATTTTCACTAATTTTTTTTAGCTCACTATTTTACTTACAATTACATTTCATTAAACTTAAATAAGCATCATAAATGCATTTCAAAGCTTAAAAATTAAAATTAAAAAAAATATCATCATTGACAATTTTTTTTTTTGAACATGTAGGTATCAAAAAATAGCTATGCGATATCCAAATTGATCGAAAGATCTTGCCAAATTCAGACCTAAAGACGTGGCCAGAACTGGCACATTGATGTGGCCACAACTGGATCATAGTGGCCACAACTGGGACATTTTGTAATTTGAACTTAAATATAAAAATTTAGTATGTTAGGTACCAATAAAATTATTTCAATTTTGATAATTATATTAATAGAGAAATTAACCCTTTAACGGGTATGCACGTATCTCGTACGTGCTAGCATTCTACATACATAGAAAAAATAAAAAATAATTGCAAAAAAAATTAAAATTTTTTTTTTTGGAAATTTTAAAAATTAGTTTAATATTTGATAGCTTTATATTCTCATCATACAAAAATATGCTTCCTAACACATCGCAAAAAGGATATAGAATTTTTACCTCTACCTGCCTACAAATTAACTCACTGGTTAAAGGGTTAATATGAATGAATGATATGCCATTTGTTTCATGTTTCTATGTCATCAGGACTTTTGACATGTGACCTGTGAATATTACTAGGAAAACGCTCTGAGTAACGCGTTGATGAGCGAGCACGGATACACGCAACACCTCGATCCGAAATTATGTCTATCGAAAATGTCATTAAAAGCCAATAATTCTTAAATTTCGTCACAGACTTGTATTAATATCTCCAAAATCTTCAAAAATATTGGTCCCAATAACCTTGCTAAGTTTTAAGTTGATCAATTAAACCTTTGATTGAACGGTTCCTTGTTAAGTTTCAAAAATCACAGGATATCTTTCAAACAATATACCTGGGACCACTCATATGATATGATATTACTGTGTACACAAAATCAGATCAATCTGTTGATTATTAGTTTCATATCGTTTGAAACTTTCTGCTCTAACTACCTTGCCTTGAACTGAAGATTCGAAGTCGCCGTGAATTTGACAGCCAACACACAAAATGTCCCTAAAATTACAAAACCTTTTGAAAATAACGACAGATTAGACTGAAAATTGGCATAAATACCTTAAATGTTGGCACCAATGACCATGCGAAATTTTAAGTTGGTCGGTCAATCGGTTCTAGTTTAAATTACAAAAATCACCGGAAAAATGGTTTCAAATTTGAACCAATGGGAGGATTTTGCTGAAATTTTTTATGATTGGGTAAAATGTTGGTTGCAATGACTTTACTAAATTTCAAAATGATTGGTGCAACCAATCGAAAGATACATTTTTTAAAATTTGAACCAATCAGGGGATTTCAAAAAAATTAGGGTCTGCAAATCTCATATTTGGTCTGGACATGTATGCAAAATTTCAGCTCGATCGAATAAACGGTGTGATCTGTATACGAGCAGACGACAGACAAAAAAAAACAGAGGTCCGTGCCAAAAGAACCAAAAGGAGACGCTCGCTTCGCTCGCTCAATTACTCGAGTAATTGATTACCCGGAACCGCCCGAGTACCCTCCGACATCCCTATTATAAATTTTACTGAACTCGTTATACGATTGTATACGATTGATATGAAATCAACTTGCTCGCATGCATACTGAAGCAACTCATCGCTAAGAGGCATTTTCAACTTTGAGTGCCGATTGCACTTGGTGTTCTCTAAAGCAGCGGTCGCCAACCGGTGGTCCGCGGACCACTGGTGGTCCGCGAGAAAATTTTGGTGGTCCGCAAAGAAAATTGGAAGTTTACTTTTAAGTTTCCATGCAATTTATTTAATTTAGAAAAATGGCACAACACATATGTATTGAATTCGGACATGTTTCAATACGTAATAATGCCTTTACAAAGTATCTACCTACCAACTATACGTATTCACTAGCTCTATAATGAAAATAATATCAGTTTCCGAGTATTTTTCCAATACCTATAAGAGTTATTTTAAACGCTTTTTCTGGAAAAAAAAAAGTTGGCTGAAATAGCGTAGAAACGCGCCAAATGACTTCCTGAAAACCAAAAATTTCCGGGGCTAAGCGCCCCGGACCCGCTTGGTGCTGGGGGGCCCTCCCCCCAGACCCCCCATTGTCTCCCTCACCAATCGTATTTCCCGTCATACGTATTTTACGCGCCTGAGTGGTCCCCGAGATATAAAATTGTCATTTAAGTGGTCCGCGAGGTCCAAAAGGTTGGCGACCGCTGCTCTAAAGTGTGTTGTTGTTTCAGCTTGTGGGAGAGTTCCTGGAGGAGAAGTGCATCAACCCGACGTTCATCTGCGACCACCCGCAAGTGATGTCGCCGCTGGCTAAGTGGCACCGCACCATCAAGGGCCTCACGGAGCGCTTCGAGCTGTTCGTGATGAAGAAGGAGATCTGCAACGCGTATACCGAACTGAACGACCCCGCGGTGCAGCGAGAGCGGTTCGACCAGCAGGCCAAGGACAAAGCCGCCGGCGACGACGAGGCGCAGATGGTTGACGAGAACTTCTGCACAGCTCTCGAGTACGGACTTCCGCCCACCGGGGGCTGGGGCATGGGCATTGACAGGGTCACCATGTTCCTCACCGACTCAAACAACATCAAGGTAAAGTGGAGTTTTTCTCTAATACCTAAGTCGGCAAACGCGGTATCCAGTCAAAGGCCACTCATTCATTGTCAATGGCTCAAAAACATGACACTTTCTAACAACAGGGGCGGATCTAGCCTCTTGTCATGGGGGGGGGGCGATTTTTTAAAATATGGGAGGGGGCCTGGGGGGGTCCCCCAGCCACGGGTGTCCGCCGAATTTCTGCCAGGGGGTGGGGGCAAGGCAAAGAAAACAATTGTTCCACGGGCTAATGGGGGTGGGGGGCGTGCCCCCCACCTGCCCCAAAGAGCGTTTTTTGGTTTTTGAACACTTTGAAAACAAATTTTGAGACGTTATGAGGTGTATTTTGTTCGAAATATTGAAGAAAACATTTTGTTTTAATCCACTTTTGGAGCTAAGATTAATCCTTGCCAATAAACAAGCCATGATAACCATATTTTTGTAAATGACGAAAAGAAAAATCAACATGCTGATCTTTATAAAAGGTGGAGGAGGAATCATGGGGGGGCGATCGCCCCTTCCACCCCTCCTTGGATCCGCCCCTGTCTAACAAGCTACAGGTTCGGCTACAGGCCGTGTTTTATGATCTCCAAATCCCAACCCTCCCCAGTTGTCAAATATACTTGGTCAAATGTTTCTTAGAATATGGAAAGGGGTAGGACATCTTTCTAAACCTCTCAAATCTGTGGTATTTGGCATCAATGCACAGTTGTGAAAATCGCCCTCCCTGCCCCTGACTTGATACCCGGCTCATCTCTAAATTTACAACCTGCCAAAACAAACACTTGTTCCTAGTGAAGCTCCATTGTGCAAATTCCGAGTGGAAATCAATGGAAACTTTCAAATAGGTCTGAGAGAAAAACTCAACTGTAACAATTACACTAATCTGGGAGTTTAAATTTAATTTAAATTTAGTTTACATTTAAAAAGTTAAAAAAAAACATGGTTTTAAATTTTAACTGGGAGGATTTGGCTGAAACTTTGTAAGATTGGGGACAATGTTGGTTGCAATTACTTTGCAAAATTTCAAATTGATCGGACCAATCAATTGAGAGATAACTTTTTGAGCGAGCGTCTCCTTTTGGCTCTTTTGGCACGGACCTCTGTTTTTTTTTTTTTTTTTTTTTTTTCTGTTACTGACGATATACAGGTCAGAGTTTTTCTTCGATCGAGCTGAAATTTTGCACACAAGTACGTAACATTTCTGATTGTTGCAGACCCTGATTTTTTTGAAATCCATTGATTGGTTTAAATTTTAAAAAAAATAACTTTCGATTGGTTGTTTCGATCAAATTGAAATTTTGACAAGTCATTACCCCCAACATTGTACCCAATCAACCAAAGTTTCAGCCAAATCCTCCCATTGGTTAAAATTTAAAACCATCTTTCCTGTGTTTTTAGAAATTTAAACTAGAACCGTTTCACCGATCAACTTAAAACTTTGCATGGTCATTGGGACCAACATTATCTGTGTTTTTGACAATTTTCAGACAGATCTGTGTTTAAATCCAAAAGTTATTGACATTTAACAGACATATTGCTTGTTGCTATGGATCACGGCGACATTGACGCCTCAGTTCCAATGTTCCAAGGTAGTTAGAACAGAAACTTTCAAACGCATAATTATGACACTAATAATCAACAGATCGATCTGATATTGTGTACACACACTAATATCATATGAGTGGTCCCAGGTATATTTTTTGAAGGCGATCTGTGATTTTTGAAAATTAACACGGAACCGTTCAATCATATAGGTTCAATCGATCAATAGACAGAATTTCGGTTCGAGGTGTTGCGCGTATCCGTGCTCGCTCATCAACGCGTTACCCAGAGCGTTTTCCTAGTTAAAAATTTGAACCAATCACAGCATCCCGTTCCAAAATGATCCCAGACACCGCTTAGATTACGTTAGTATGTGTGCAAAATTTCAGATCGATTGGTTGTGCGGTTTGACCTGGGCAGTGAACACACAGAGAAGTGCCATTAGTACCGTAGTGACGCTCGCTTAAGGTGGCTGGATCGATCGATATCATAGTCTCAGATCTTCATAATTTTGTGTGTACTTATTGATAATCGTGCCATACACAATCCCTGAAAAAATTAAACACTTCTCGTGTCTAGTTTCTGAGATAATTTTAGTTTTCTCCCCCATATTATCTTATGGCAGCCAAGTAAAATCGTGTAATTTTTAAGCTAAAATGGAGTTCTAATCTTTTTGTATCGTTAGATTTTAACAAAAAACTTTTTTTCTGGTAGACATATGGACATACTTTCAGGAAAAAAATTGAAAACAATACCAACGTGTGCTATTTTAAAAGTTATTAACCAAATTCAAAATGATTTCCCTATACCTCCCATGTTAAGTGGCGCGATCACTCGATATGTCTTTTGAGAATGATCAAAACCTTAGCATGAAAGATATAGGAAATCATTTCGAATTTAGTTAATAACTTTTAAAATAGCACACGTTGGTATTGTTTTCAATTTTTTCCTGATAGTATGTCCATATGTCTACCAGAAAAAAAGATTGTTGTTAAAATCTAACGATACAAAAAGATTAGAACTCCATTTTAGCTTAAAAATGACACGATTTTACTTGGCTGCCATAAGATAACATGGCGGAGAAAACTCAAATTATCTCAGAAACTAGACACGAGAAGTGTTTAATTTTTTCAGGGATTGTGTATGGCATGGTTATCAATAAGTACACACAAAATTATAAAGATCTGAGACTATGATATCGATCGATCCAGCCACCTTAATTACCTTTCATCTGTGTAAGCAAATCTCGCAAGATCAGCGAGACAAGAAAATAGACCATTTTTCACCAAAAATCAACTAATTATTACTAATTAATTACTAATTAGTAATTAACAAAACAAAAAATTAAAAATGTACCAAGTGATAAACCTATGTTTGTCTTTTATCTAATCAAAATTTCAAATCATTTCGTCAACCCATTTTGTCTCCAATCGTATCCAAAAAGGTGCCTGCAATCAGCTGCAAAATCGCTCTCGCTTGCACCACCTTAATTTGTTATCACAATTGTCTTGTGTGAAACCCTGTCGGCGTCCTTGATCAATGTGAAATGTGTTCCAGGAGGTGCTGTTCTTCCCCGCAATGAAGCCCGAGGACGGAAACAAGCCGAAGGAAGACGAAGAAAACAATGTGGCCAACGGAAGCTAGACCTTATTGCATTCAGTAGACAATCCGAGCTCTTGATTGATCTTTCATTGCTTAGCAAATACCAACGAGTGAACCATCAGCATTACCTATTTATATTATATACTGTACTCTCTAATTAATAATTTATTATTTTCTTAGTTCTTGCAAGCCTGTGCATATTTGTGACTATGTATTGAAATGATAGTAGTTGGTACATAAATAGCCTGGTGTTGTTTTGGTAATGTTTACATGCCGGAAATGAATTCTTATTTACCATACAACACAATATGTACAGGAGTAGGTATCATAACATAATTTTGCTGATTTTTAGAAATTTTCAACTACGTATTTTATTCTTTGTTGTTTGCCTTGTAACAGTTTGTATTTGAATAAGTCTTAAGGTTTTGATATTTACTAACTAGCATCAGTCAGAGATCAGAGGCTTAATTTGTTGAAAATCAGATTTGTTATTGAAGGAATCATTGAAAATAAACCGCGACCCTTGTGGTATCACAGTATGGTATGAAGTTGCCATCAAATTGACGCAGCTTCCTGTATAATGTTCATGTGATTGTCAATCGAGGCTTATCTTATGGATTAGGTTTATTATGCACAATTCAATTACACAACACTGACATTTCAAAACATTAATTGTAATACATTCTTTGTCCTGCTGAAATCTATGTTTTGTTCGAACCCCGTTTTCCATGCATGTGATGTGAGCAAGATTCTGCGTTACGCCGTTGACCAAATCATTGTCAACAGTTCATGTGGATTGATAGTAATTTTATTTCTCACAGAAAGACAATGCAAGAATTAGCAGCAAACAAGTTCAGTTGATTTGCGACATTTAACTTGAGCATTGGCCTAAAGCAACATGGAATTTTAAACAGTTCAAACATTGGGAATAGGTACAGTAAAACCTCATTAAGTTGAAGTTAAAGGGACCCAAAAAAACTTATACTTCCACTCTTCAATGCCACAATGGAATTTCATTTCGAAAATACTTGGCTAGCAATGGAGAAAAACATAAGCTGAGAGATGGTAATCATGATGTCTTTGTTCCACAAATACATTGCATTTTTACGCGTAAAGAAAAGTTGAATTGTCTTGAAAAATTATCTCCCCAATCGTCATACTATTTTTGATCAGGTATTTTTAGCTTTTGCATAATAATCTAGGTCGGACATGGAGGCAAGAGGCTTGGAAGATTATGATTGTGTGGATGGGAGGAGGTGGAATCTGGGATGTGGAAACGGCCTCGAGTTGCTGTAGAAAACCCACTTAATAATAAAATAGTAATCTTCCCTTCATTTAGATCGCAAATGTTTTTCTCAATGACCATGATTATTTATTCAATAAACAATAAACATACAATATGATCAAAATCAAATGGATATGCCAAGTCAAATCATTTGCCATCTGATAACTTTTTACGCAAATTGCGAGTTCAAGAGAGACAGAAACAACACTCCCTCCCTCCCACGCGGGAGCAGGTATACTGGCAATCAGCTACGAGGGTTGCCCTGGCGATGGGAAGGGAAAGTGAAGCAAAACAACCCTCCGTTCCAATAGTAAAGCACAGTTTTGATTGCAATGTTGCAATCTAAACTTTATTTACGAAAAATAAAATATGATTGTTCAATCATATTTTATTTTTACAGGTACTTCGAAAAGTTTACTCAACAAGGAAAGTACTTCGACTATAACTGAAAATCAATGCTAATTTTCGACTTGGGACCAAATAAATAACACTTGGAATTACGGCTTATAAAAATTTGGCTTACAATTCATTTTAACATTGAGCAACACAATAGTGTGGGCGGAACTTGAGTTTACTTCGATTTATTATGGATTTCAATCTTCAGGGCTTCGATTTACTGAGGTTTTACTAAAATATGTTGTTTTCAATTGAATCCTCTTTATTTCTAAAAGTATTAACAGGAAATGCAATGGATTATACAAGTGTGGAGTTGAAGATGACTTAGCAAAACACAAGTCAATTATTTCAGAGATCCAAGAAGATTGCTCCATTTCATGTACAGTCATGGAAATATATTCGGTCAACGCTCCCTTTCCCTTTCCATGGATTTATGTTAGTTTAGGCTCCTCCCCCTCGACCCGTAACACTGGAAAAGTTGTTTGAATGTAGTTAGGGAGGGGGTGGGGGGGGGTGAAAGGAGCGTTTACCGAATATATTTCCATGCTTGTACTACTACTGTGACATAAACAGAGAGCAAATGTTTCAATGTTCATTTACTGTTTAGTGCATTGAAACTTACGTTGTTGAAATGAGTTTGATGAACCCACAGGAATACATAGTAGTGCAGAGAAGTTGTATTTCCAAAACAATTATACTACTATTATTCTCTGAGAACTATGCACTTATTCTCAAAGGAAAACAAGATCATTTCCCGACTGCACATAGATCTTAAATGATTATTTCCGGTATTATAATAAGAACACAAGGGCTACTGATTTAGGGATGGATGATTTAGTCACATAATACACTAGCTGACCTGCCCGGCGTTACTCGTGCCGGAGAGAGGGGGAGGGGGCGGGGTACATGAGGGCAGAAAATTCGGAAGATGTTTCGTAAGTTTTATGACACCTGATAAGGTAAAAAAGTGAAATTACCTCTGGTACATTCTGCCTTTAGCTGAATTTCTTCAATTAGGGGTGGTTTGGGGGAGGGGGTGAGTAGTTTGAAATGTGGACAGGTTAACGAATTACATGTGTGCAAAATTTTATTAAAATCGGTCAATGGTGTAAGAGTATTTGGCTGAAAGGGTCAATGTAATTTTTTCAATTAGGGGTGGTTTGGCGATGGTGGGGGTAAGTACCCTACGATGTGCGCAGGACCCCATAGAAACTCCATGCCAAGTTTGGTGGAGATCGGTCAAAGGGTGTAGAAATGTATGAAGAACATACATACAGACAGACAGACATTGTTAGAAATTTATTAAAATTTAAATTATTGTAAGTAAATTTACTGCCCACAATTGACATGGTAAAGCAGTTAGCCCTGTAATTGTTGACAATTTTCAACCCAGTGTTACGTATTAGAGAACTTCATTTCCATTATAAAATGATGCTGTACTGCTTAGACTAAATAACTGTGCTGTACTGTAATGATACAGTGTGGGTAAGTACACCCGCCTGCAAGTGAAAGGTAAACCCTGTACTTCCACCACAGTACAGCTGTGTCAGTTGTGTTGCCTAGTTAGGTACAGGAGGTCTCTACCTACTGGCAATGCTGCTAAACCAGTCATGCAGGTAATCTAACTGCAAGGGTTTACCTTTCTCTTGGAGTTGACCCTATCTACAATATAACTTTTAATATTGGTACACTCAAACCAATAAAAATCGGTACTACTTGAAAAGAAAAGGATTGGCTGGTTAAGAGGGCTTGGTAGTGAGCGTGGCCTTGACGAGTTTTTTAATGGATTTTTATCAATATCTTTTTCCAGTGTAATTGTTAACAAAATAGGGCTATGGACGTGAATTCAGAACAGTTCAATGAAAATAATTTCATAGTTTGGAATAAGTTATTAGTTTTATTGTGTCCAACAGGTGTTTAGAACCCGAAAATTACAAAATTTTCGGGTTCTAAACACCTGTTGGACAAAATAAAACTATTAACTTATTCCAAACTATGAAATTATTTTCATTGAACTGTTCTGAATTCACGTCCATAGCCCTATTTTGTTAACAATTACACTGGAAAAAGATATTGATAATAATCGATTAAAAAACTCTTCAAGGTCAAACTCACTACCCAGCCGTCTTAAGGTTTGATGGCATCATCTCATTACGGCTGTGTTAACGCATCATATACCTCTAGTAAGTGAGCTCTTATTTCATTGATAATAACAACTTAACAAGGATTGATTGTCAAGGAACCTTACCAGCAGCCAACCATTTTCTTTTCGAGTACCAATTTTTATTGGTTTGAATGTACACCCGCGGTCAGAAAAACTGACGGTAAACGACTAAGTTGGATCTCGAATTACCTTCAATATTAATTGATGATTGGAGAAATAATAATTAGGTATTAGGTGGTCGGTTGTTTCTATAATCAATACCTCCAATCCCACATGCTCCAAATCTGCATTGCCTCTGTGTTGTGGTCTGAATAATTAAGTTTTGAAAAGAACTTAGAATTTTGCAAGCAATTTATGTGACCGTGGGTGTACCTAATGCCCAAATCATTTCAGATAAGTGATTTTGTTTGGTAATAGAATAAAGGATTCTCGAGTAAGGGTCCAGGCATTTTACATATTACATACCTCACTAATGTGTTTACCAGTTTAACCAGTTTGACATTCTTCATCTTCTGGTGGCTCCTCATATGGCTTAACAGAGTTGTAATGTTCTCCTAACCCATACATATGTCTGTGGTAAGTGAGAACAATTGTCTTCCTATCTTTGAATTCCTCGCCAAACAATATGCTCGGCCCCACGGCTTGTATGACTTCGATGGGACATTTGAATGCGCTTGACAGGGCGCGTAGTTCCACCTCGCCGCCCCACGCCGGCGTGTTGGCCACGAGGTCGCAGTATTCTTCGTACTGCGTCTCGGTCAGCATATCGTCGGTCTCGGGATGCGTCATGAACGGAAGGAACTGAGACGCATTCGCGCGGAGAAACTCGCTTGTGGCAGACCTCAGCTTCTCCAGACCGTTGAGTGTGCCGTACATTAGCTGCCATTGATAGTCGACAGCGCAGTACAAACTGAAATACAAGGAAACAACGTGCTTACACTTACTTGTACGTGCTTACTCGTTTGCTAAGTAAAAATGAAAAGTGCTCTGCAAAATGAGTTTCTTGACATACTAGGTAATTTGACATAGGCATAGGTAATTTAATGAATTATTGTAGTTTGTTTTTGCAATTTTGGGATCATTTAGCGTTAGGTAGTTAAAATTGAATAGCTGTTAGCTAAATAATGCAACATCCAGCACAATTAATAGGTCTGTTCGTTTACACTGCAAAATTTTCCAAAACTATTGGAAATTGTGTAGCTTGTGGCAGCTCACAGCCTGTTTGATTTGACGTTTGTGGCAGGTTTGTGTAGCCAAAACCTCCCACTTTCTACACAGGTTCTGATGGATGTGTAGGTTGTGGCAATGAAGTTGTAGTAAATTTAAAATGCAGACATTTTTTAATTTTTACTATGACATTTCATTTCATTTATTTATTTAATTATCAATTTTACAAAAATACATTGTTTTAACAATACCGGGTGGCCCAAAAAAAGCACAATTGGCGAGACATCGCTGTGACGCAACTACTGTACAAATCGGACTGAAAATTTCAAATAATACAAACAACATACTAAGGTTTGATGTGTGAAAGTTTGAAAGACGTAACTTTTGTAGGAAAAAAGTTACAGCTGCTAGGATTTGGTTGTCGAAAAATCGATTATACGTGCACAAATAGCGCGTGTTCAGAAAACGGCCTTTGGCCGGGACGCTGTTTCTTCAAAACCACTAACAATAGCAAGCTGACAATTTCAAATATTATTCAAAATATATTGCTATCAATTGTGTAAAATTTTCAATCCATTTGGATTATTGGAACAAAAATTGTGGTTTCTTGAAGTTGAGCTAACAAGGAGAGGTAAATTTCAAAAGTTTTCTTACACAAGATAATTTCAAAACGTGAAATTATCTCCCAGAGTTTCTGCGTTTAAGCTGAACTTCAAGATACCATAACATTCGTTTCATCAATCCAAATGTATTGAAATTTTCGCACAAATGATAGAATATATTTTGAATAATATTTAATATTTTCAGCTTGATATCACTAGTAGTTTTGAAGAAACAGCCGGCCAATTGACGTTTTCTGAACGCGTGCTATTTGAGCTCCGCAGAATCGATTTTGCGACAGCCAAATTCTAACAGCTGTAACATTTTTTCCCACTAAAGTTATGTTTTCAAACTTTCACACATCAAACCTTAGTATGTTGTTTATATTAGGTACCTGTGAAATTTTCAGCCCAATTTGTGCAGTACTTTCGTCACAGCGATGTCTCGCCAATTGTGCGTTTTTATTGGGCCACCCGGTACAGTTAGTGAATGATTCTTAATTGTCTCTTACTTTATCAAAACTACAAATTATTCAATGACTAGAACTAGTGAGACTAGGAATTTTGTTGATATGAAAAAATATTTATTGCTGTATTATTGCTTCCTATTTTATTAACCTTACTCTTCAACCGCAAATGAGTTCATTTTGTGTGACTATTTTTGACTGTGTATGGAAACTCCGCCCACTTTTGGCTCTACCACAGACTACCAAGAGCTGCAGGGTTAACAGGGTAAACGAACATACCTAATGTATGACCTGTTAATGTTAAGTGGTGGACCTTCGATCACCACACTTTACAAGGATGGGAAATGGTCTGACTAGCTTGCCATGGGTCTGGTCCTATTGAACAAAACAATCAGAACAAGCGGCTGTGATGTCGCTCTCGTGACACATGTCTTTATCTCCCGCCAGAACAGAATTTAAATATTCGACAATGCGCTATCATCACTAGCAGCGGCAAGTTTGAGAAGTTCTTTCAAACCTGGCGGCTATTGTGTGAATCATATTTAAACACCTAGGTATACGCAAAGCTCCAAAATCGTACTTTTTTGAAATTTCGCGGGTCACCGGCTGGAAGTAATCAGGAGCAGGAAGGAAGTCGGAGCAAATCGGCGAACCAGACCCTGGACCGCCTTCATTTAGCATTGGTCTTATGGGAGTGACGTCACAATGCGCAGACCGTTTCCAATCCCTGTAAAGTTAAGTGATCGTAGGGTGGACTGGAATCAGTTGTTTGTGGCCACTTGTTCAACATTTTACTGGTCTTTTCATATTTGTCAAGCATTTTACTATTTTCTGCACATGTTTTCTTTCTACAAAGTTTTAAGGGTCCTTTCCTGATTGCATCCCAGGCCACTTCTAGCCAGTCTGCCTCTACATGTTTGTTACTCACCAGTTGCCATCTGAAGGTATTTCTTCAATCATGAGGCCGCGCTGTTTTAAAATGGCTTTTATCTTCTGTGTCTCGACATTTCTAGCACCGAACACATTCTCCGCCTCCTGCGCAGAAATCTCTTCGTTACGTTCCTTCGATTTTACACATTTCTTATCTCTTCTCTTTTGTGCTTTGCTGATTCTTTGAGAGGGCTGCTTTTCACCACTAAGTGGCAAATGACTGTCGTTGGCGATGTCTATGTTCTGTGTGCGTTGGCTAATTTCATCACTTGTCTTCAAATTGGCCAGCTCCAGAGCTTGTCTCTTCTCTAATTCTATTTCAATGTTTGCTATTTCTTCTAAAACTTCCTTCTTCTTCTTTTTATCCGCCTTTGCTGACGACTTTTTCAAGGATATAATTTTACCTAGAAATTCGGAATTGATCAGATTGATTACCTACAGCAAGAAGATTAGTAGGTGCCTAGCTGCAGTGGCGGCTATTACAGTGTGCAAGGTGTGACAATTGCACACCTGATCATCCAAGAAAATTATTTAAAAGTGCTCCCTAATCCAGGAAGTAGGAAGTTAAATATTTTGTCTAATCATTTTGCTCTCCAAAAGACGTAAAAATGCATCAATTTCAAACTAAACCCACAAAAAAAATCCGGGGTTATGCGCCCCGGCCCCGCATCTGCTGGGGGCTCCTCTTAGAGTACTTTCTTCTACGTCCTTCTATGTAATTGAACACCTGTTGTAAAGCCAAATAGCCGCCACTGCCTAGCTGAAGGGGCCAGAGATTTCCGAGAGAAGGAACCTTTAAGACGGCTGTGTAGGGAGTTTGACCTTGAAGAGTTTTTTAATCGATTTTTTTCAATATTTTTTACCAATTAATTATTGTTACTAAAAAATAAGGCTTTGTATGAGTCTTCAGAACTGTTCCTACTAATTAGTTTCATTTCGTCCTATAGGCACCGAGAGTTCGCCACGAGTGAGAGAAATTAGCAACTTTTGTGGGAAGATCGTCAACTGTTTTATTTCTCATTGGCCGTGACCTAGCAACCGATCAGATGTCAACAAATGTACTCAAAATATTTCGGAATCAGAACCAAGTCGCGCAAATTAATATTGTGATCAGATTCAGTGAAATTGTGAACACTTTATTATTAATATTTTGTAGGCGAATAAACATTAGATAAACATGTGTAAATTTTAAGAATTGATAATGCGTAATATGTGCAGCAACATAACATATAACTGCAGTGACTTGGACGCCTTGCCAAAAGGTAAGCTTCCTTCCCACAGATTAGGTGGCTCTGTCTGTACTTTTTACAGTGCCATCTGTTGTCTAAACACGCTGCCTATAGGTAGATGTTCAGTGTCCGAAAATTAGTAAAAATATGGCATTAAAATCAGGGTTGGGTAAGTTACCAAAATTAAAGTAACTTTAGAAAGTTACGTTACTTTCTCCAAAAAAGTAACTAGTTAAAGTTAAAGTTACTGAGAAAATATAGGTACCTAACTAAAAGTTACATTTTTCAGTGAAAGTTACTATGAAAGTTACTCTGATTAAAATGGATAAAACTTGACAATTTGAAAACTTGAAAACTTGGCAGTAACCACTTGACATTATGTGGACTGGCGATGTATCAATGCGCTAGGGGAGGGGGGGGGGGGGGGGGGTTGAACCAATAGATGCCCATTTCATTTCGCATTTCATTTCATTTCGCAAGCTAAGACGAAAGGAGGGGAAGGGGAAGGGCTGGTTAGGGTCGCGCGTACTCAGGTAGGCAGGAAATGAAATGATTTGATGCGTGCTAAATTTAGTTACAGGTAAAATGTTTGGTTTACAATGTCAAGTTTTCTTTCAGGAGAGAAGGTATAACGTGTTCTAAAGTAACTTTCTTGGTAACTTTTAAAAATCAAAAAGTTCCCGTAGTAAAAGGAACTTAGGCGTTTTTAAGTTACCAGGTTTAAAAAGTATTGAATTACCATAAAAGTTACTGAAAAAGTAACGCGTTACCGGTAACGCGTTACTTTTTTTAAGTAACTACCCAACCCTGATTAAAATAAAACAAAACTACTAACCCATTCCAAACTATGAAATGAAAACTATGAAATGTGATGTTGCAACTCTCACCTCGCCCATGAAGGGGTCACAACTGATCCCTATGCCGATTATGAGCTCGAGTGCTTTAGACTTTTTTCTGATACAAACACAAT
Organism: Leuctra nigra; assembly: GCA_934045905.1. Classification (NCBI taxonomy): domain Eukaryota; kingdom Metazoa; phylum Arthropoda; class Insecta; order Plecoptera; family Leuctridae; genus Leuctra; species Leuctra nigra. The sequence goes on along the minus strand of OW203761.1, from coordinate 65,056,932 downwards.
CTCAATTAATACTGTATTTTTTACTCAATTGACTAGGTTATTTTCACAGCTATTTCCAAGGTGTAGAGCAGCAACGTTAACAAGCACAAGTTTTTAAATATCTCTAACTTGTGAATTAAGAGAGCTTTCAGTGTATCCATAAAAATACACATTATTATACCAAAATCAAAATTTGAACAAGAATTTTGGGACAGGTGAGGCAAATTTGATAAAACTCTTTCTCTTTGGCTTCCAAATACCTAGAACAAAGGACACACTGTCAACTTCTGCGAGAGTGGAGAGTAGCTCTCTCATTGGCTTGGCTGACAACTGTCACGTGACCGTCAAATAAGATACGAGTGTGACAGCTGTCAGCCAACGAGAGAGCAGATCTCCAGTCTCCACTCTAACAGAAGTTAACGGTGTGTCCCGTGTTTATAACGCTATTCACAAATAGCAATTCTAATTTAATTCAGTCATAAAATTTGAAAATGTTACACATTTTTAATAGCTACTAATAGCTAAATTTTACTGATTCTGCTAGGCCTGAAAACAATTTTCCTCACGTATTTAAGGTAACTTATTAGATTGTATTTTAATAAATACCTAATAATAAATCTATTAAAACTTAATGAGATACCTACCCATTTTAGGTAATATCTCTACAAATCACTGTCAATTTGGCTAGAGAGAATTTGTTTGATGTGATCATTAAGTTTTGAACCGCGAAAAGTACAAGTGCTGGTGCATGCGCAATGGGATCATCGTGGTTTTTGTTGTGCAGTTAGTCTATGCTCGTGACCCGAGCCACTGCTTCATCTTTAAGCGCCGAGCACCGAACGTATAATCGCGTTAACTAACTGTCAACTAACCATAGATTTAAAATGTTCCCCTAATTAACCTTGAGCACTTGGCATTCACAGTTTCATGGTTTCACCTAAACTTACTGGACATTAGGATTTTGTTCGTCGATCTACAATTGGGGCAGGTGCAAGTTCTAGAGCAAGCTCTACGAAGAAACCCTTAAGAAATAACTAAGTGATACCAATCCAAATTTTAATGGTTGCAGTTGGGTTATACAATACCAACATGTATACAATTGACAGCCAGATATACTTGGATGATCAAGAAAACATGCGCCCTGTACAATGGTCAATGGATACAGACGAAATGGTGAGCTGGCAATGTTGAATTTCATTAACCTTCCTGGCAATCTCGATCCGTCCGTCCGCTACGTCAATTATGCCCTAGGCTTTAAAGGGACGAAAAGCGAAACCGAATCCCAGGTAGACAGGTGATTGTTTTCTTAGTTTATATAAAGTTGTGCAAGAAAGATATCTAAACAAATTATAGGTAAGTCTGAATAGGCGAGACTGATCTTTACGCATAAACCAGTTCAGAATGCTCATTTAAGGAGATATATTTCCATGACCCGCGCCGAGATCGTGACGGCAGGAAAGGCAGATGATGAAAGGTCTGTTTGTTCGCTCTACACTAGTGACACCGGAATTACACTGACTGACACTCGCCCTATGCCGAGTGTGGAAAGTTTCTACACCACTCACACATTTTGTCGGTCGAACAGTTCAAGTGTAGGTAGCCAATGCAGAGCAAACGAATGAAGATGTACGCATTGAACTTATTTAGATAGGTAGGTTAGGTTAGGGGAACTATACCTAAAATGAATGCATGAATATTCATTGACATCATCTGAAGCCAAATGTAGCGAAATCAGTAACTTACTTTGGAGTTCTTTTCGTTCTTTTTTGTGCTTCAACAATATTCCTTCTTCAGTTGACAGAGATTCTTCTACTAACGAGGGATCATTTCCCAAAACTTTTTCCAAAGCAGCCATATTGATTTTTTTTGTTATAAACGTGGTGTGGTGGTCAGCTGGCTGCAGACCACGGCCTCCTTTATAAGTTCCGCTTTATAAGACCAAAGATACTGGAGAGAAAAGATTTCGTACGAGCCTAGGTACGAGTTGGGTACGAAAAGCTCGCATGAAAATGACGTCATACCAAACAAAAATTATTTGCACCGTTGTACAGGTTGTACCGTGTACGTACCTGTTGTACCTTACCCGGTTGCCGACTGTTGTGTTGACGCTGTTTACAATACAAGTGTCACTGTAGGTCTGTTCGTTTACCCTGCCCAAAGAGAATGGGACCCTGCCAAAAGCTACAGCAAACTGCCACAAACTACAGAGGAACGATCTGATTGGATGATGTGTGTTTGTGGCAGTTTGCTGTAGCTTTTGGCAGGGTAAACGAACAGACCTTGTGAATCATGCATCCTCCCTGAGGATGTGTGCTTGTGGGAGTTTGATGTAGCTTTTGGCAGGGTAAACAAACAGACCTAAAGTATGCATATTCCCTATTCAAATGTTTGAAAACCGCGCTTCTTGTCGGCCATGTTGTACACGGTACGGCGGTGCAAATAACGCGTCCCGTTGCTATGGCAACCAATCAAATTCAAATCAACAGAAATGAAATTGTAGAGAACTGGAAGATAATTACCTATATTATTTCATACGCAATGGAAGGCATTGATATTAATGCTCTGAAGTCATTGCTATGTCCCCCGAAAGACGATACAGACAGTAGTGATGATGATATCTTGCCCAAATCCGGATCAGCAAAGATTGGTAAGTTTCAATTATTCATAGTTTAGATCAGCGGTCGCCAACCGTTTGGACCTCGCAGACCACTTATATCACAATTTTATAATATCACGTACGGGCAGCTCAGGCGCATAATGGCGCCTCAGGCAAATGGCGCATAGGTTAGTCATTAATTTGGGGGTGGATGCATCCCCTTATTCTTTTTTGTGGTTGACGCCGTCCATCCAATTATTTTTCATGTGTACAAATTGCGCACCAAATTTGTATTTGAAAATCAAAACATTTCTTAGACGCTGCCCCCCCCCCCCCCCCCCCCCCCCCCTCCACGCCACAAATTAGTTTTGTAGCCAAATGTTATTTTTAAATTATCCCTGACGGCGAGGGAAAGGGGCCTGCCCAGTGCGGGGCCCGGTTGGTTAACATGTTTCGTGTGCAGGGCCCGGGGACATTGGCTCGAGCAAGCAGGCGGCTACTTCTGCCGACGCCTTAACATGTTGCGTGTGCAGGGCCCGGGGACATTGGCTCGAGCAAGCAGGCGGCTACTTCTGCTGACGCCTTAACATGTTTCGTGTGCAGGGCCCGGGGACATTGGCTCGAGCAAGCAGGCGGCTACTTCCGCCGACGCCTTAACATGTTGCGTGTGCAGGGCCCGGGGACATTGGCTCGAGCAAGCAGGCGGCTACTTCTGCTGACGCCTTAACATGTTGCGTGTGCAGGGCCCGGGGACATTGGCTCGAGCAAGCAGGCGGCTAATTCTGCCGACGCCTTAACATGTTGCGTGTGCAGGGCCCGGGGACATTGGCTCGAGCAAGCAGGCGGCTACTTCTGCTGACGCCTTAACATGTTGCGTGTGCAGGGCCCGGGGACATTGGCTCGAGCAAGCAGGCGGCTACTTCTGCCGACGCCTTAACATGTTGCGTGTGCAGGGCCCGGGGACATTGGCTCGAGCAAGCAGGCGGCTACTTCTGCCGACGCCTTAACATGTTGCGTGTGCAGGGCCCGGGGACATTGGCTCAGCAAGCAGGCGGCTACTTCTGCTGACGCCTTAACATGTTGCGTGTGCAGGGCCCGGAGACATTGGCTCGAGGAAGCAGGCGGCTACTTCTGCCGACGCCTTAACATGTTGCGTGTGCAGGGCCCGGGGACATTGGCTCGAGCAAGCAGGCGGCTACTTCTGCCGACGCCTTAACATGTTGCGTGTGCAGGGCCCGGGGACATTGGCTCGAGCAAGCAGGCGGCTACTTCTGCCGACGCCTTAACATGTTGCGTGTGCAGGGCCCGGGGACATTGGCTCAGCAAGCAGGCGGCTACTTCTGCTGACGCCTTAACATGTTGCGTGTGCAGGGCCCGGAGACATTGGCTCGAGGAAGCAGGCGGCTACTTCTGCCGACGCCTTAACATGTTGCGTGTGCAGGGCCCGGGGACATTGGCTCGAGCAAGCAGGCGGCTACTTCTGCTGACGCCTTAACATGTTGCGTGTGCAGGGCCCGGGGACATTGGCTCGAGCAAGCAGGCGGCTACTTCTGCTGACGCCTTAACATGTTGCGTGTGCAGGGCCCGGGGACATTGGCTCGAGCAAGCAGGCGGCTACTTCTGCTGTCGCCTTAACATGTTGCGTGTGCAGGGCCCGGGGACATTGGCTCGAGCAAGCAGGCGGCTACTTCTGCTGACGCCTTAACATGTTGCGTGTGCAGGGCCCGGGGACATTGGCTCGAGCAAGCAGGCGGCTACTTCTGCTGACGCCTTAACATGTTGCGTGTGCAGGGCCCGGGGACATTGGCTCAGCAAGCAGGCGGCTACTTCTGCTGACGCCTTAACATGTTGCGTGTGCAGGGCCCGGGGACATTGGCTCGAGCAAGCAGGCGGCTACTTCTGCTGACGCCTTAACATGTTGCGTGTGCAGGGCCCGGGGACATTGGCTCAGCAAGCAGGCGGCTACTTCTGCTGACGCCTTAACATGTTGCGTGTGCAGGGCCCGGGGACATTGGCTCGAGCAAGCAGGCGGCTACTTCTGCCGACGCCTTTACATGTTGCGTGTGCAGGGCCCGGGGACATTGGCTCGAGCAAGCAGGCGGCTACTTCTGCTGACGCCTTAACATGTTGCGTGTGCAGGGCCCGGGGACATTGGCTCGAGCAAGCAGGCGGCTACTTCTGCTGACGCCTTAACATGTTGCGTGTGCAGGGCCCGGGGACATTGGCTCGAGCAAGCAGGCGGCTACTTCTGCTGACGCCTTAACATGTTGCGTGTGCAGGGCCCGGGGACATTAGCTCGAGCAAGCCGGCGGCTACTTCTGCTGACGCCTTAACATGTTGCGTGTGCAGGGCCCGGGGACATTGGCTCGAGCAAGCAGGCGGCTACTTCTGCTGACGCCTTAACATGTTGCGTGTGCAGGGCCCGGGGACATTGGCTCGAGCAAGCAGGCGGCTACTTCTGCCGACGCCTTAACATGTTGCGTGTGCAGGGCCCGGGGACATTGGCTCGAGCAAGCCGGCTACTACTTCTGCTGACGCCTTAACATGTTGCGTGTGCAGGGCCCGGGGACATTGGCTCGAGCAAGCAGGCGGCTACTTCTGCCGACGCCTTAACATGTTGCGTGTGCAGGGCCCGGGGACATTGGCTCGAGCAAGCAGGCGGCTACTTCTGCCGACGCCTTAACATGTTGCGTGTGCAGGGCCCGGGGACATTGGCTCGAGCAAGCAGGCGGCTACTTCTGCCGACGCCTTAACATGTTGCGTGTGCAGGGCCCGGGGACATTGGCTCAGCAAGCAGGCGGCTACTTCTGCTGACGCCTTAACATGTTGCGTGTGCAGGGCCCGGAGACATTGGCTCGAGGAAGCAGGCGGCTACTTCTGCCGACGCCTTAACATGTTGCGTGTGCAGGGCCCGGGGACATTGGCTCGAGCAAGCAGGCGGCTACTTCTGCTGACGCCTTAACATGTTGCGTGTGCAGGGCCCGGGGACATTGGCTCGAGCAAGCAGGCGGCTACTTCTGCTGACGCCTTAACATGTTGCGTGTGCAGGGCCCGGGGACATTGGCTCGAGCAAGCAGGCGGCTACTTCTGCTGACGCCTTAAAATGTTGCGTGTGCAGGGCCCGGGGACATTGGCTCGAGCAAGCAGGCGGCTACTTCTGCCGACGCCTTAACATGTTGCGTGTGCAGGGCCCGGGGACATTGGCTCGAGCAAGCAGGCGGCTACTTCTGCTGTCGCCTTAACATGTTGCGTGTGCAGGGCCCGGGGACATTGGCTCGAGCAAGCAGGCGGCTACTTCTGCTGACGCCTTAACATGTTGCGTGTGCAGGGCCCGGGGACATTGGCTCGAGCAAGCAGGCGGCTACTTCTGCTGACGCCTTAACATGTTACGTGTGCAGGGCCCGGGGACATTGGCTCAGCAAGCAGGCGGCTACTTCTGCTGACGCCTTAACATGTTGCGTGTGCAGGGCCCGGGGACATTGGCTCGAGCAAGCAGGCGGCTACTTCTGCTGACGCCTTAACATGTTGCGTGTGCAGGGCCCGGGGACATTGGCTCGAGCAAGCCGGCTACTACTTCTGCTGACGCCTTAACATGTTGCGTGTGCAGGGCCCGGGGACATTGGCTCGAGCAAGCAGGCGGCTACTTCTGCTGACGCCTTAACATGTTGCGTGTGCAGGGCCCGGGGACATTGGCTCGAGCAAGCAGGCGGCTACTTCTGCCGACGCCTTAACATGTTGCGTGTGCAGGGCCCGGGGACATTGGCTCGAGCAAGCAGGCGGCTACTTCTGCTGACGCCTTAACATGTTGCGTGTGCAGGGCCCGGGGACATTGACTCGAGCAAGCAGGCGGCTACTTCTGCTGACGCCTTAACATGTTGCGTGTGCAGGGCCCGGGGACATTGGCTCGAGCAAGCAGGCGGCTACTTCTGCTGACGCCTTAACATGTTGCGTGTGCAGGGCCCGGGGACATTGGCTCGAGCAAGCAGGCGGCTACTTCTGCTGACGCCTTAACATGTTGCGTGTGCAGGGCCCGGGGACATTGGCTCGAGCAAGCAGGCGGCTACTTCTGCCGACGCCTTAACATGTTGCGTGTGCAGGGCCCGGGGACATTGGCTCAGCAAGCAGGCGGCTACTTCTGCTGACGCCTTAACATGTTGCGTGTGCAGGGCCCGGAGACATTGGCTCGAGGAAGCAGGCGGCTACTTCTGCCGACGCCTTAACATGTTGCGTGTGCAGGGCCCGGGGACATTGGCTCGAGCAAGCAGGCTGCTACTTCTGCCGACGGCGACGCTGGCAAGAGCATCTGGAGTCCAAGCGAGGTACCCAGTCATGTGACATGTGACGTCACTCAGGACCCGCGCATTGCTCCTGAATACGAC